>OX122900.1:7343033-7451708 GCA_944738965.1 Nebria brevicollis | reverse complement strand
AACTAAATAACTAAATAACTAAATAACTAAATAACTAAATAACTAAATAACTAAATAACTAAATAACTAAATAACTAAATAACTAAATAACTAAATAACTAAATAACTAAATAACTAAATAACTAAATAACTAAATAACTAAATAACTAAATAACTAAATAACTAAATAACTAAATAACTAAATAACTAAATAACTAAATAACTAAATAACTAAATAACTAAATAACTAAATAACTAAATAACTAAATAACTAAATAACTAAATAACTAAATAACTAAATAACTAAATAACTAAATAACTAAATAACTAAATAACTAAATAACTAAATAACTAAATAACTAAATAACTAAATAACTAAATAACTAAATAACTAAATAACTAAATAACTAAATAACTAAATAACTAAATAACTAAATAACTAAATAACTAAATAACTAAATAACTAAATAACTAAATAACTAAATAACTAAATAACTAAATAACTAAATAACTAAATAACTAAATAACTAAATAACTAAATAACTAAATAACTAAATAACTAAATAACTAAATAACTAAATAACTAAATAACTAAATAACTAAATAACTAAATAACTAAATAACTAAATAACTAAATAACTAAATAACTAAATAACTAAATAACTAAATAACTAAATAACTAAATAACTAAATAACTAAATAACTAAATAACTAAATAACTAAATAACTAAATAACTAAATAACTAAATAACTAAATAACTAAATAACTAAATAACTAAATAACTAAATAACTAAATAACTAAATAACTAAATAACTAAATAACTAAATAACTAAGTAACTAAATAACTAAATAACTAAATAACTAAATAACTAAATAACTAAATAACTAAATAACTAAATAACTAAATAACTAAATAACTAAATAACTAAATAACTAAATAACTAAATAACTAAATAACTAAATAACTAAATAACTAAATAACTAAATAACTAAATAACTAAATAACTAAATAACTAAATAACTAAATAACTAAATAACTAAATAACTAAATAACTAAATAACTAAATAACTAAATAACTAAATAACTAAATAACTAAATAACTAAATAACTAAATAACTAAATAACTAAATAACTAAATAACTAAATAACTAAATAACTAAATAACTAAATAACTAAATAACTAAATAACTAAATAACTAAATAACTAAATAACTAAATAACTAAATAACTAAATAACTAAATAACTAAATAACTAAATAACTAAATAACTAAATAACTAAATAACTAAATAACTAAATAACTAAATAACTAAATAACTAAATAACTAAATAACTAAATAACTAAATAACTAAATAACTAAATAACTAAATAACTAAATAACTAAATAACTAAATAACTAAATAACTAAATAACTAAATAACTAAATAACTAAATAACTAAATAACTAAATAACTAAATAACTAAATAACTAAATAACTAAATAACTAAATAACTAAATAACTAAATAACTAAATAACTAAATAACTAAATAACTAAATAACTAAATAACTAAATAACTAAATAACTAAATAACTAAATAACTAAATAACTAAATAACTAAATAACTAAATAACTAAATAACTAAATAACTAAATAACTAAATAACTAAATAACTAAATAACTAAATAACTAAATAACTAAATAACTAAATAACTAAATAACTAAATAACTAAATAACTAAATAACTAAATAACTAAATAACTAAATAACTAAATAACTAAATAACTAAATAACTAAATAACTAAATAACTAAATAACTAAATAACTAAATAACTAAATAACTAAATAACTAAATAACTAAATAACTAAATAACTAAATAACTAAATAACTAAATAACTAAATAACTAAATAACTAAATAACTAAATAACTAAATAACTAAATAACTAAATAACTAAATAACTAAATAACTAAATAACTAAATAACTAAATAACTAAATAACTAAATAACTAAATAACTAAATAACTAAATAACTAAATAACTAAATAACTAAATAACTAAATAACTAAATAACTAAATAACTAAATAACTAAATAACTAAATAACTAAATAACTAAATAACTAAATAACTAAATAACTAAATAACTAAATAACTAAATAACTAAATAACTAAATAACTAAATAACTAAATAACTAAATAACTAAATAACTAAATAACTAAATAACTAAATAACTAAATAACTAAATAACTAAATAACTAAATAACTAAATAACTAAATAACTAAATAACTAAATAACTAAATAACTAAATAACTAAATAACTAAATAACTAAATAACTAAATAACTAAATAACTAAATAACTAAATAACTAAATAACTAAATAACTAAATAACTAAATAACTAAATAACTAAATAACTAAATAACTAAATAACTAAATAACTAAATAACTAAATAACTAAATAACTAAATAACTAAATAACTAAATAACTAAATAACTAAATAACTAAATAACTAAATAACTAAATAACTAAATAACTAAATAACTAAATAACTAAATAACTAAATAACTAAATAACTAAATAACTAAATAACTAAATAACTAAATAACTAAATAACTAAATAACTAAATAACTAAATAACTAAATAACTAAATAACTAAATAACTAAATAACTAAATAACTAAATAACTAAATAACTAAATAACTAAATAACTAAATAACTAAATAACTAAATAACTAAATAACTAAATAACTAAATAACTAAATAACTAAATAACTAAATAACTAAATAACTAAATAACTAAATAACTAAATAACTAAATAACTAAATAACTAAATAACTAAATAACTAAATAACTAAATAACTAAATAACTAAATAACTAAATAACTAAATAACTAAATAACTAAATAACTAAATAACTAAATAACTAAATAACTAAATAACTAAATAACTAAATAACTAAATAACTAAATAACTAAATAACTAAATAACTAAATAACTAAATAACTAAATAACTAAATAACTAAATAACTAAATAACTAAATAACTAAATAACTAAATAACTAAATAACTAAATAACTAAATAACTAAATAACTAAATAACTAAATAACTAAATAACTAAATAACTAAATAACTAAATAACTAAATAACTAAATAACTAAATAACTAAATAACTAAATAACTAAATAACTAAATAACTAAATAACTAAATAACTAAATAACTAAATAACTAAATAACTAAATAACTAAATAACTAAATAACTAAATAACTAAATAACTAAATAACTAAATAACTAAATAACTAAATAACTAAATAACTAAATAACTAAATAACTAAATAACTAAATAACTAAATAACTAAATAACTAAATAACTAAATAACTAAATAACTAAATAACTAAATAACTAAATAACTAAATAACTAAATAACTAAATAACTAAATAACTAAATAACTAAATAACTAAATAACTAAATAACTAAATAACTAAATAACTAAATAACTAAATAACTAAATAACTAAATAACTAAATAACTAAATAACTAAATAACTAAATAACTAAATAACTAAATAACTAAATAACTAAATAACTAAATAACTAAATAACTAAATAACTAAATAACTAAATAACTAAATAACTAAATAACTAAATAACTAAATAACTAAATAACTAAATAACTAAATAACTAAATAACTAAATAACTAAATAACTAAATAACTAAATAACTAAATAACTAAATAACTAAATAACTAAATAACTAAATAACTAAATAACTAAATAACTAAATAACTAAATAACTAAATAACTAAATAACTAAATAACTAAATAACTAAATAACTAAATAACTAAATAACTAAATAACTAAATAACTAAATAACTAAATAACTAAATAACTAAATAACTAAATAACTAAATAACTAAATAACTAAATAACTAAATAACTAAATAACTAAATAACTAAATAACTAAATAACTAAATAACTAACTATAACTAAATAACTAAATAACTAAATAACTAAATAACTAAATAACTAAATAACTAAATAACTAAATAACTAAATAACTAAATAACTAAATAACTAAATAACTAAATAACTAAATAACTAAATAACTAAATAACTAAATAACTAAATAACTAAATAACTAAATAACTAAATAACTAAATAACTAAATAACTAAATAACTAAATAACTAAATAACTAAATAACTAAATAACTAAATAACTAAATAACTAAATAACTAAATAACTAAATAACTAAATAACTAAATAACTAAATAACTAAATAACTAAATTACTAAATAACTAAATAACTAAATAACTAAATAACTAAATAACTAAATAACTAAATAACTAAATAACTAAATAACTAAATAACTAAATAACTAAATAACTAAATAACTAAATAACTAAATAACTAAATAACTAAATAACTAAATAACTAAATAACTAAATAACTAAATAACTAAATAACTAAATAACTAAATAACTAAATAACTAAATAACTAAATAACTAAATAACTAAATAACTAAATAACTAAATAACTAAATAACTAAATAACTAAATAACTAAATAACTAAATAACTAAATAACTAAATAACTAAATAACTAAATAACTAAATAACTAAATAACTAAATAACTAAATAACTAAATAACTAAATAACTAAATAACTAAATAACTAAATAACTAAATAACTAAATAACTAAATAACTAAATAACTAAATAACTAAATAACTAAATAACTAAATAACTAAATAACTAAATAACTAAATAACTAAATAACTAAATAACTAAATAACTAAATAACTAAATAACTAAATAACTAAATAACTAAATAAGTAAATAACTAAATAACTAAATAACTAAATAACTAAATAACTAAATAACTAAATAACTAAATAACTAAATAACTAAATAACTAAATAACTAAATAACTAAATAACTAAATAACTAAATAACTAAATAACTAAATAACTAAATAACTAAATAACTAAATAACTAAATAACTAAATAACTAAATAACTAAATAACTAAATAACTAAATAACTAAATAACTAAATAACTAAATAACTAAATAACTAAATAACTAAATAACTAAATAACTAAATAACTAAATAACTAAATAACTAAATAACTAAATAACTAAATAACTAAATAACTAAATAACTAAATAACTAAATAACTAAATAACTAAATAACTAAATAACTAAATAACTAAATAACTAAATAACTAAATAACTAAATAACTAAATAACTAAATAACTAAATAACTAAATAACTAAATAACTAAATAACTAAATAACTAAATAACTAAATAACTAAATAACTAAATAACTAAATAACTAAATAACTAAATAACTAAATAACTAAATAACTAAATAACTAAATAACTAAATAACTAAATAACTAAATAACTAAATAACTAAATAACTAAATAACTAAATAACTAAATAACTAAATAACTAAATAACTAAATAACTAAATAACTAAATAACTAAATAACTAAATAACTAAATAACTAAATAACTAAATAACTAAATAACTAAATAACTAAATAACTAAATAACTAAATAACTAAATAACTAAATAACTAAATAACTAAATAACTAAATAACTAAATAACTAAATAACTAAATAACTAAATAACTAAATAACTAAATAACTAAGTAACTAAATAACTAAATAACTAAATAACTAAATAACTAAATAACTAAATAACTAAATAACTAAATAACTAAATAACTAAATAACTAAATAACTAAATAACTAAATAACTAAATAACTAAATAACTAAATAACTAAATAACTAAATAACTAAATAACTAAATAACTAAATAACTAAATAACTAAATAACTAAATAACTAAATAACTAAATAACTAAATAACTAAATAACTAAATAACTAAATAACTAAATAACTAAATAACTAAATAACTAAATAACTAAATAACTAAATAACTAAATAACTAAATAACTAAATAACTAAATAACTAAATAACTAAATAACTAAATAACTAAATAACTAAATAACTAAATAACTAAATAACTAAATAACTAAATAACTAAATAACTAAATAACTAAATAACTAAATAACTAAATAACTAAATAACTAAATAACTAAATAACTAAATAACTAAATAACTAAATAACTAAATAACTAAATAACTAAATAACTAAATAACTAAATAACTAAATAACTAAATAACTAAATAACTAAATAACTAAATAACTAAATAACTAAATAACTAAATAACTAAATAACTAAATAACTAAATAACTAAATAACTAAATAACTAAATAACTAAATAACTAAATAACTAAATAACTAAATAACTAAATAACTAAATAACTAAATAACTAAATAACTAAATAACTAAATAACTAAATAACTAAATAACTAAATAACTAAATAACTAAATAACTAAATAACTAAATAACTAAATAACTAAATAACTAAATAACTAAATAACTAAATAACTAAATAACTAAATAACTAAATAACTAAATAACTAAATAACTAAATAACTAAATAACTAAATAACTAAATAACTAAATAACTAAATAACTAAATAACTAAATAACTAAATAACTAAATAACTAAATAACTAAATAACTAAATAACTAAATAACTAAATAACTAAATAACTAAATAACTCAATAACTAAATAACTAAATAACTAAATAACTAAATAACTAAATAACTAAATAACTAAATAACTAAATAACTAAATAACTAAATAACTAAATAACTAAATAACTAAATAACTAAATAACTAAATAACTAAATAACTAAATAACTAAATAACTAAATAACTAAATAACTAAATAACTAAATAACTAAATAAGTAAATAACTAAATAACTAAATAACTAAATAACTAAATAACTAAATAACTAAATAACTAAATAACTAAATAACTAAATAACTAAATAACTAAATAACTAAATAACTAAATAACTAAATAACTAAATAACTAAATAACTAAATAACTAAATAACTAAATAACTAAATAACTAAATAACTAAATAACTAAATAACTAAATAACTAAATAACTAAATAACTAAATAACTAAATAACTAAATAACTAAATAACTAAATAACTAAATAACTAAATAACTAAATAACTAAATAACTAAATAACTAAATAACTAAATAACTAAATAACTAAATAACTAAATAACTAAATAACTAAATAACTAAATAACTAAATAACTAAATAACTAAATAACTAAATAACTAAATAACTAAATAACTAAATAACTAAATAACTAAATAACTAAATAACTAAATAACTAAATAACTAAATAACTAAATAACTAAATAACTAAATAACTAAATAACTAAATAACTAAATAACTAAATAACTAAATAACTAAATAACTAAATAACTAAATAACTAAATAACTAAATAACTAAATAACTAAATAACTAAATAACTAAATAACTAAATAACTAAATAACTAAATAACTAAATAACTAAATAACTAAATAACTAAATAACTAAATAACTAAATAACTAAATAACTAAATAACTAAATAACTAAATAACTAAATAACTAAATAACTAAATAACTAAATAACTAAATAACTAAATAACTAAATAACTAAATAACTAAATAACTAAATAACTAAATAACTAAATAACTAAATAACTAAATAACTAAATAACTAAATAACTAAATAACTAAATAACTAAATAACTAAATAACTAAATAACTAAATAACTAAATAACTAAATAACTAAATAACTAAATAACTAAATAACTAAATAACTAAATAACTAAATAACTAAATAACTAAATAACTAAATAACTAAATAACTAAATAACTAAATAACTAAATAACTAAATAACTAAATAACTAAATAACTAAATAACTAAATAACTAAATAACTAAATAACTAAATAACTAAATAACTAAATAACTAAATAACTAAATAACTAAATAACTAAATAACTAAATAACTAAATAACTAAATAACTAAATAACTAAATAACTAAATAACTAAATAACTAAATAACTAAATAACTAAATAACTAAATAACTAAATAACTAAATAACTAAATAACTAAATAACTAAATAACTAAATAACTAAATAACTAAATAACTAAATAACTAAATAACTAAATAACTAAATAACTAAATAACTAAATAACTAAATAACTAAATAACTAAATAACTAAATAACTAAATAACTAAATAACTAAATAACTAAATAACTAAATAACTAAATAACTAAATAACTAAATAACTAAATAACTAAATAACTAAATAACTAAATAACTAAATAACTAAATAACTAAATAACTAAATAACTAAATAACTAAATAACTAAATAACTAAATAACTAAATAACTAAATAACTAAATAACTAAATAACTAAATAACTAAATAACTAAATAACTAAATAACTAAATAACTAAATAACTAAATAACTAAATAACTAAATAACTAAATAACTAAATAACTAAATAACTAAATAACTAAATAACTAAATAACTAAATAACTAAATAACTAAATAACTAAATAACTAAATAACTAAATAACTAAATAACTAAATAACTAAATAACTAAATAACTAAATAACTAAATAACTAAATAACTAAATAACTAAATAACTAAATAACTAAATAACTAAATAACTAAATAACTAAATAACTAAATAACTAAATAACTAAATAACTAAATAACTAAATAACTAAATAACTAAATAACTAAATAACTAAATAACTAAATAACTAAATAACTAAATAACTAAATAACTAAATAACTAAATAACTAAATAACTAAATAACTAAATAACTAAATAACTAAATAACTAAATAACTAAATAACTAAATAACTAAATAACTAAATAACTAAATAACTAAATAACTAAATAACTAAATAACTAAATAACTAAATAACTAAATAACTAAATAACTAAATAACTAAATAACTAAATAACTAAATAACTAAATAACTAAATAACTAAATAACTAAATAACTAAATAACTAAATAACTAAATAACTAAATAACTAAATAACTAAATAACTAAATAACTAAATAACTAAATAACTAAATAACTAAATAACTAAATAACTAAATAACTAAATAACTAAATAACTAAATAACTAAATAACTAAATAACTAAATAACTAAATAACTAAATAACTAAATAACTAAATAACTAAATAACTAAATAACTAAATAACTAAATAACTAAATAACTAAATAACTAAATAACTAAATAACTAAATAACTAAATAACTAAATAACTAAATAACTAAATAACTAAATAACTAAATAACTAAATAACTAAATAACTAAATAACTAAATAACTAAATAACTAAATAACTAAATAACTAAATAACTAAATAACTAAATAACTAAATAACTAAATAACTAAATAACTAAATAACTAAATAACTAAATAACTAAATAACTAAATAACTAAATAACTAAATAACTAAATAACTAAATAACTAAATAACTAAATAACTAAATAACTAAATAACTAAATAACTAAATAACTAAATAACTAAATAACTAAATAACTAAATAACTAAATAACTAAATAACTAAATAACTAAATAACTAAATAACTAAATAACTAAATAACTAAATAACTAAATAACTAAATAACTAAATAACTAAATAACTAAATAACTAAATAACTAAATAACTAAATAACTAAATAACTAAATAACTAAATAACTAAATAACTAAATAACTAAATAACTAAATAACTAAATAACTAAATAACTAAATAACTAAATAACTAAATAACTAAATAACTAAATAACTAAATAACTAAATAACTAAATAACTAAATAACTAAATAACTAAATAACTAAATAACTAAATAACTAAATAACTAAATAACTAAATAACTAAATAACTAAATAACTAAATAACTAAATAACTAAATAACTAAATAACTAAATAACTAAATAACTAAATAACTAAATAACTAAATAACTAAATAACTAAATAACTAAATAACTAAATAACTAAATAACTAAATAACTAAATAACTAAATAACTAAATAACTAAATAACTAAATAACTAAATAACTAAATAACTAAATAACTAAATAACTAAATAACTAAATAACTAAATAACTAAATAACTAAATAACTAAATAACTAAATAACTAAATAACTAAATAACTAAATAACTAAATAACTAAATAACTAAATAACTAAATAACTAAATAACTAAATAACTAAATAACTAAATAACTAAATAACTAAATAACTAAATAACTAAATAACTAAATAACTAAATAACTAAATAACTAAATAACTAAACAACTAAATAACTAAATAACTAAATAACTAAATAACAAATAACTAAATAACTAAATAACTAAATAACTAAATAACTAAATAACTAAATAACTAAATAACTAAATAACTAAATAACTAAATAACTAAATAACTAAATAACTAAATAACTAAATAACTAAATAACTAAATAACTAAATAACTAAATAACTAAATAACTAAATAACTAAATAACTAAATAACTAAATAACTAAATAACTAAATAACTAAATAACTAAATAACTAAATAACTAAATAACTAAATAACTAAATAACTAAATAACTAAATAACTAAATAACTAAATAACTAAATAACTAAATAACTAAATAACTAAATAACTAAATAACTAAATAACTAAATAACTAAATAACTAAATAACTAAATAACTAAATAACTAAATAACTAAATAACTAAATAACTAAATAACTAAATAACTAAATAACTAAATAACTAAATAACTAAATAACTAAATAACTAAATAACTAAATAACTAAATAACTAAATAACTAAATAACTAAATAACTAAATAACTAAATAACTAAATAACTAAATAACTAAATAACTAAATAACTAAATAACTAAATAACTAAATAACTAAATAACTAAATAACTAAATAACTAAATAACTAAATAACTAAATAACTAAATAACTAAATAACTAAATAACTAAATAACTAAATAACTAAATAACTAAATAACTAAATAACTAAATAACTAAATAACTAAATAACTAAATAACTAAATAACTAAATAACTAAATAACTAAATAACTAAATAACTAAATAACTAAATAACTAAATAACTAAATAACTAAATAACTAAATAACTAAATAACTAAATAACTAAATAACTAAATAACTAAATAACTAAATAACTAAATAACTAAATAACTAAATAACTAAATAACTAAATAACTAAATAACTAAATAACTAAATAACTAAATAACTAAATAACTAAATAACTAAATAACTAAATAACTAAATAACTAAATAACTAAATAACTAAATAACTAAATAACTAAATAACTAAATAACTAAATAACTAAATAACTAAATAACTAAATAACTAAATAACTAAATAACTAAATAACTAAATAACTAAATAACTAAATAACTAAATAACTAAATAACTAAATAACTAAATAACTAAATAACTAAATAACTAAATAACTAAATAACTAAATAACTAAATAACTAAATAACTAAATAACTAAATAACTAAATAACTAAATAACTGAATAACTAAATAACTAAATAACTAAATAACTAAATAACTAAATAACTAAATAACTAAATAACTAAATAACTAAATAACTAAATAACTAAATAACTAAATAACTAAATAACTAAATAACTAAATAACTAAATAACTAAATAACTAAATAACTAAATAACTAAATAACTAAATAACTAAATAACTAAATAACTAAATAACTAAATAACTAAATAACTAAATAACTAAATAACTAAATAACTAAATAACTAAATAACTAAATAACTAAATAACTAAATAACTAAATAACTAAATAACTAAATAACTAAATAACTAAATAACTAAATAACTAAATAACTAAATAACTAAATAACTAAATAACTAAATAACTAAATAACTAAATAACTAAATAACTAAATAACTAAATAACTAAATAACTAAATAACTAAATAACTAAATAACTAAATAACTAAATAACTAAATAACTAAATAACTAAATAACTAAATAACTAAATAACTAAATAACTAAATAACTAAATAACTAAATAACTAAATAACTAAATAACTAAATAACTAAATAACTAAATAACTAAATAACTAAATAACTAAATAACTAAATAACTAAATAACTAAATAACTAAATAACTAAATAACTAAATAACTAAATAACTAAATAACTAAATAACTAAATAACTAAATAACTAAATAACTAAATAACTAAATAACTAAATAACTAAATAACTAAATAACTAAATAACTAAATAACTAAATAACTAAATAACTAAATAACTAAATAACTAAATAACTAAATAACTAAATAACTAAATAACTAAATAACTAAATAACTAAATAACTAAATAACTAAATAACTAAATAACTAAATAACTAAATAACTAAATAACTAAATAACTAAATAACTAAATAACTAAATAACTAAATAACTAAATAACTAAATAACTAAATAACTAAATAACTAAATAACTAAATAACTAAATAACTAAATAACTAAATAACTAAATAACTAAATAACTAAATAACTAAATAACTAAATAACTAAATAACTAAATAACTAAATAACTAAATAACTAAATAACTAAATAACTAAATAACTAAATAACTAAATAACTAAATAACTAAATAACTAAATAACTAAATAACTAAATAACTAAATAACTAAATAACTAAATAACTAAATAACTAAATAACTAAATAACTAAATAACTAAATAACTAAATAACTAAATAACTAAATAACTAAATAACTAAATAACTAAATAACTAAATAACTAAATAACTAAATAACTAAATAACTAAATAACTAAATAACTAAATAACTAAATAACTAAATAACTAAATAACTAAATAACTAAATAACTAAATAACTAAATAACTAAATAACTAAATAACTAAATAACTAAATAACTAAATAACTAAATAACTAAATAACTAAATAACTAAATAACTAAATAACTAAATAACTAAATAACTAAATAACTAAATAACTAAATAACTAAATAACTAAATAACTAAATAACTAGATAACTAAATAACTAAATAACTAAATAACTAAATAACTAAATAACTAAATAACTAAATAACTAAATAACTAAATAACTAAATAACTAAATAACTAAATAACTAAATAACTAAATAACTAAATAACTAAATAACTAAATAACTAAATAACTAAATAACTAAATAACTAAATAACTAAATAACTAAATAACTAAATAACTAAATAACTAAATAACTAAATAACTAAATAACTAAATAACTAAATAACTAAATAACTAAATAACTAAATAACTAAATAACTAAATAACTAAATAACTAAATAACTAAATAACTAAATAACTAAATAACTAAATAACTAAATAACTAAATAACTAAATAACTAAATAACTAAATAACTAAATAACTAAATAACTAAATAACTAAATAACTAAATAACTAAATAACTAAATAACTAAATAACTAAATAACTAAATAACTAAATAACTAAATAACTAAATAACTAAATAACTAAATAACTAAATAACTAAATAACTAAATAACTAAATAACTAAATAACTAAATAACTAAATAACTAAATAACTAAATAACTAAATAACTAAATAACTAAATAACTAAATAACTAAATAACTAAATAACTAAATAACTAAATAACTAAATAACTAAATAACTAAATAACTAAATAACTAAATAACTAAATAACTAAATAACTAAATAACTAAATAACTAAATAACTAAATAACTAAATAACTAAATAACTAAATAACTAAATAACTAAATAACTAAATAACTAAATAACTAAATAACGAAATAACTAAATAACTAAATAACTAAATAACTAAATAACTAAATAACTAAATAACTAAATAACTAAATAGCTAAATAACTAAATAACTAAATAACTAAATAACTAAATAACTAAATAACTAAATAACTAAATAACTAAATAACTAAATAACTAAATAACTAAATAACTAAATAACTAAATAACTAAATAACTAAATAACTAAATAACTAAATAACTAAATAACTAAATAACTAAATAACTAAATAACTAAATAACTAAATAACTAAATAACTAAATAACTAAATAACTAAATAACTAAATAACTAAATAACTAAATAACTAAATAACTAAATAACTAAATAACTAAATAACTAAATAACTAAATAACTAAATAACTAAATAACTAAATAACTAAATAACTAAATAACTAAATAACTAAATAACTAAATAACTAAATAACTAAATAACTAAATAACTAAATAACTAAATAACTAAATAACTAAATAACTAAATAACTAAATAACTAAATAACTAAATAACTAAATAACTAAATAACTAAATAACTAAATAACTAAATAACTAAATAACTAAATAACTAAATAACTAAATAACTAAATAACTAAATAACTAAATAACTAAATAACTAAATAACTAAATAACTAAATAACTAAATAACTAAATAACTAAATAACTAAATAACTAAATAACTAAATAACTAAATAACTAAATAACTAAATAACTAAATAACTAAATAACTAAATAACTAAATAACTAAATAACTAAATAACTAAATAACTAAATAACTAAATAACTAAATAACTAAATAACTAAATAACTAAATAACTAAATAACTAAATAACTAAATAACTAAATAACTAAATAACTAAATAACTAAATAACTAAATAACTAAATAACTAAATAACTAAATAACTAAATAACTAAATAACTAAATAACTAAATAACTAAATAACTAAATAACTAAATAACTAAATAACTAAATAACTAAATAACTAAATAACTAAATAACTAAATAACTAAATAACTAAATAACTAAATAACTAAATAACTAAATAACTAAATAACTAAATAACTAAATAACTAAATAACTAAATAACTAAATAACTAAATAACTAAATAACTAAATAACTAAATAACTAAATAACTAAATAACTAAATAACTAAATAACTAAATAACTAAATAACTAAATAACTAAATAACTAAATAACTAAATAACTAAATAACTAAATAACTAAATAACTAAATAACTAAATAACTAAATAACTAAATAACTAAATAACTAAATAACTAAATAACTAAATAACTAAATAACTAAATAACTAAATAACTAAATAACTAAATAACTAAATAACTAAATAACTAAATAACTAAATAACTAAATAACTAAATAACTAAATAACTAAATAACTAAATAACTAAATAACTAAATAACTAAATAACTAAATAACTAAATAACTAAATAACTAAATAACTAAATAACTAAATAACTAAATAACTAAATAACTAAATAACTAAATAACTAAATAACTAAATAACTAAATAACTAAATAACTAAATAACTAAATAACTAAATAACTAAATAACTAAATAACTAAATAACTAAATAACTAAATAACTAAATAACTAAATAACTAAATAACTAAATAACTAAATAACTAAATAACTAAATAACTAAATAACTAAATAACTAAATAACTAAATAACTAAATAACTAAATAACTAAATAACTAAATAACTAAATAACTAAATAACTAAATAACTAAATAACTAAATAACTAAATAACTAAATAACTAAATAACTAAATAACTAAATAACTAAATAACTAAATAACTAAATAACTAAATAACTAAATAACTAAATAACTAAATAACTAAATAACTAAATGACTAAATAACTAAATAACTAAATAACTAAATAACTAAATAACTAAATAACTAAATAACTAAATAACTAAATAACTAAATAACTAAATAACTAAATAACTAAATAACTAAATAACTAAATAACTAAATAACTAAATAACTAAATAACTAAATAACTAAATAACTAAATAACTAAATAACTAAATAACTAAATAACTAAATAACTGAATAACTAAATAACTAAATAACTAAATAACTAAATAACTAAATAACTAAATAACTAAATAACTAAATAACTAAATAACTAAATAACTAAATAACTAAATAACTAAATAACTAAATAACTAAATAACTAAATAACTAAATAACTAAATAACTAAATAACTAAATAACTAAATAACTAAATAACTAAATAACTAAATAACTAAATAACTAAATAACTAAATAACTAAATAACTAAATAACTAAATAACTAAATAACTAAATAACTAAATAACTAAATAACTAAATAACTAAATAACTAAATAACTAAATAACTAAATAACTAAATAACTAAATAACTAAATAACTAAATAACTAAATAACTAAATAACTAAATAACTAAATAACTAAATAACTAAATAACTAAATAACTAAATAAGTAAATAACTAAATAACTAAATAACTAAATAACTAAATAACTAAATAACTAAATAACTAAATAACTAAATAACTAAATAACTAAATAACTAAATAACTAAATAACTAAATAACTAAATAACTAAATAACTAAATAACTAAATAACTAAATAACTAAATAACTAAATAACTAAATAACTAAATAACTAAATAACTAAATAACTAAATAACTAAATAACTAAATAACTAAATAACTAAATAACTAAATAACTAAATAACTAAATAACTAAATAACTAAATAACTAAATAACTAAATAACTAAATAACTAAATAACTAAATAACTAAATAACTAAATAACTAAATAACTAAATAACTAAATAACTAAATAACTAAATAACTAAATAACTAAATAACTAAATAACTAAATAACTAAATAACTAAATAACTAAATAACTAAATAACTAAATAACTAAATAACTAAATAACTAAATAACTAAATAACTAAATAACTAAATAACTAAATAACTAAATAACTAAATAACTAAATAACTAAATAACTAAATAACTAAATAACTAAATAACTAAATAACTAAATAACTAAATAACTAAATAACCTAAATAACTCGACTGTCTAAATAACTAAATAACTAAATAACTAAATAACTAAATAACTAAATAACTAAATAACTAAATAACTAAATAACTAAATAACTAAATAACTAAATAACTAAATAACTAAATAACTAAATAACTAAATAACTAAATAACTAAATAACTAAATAACTAAATAACTAAATAACTAAATAACTAAATAACTAAATAACTAAATAACTAAATAACTAAATAACTAAATAACTAAATAACTAAATAACTAAATAACTAAATAACTAAATAACTAAATAACTAAATAACTAAATAACTAAATAACTAAATAACTAAATAACTAAATAACTAAATAACTAAATAACTAAATAACTAAATAACTAAATAACTAAATAACTAAATAACTAAATAACTAAATAACTAAATAACTAAATAACTAAATAACTAAATAACTAAATAACTAAATAACTAAATAACTAAATAACTAAATAACTAAATAACTAAATAACTAAATAACTAAATAACTAAATAACTAAATAACTAAATAACTAAATAACTAAATAACTAAATAACTAAATAACTAAATAACTAAATAACTAAATAACTAAATAACTAAATAACTAAATAACTAAATAACTAAATAACTAAATAACTAAATAACTAAATAACTAAATAACTAAATAACTAAATAACTAAATAACTAAATAACTAAATAACTAAATAACTAAATAACTAAATAACTAAATAACTAAATAACTAAATAACTAAATAACTAAATAACTAAATAACTAAATAACTAAATAACTAAATAACTAAATAACTAAATAACTAAATAACTAAATAACTAAATAACTAAATAACTAAATAACTAAATAACTAAATGACTAAATAACTAAATAACTAAATAACTAAATAACTAAATAACTAAATAACTAAATAACTAAATAACTAAATAACTAAATAACTAAATAACTAAATAACTAAATAACTAAATAACTAAATAACTAAATAACTAAATAACTAAATAACTAAATAACTAAATAACTAAATAACTAAATAACTAAATAACTAAATAACTAAATAACTAAATAACTAAATAACTAAATAACTAAATAACTAAATAACTAAATAACTAAATAACTAAATAACTAAATAACTAAATAACTAAATAACTAAATAACTAAATAACTAAATAACTAAATAACTAAATAACTAAATAACTAAATAACTAAATAACTAAATAACTAAATAACTAAATAACTAAATAACTACTAAATAACTAAATAACTAAATAACTAAAATAACTAAATAACTAACATAACTAACATAACTAATAACTAAATAACTAAATAACTAAATAACTAAATAACTAAATAACTAAATACTAAATAACTAAATAACTAAATAAACTAAATAACTAAATAACTAAATAACTAAATACTAAAACTAAATAACTAAATAACTAAATAACTAAATAACTAATATAACTAAATAACTAAATAACTAAATAACTAAATAACTAAATAACTAAATAACTAAATAACTAAATAACTAAATAACTAAATAACTAAATAACTAAATAACTAAATAACTAAATAACTAAATAACTAAATAACTAAATAACTAAATAACAAATAACTAAATAACTAATAACTAAATAACTAAATAACTAAATAACTAAATAACTAAATAACTAAATAACTAAATAACTAAATAACTAAATAACTAAATACTAAATAACTAAATAACTAAATAACTAAATAACTAAATAACTAAATAACTAAATAACTAATAACTAATAACTAAATAACTAAATAACTAAATAACTAAATAACTAAATAACTAAATAACTAAATAACTAAATAACTAAATAACTAAATAATAACTAAATAACTAAATAACTAAATAACTAAATAACAAATAACTAAATAACTAAATAACTAAATAAATAAAACTAAATAACTAAATAACTAAATAACTAAATAACTAAATAACTAAAATAACTAATACTAAATAACAAATAACTAAATAACTAAATAACTAAATAACTAAATAACTAAATAACTAAATAACTAAATAACTAAATAACTAAATAACTAAATAACTAATAACTAATAACTAAATAACTAAATAACTAAATAACTAAATAACTAAATAACTAAATAACTAAATAACTAAATAACTAAATAACTAAATAACTAAATAACTAATACTAAATAACTAAATAACTAAATAACTAAATAACTAAATAACTAAATAACTAAATAACTAAATAACTAAATAACTAAATAACTAATAACAAATAACTAAATAACTAAATAACTAAATAACTAAATAACTAAATAACTAAATAACTAAATACTAAATAACTAAATAACTAAATAACTAAATAACTAATAACTAAATAACTAAATAACTAAATAACTAATAAAAATAACTAAATAACTAAATAACTAAATAACTAAATAACTAAATAACTAAATAACTAAATAACTAAATAACTAAATAACTAAATAACTAAATAACTAATAACTAAATAACTAAATAACTAAATAACTAAATAACTAAATAACTAAATAACTAAATACTAAATAACTAAATAACTAAATAACTAAATAACTAAATAACTAATAACTAATACTAAATAACTAATAACTAAATAACTAAATAACTAAATAACTAAATAACTAAATAACTAAATAACTAAATAACTAAATAACTAAATAACTAAATAACTAAATAACTAAATACTAAATAACTAAATAACTAAATAACTAAATAACTAAATAACTAAATAACTAAATAACTAAATAACTAAATAACTAAATAACTAAATAACTAATAACTAAATAACTAAATAACTAAAAACTAAATAACTAAATAACTAATAACTAATAACTAAATAACTAAATAACTAAATAACTAAATAACTAAATAACTAAATAACTAAATAACTAAATAACTAAATAACTAAATAACTAAATAACTAAATAACTAAATAACTAAATAACTAATAACTAAATAACTAAATAACTAATCAACTAATCAACTAAATAACTAAATAACTAAATACTAAATAACTAAATAACTAAATAACTAAATAACTAAATAACTAAATAACTAAATAACTAAATAACTAAATACTAAATAACTAAATAACTAAATAACTAAATAACTAAATAACTAATAATAACTAAATAACTAAATAACTAAATAACTAATAACTAAATAACTAAATAACTAAATAACTAAATAACTAAATAACTAAATAACTAAATAACTAAATAACTAAATAACTAAATAACTAAATAACTAAATAACTAAATAACTAACTAAATAACTAAATAACTAAATAACTAAATAACTAAATAACTAAATAACTAAATAACTAAATAACTAAATAACTAAATAACTAAATAACTAATAACTAATTAACTAAATAACTAAATAACTAAATAACTAAATAACTAAATAACTAAATAACTAAATAACTAATAACTAAATAACTAAATAACTAAATAACTAAATAACTAAATAACTAAATAACTAAATAACTAAATAACTAAATAACTAAATAACTAAATAACTAAATAACTAAATAACTAAATAACTAAATAACTAAATAACTAAATAACTAAATAACTAAATAACTAAATAACTAAATAACTAAATAACTAAATAACTAAATACTAAATAACTAAATAACTAAATAACTAAATAACTAAATAACTAAATAACTAAATAACTAAATAACTAAATAACTAAATAACTAAATAACTAAATAACTAAATAACTAAATAACTAAATAACTAAATAACTAAATAACTAAATAACTAAATAACTAAATAACTAAATAACTAAATAACTAAATAACTAAATAACTAAATAACTAAATAACTAAATAACTAAATAACTAAATAACTAAATAACTAAATAACTAAATAACTAAATAACTAAATAACTAAATAACTAAATAACTAAATAACTAATAACTATATAACTAAATAACTAAATAACTAATAACTAAATAACTAAATAACTAAATAACTAAATAACTAAATAACTAAATAACTAATAACTAAATAACTAAATAACTAATAACTAAATAACTAAATAACTAAATAACTAAATAACTAAATAACTAAATAACTAAATAACTAAATAACTAAATAACTAATAACTAAATAACTAAATAACTAAATAACTAAATAACTAAATAACTAAATAACTAAATAACTAAATAACTAAATAACTAAATAACTAAATAACTAAATAAAATACTAATAACTAAATAACTAAATAACTAAATAACTAATAACTAAATAACTAATAACTAAATAACTAAATAACTAAATAACTAAATAACTAAATAACTAAATAACTAAATAACTAAATAACTAAATAACTAAATAACTAAAAAACTAAATAACTAAATAACTAAATAACTAAATAACTAAATAACTAAATAACTAAATAACTAAATAACTAAATAACTAAATAACTAATAACTAAATAACTAAATAACTAAATAACTAAATAACTAAATAACTAAATAACTAAATAACTAATAACTAAATAACTAAATAACTAAATAAATAAACAATATAACTAAATAACTAAATAACTAAATAACTAAATAACTAAATAACTAATAACTAAATAACTAAATAACTAAATAACTAAATAACTAAATACTAAATAACTAAATAACTAAATAACTAAATAACTAAATAACTAAATAACTAAATAACTAAATAACTAAATAACTAAATAACTATATAACTAAATAACTAAATAACTAAATAACTAAATAACTAAATAACAATACTAAATAACTAAATAACTAAATAACTAAATAACTAAATACTAAATAACTAAATAACTAAATACTAAATAACAAAATAACTAAATAACTAAATAACTAAATAACTAAATAACTAAATAACTAAATAACAAATAACTAAATAACTAAATAACTAAATAACTAAATAACTAAATAACTAAATAACTAAATAACTAAATAACTAAATAACTAAATAACTAAATAACTAAATAACTAAATAACTAAATAACTAAATAACTAAATAACTAAATAACTAAATAACTAAATAACTTAATAACTAAATAACTAAATAACTAAATAACTAAATAACTAAATAACTAAATAACTAAATAACTAAATAACTAAATAACTAAATAACTAAATAACTAAATAACTAAATAACTAAATAACTAAATAACTAACTAAATAACTAAATAACTAAATAACTAAATAACTAAATAACTAAATAACTAAATAACTAAATAACTAAATAACTAATAACTAAATAACTAAATAACTAAATAACTAAATAACTAAATAACTAAATAACTAAATAACTAAATAACTAAATAACTAAATAACTAAATAACTAAATAACTAAATAACTAATACTAAATAACTAAATAACTAAATAACTAAATACTAAATAACTAAATAACTAAATAACTAAATAACTAAATAACTAAATAACTAAATAACTAAATAACTAAATAACTAAATAACTAAATAACTAAATAACTAAATAACTAAATAACTAAATAACTAAATAACTATAATAACTAAATAACTAAATAACTAAATAACTAAATAACTAAATAACTAAATAACTAAATAACTAATAACTAAATAACTAAATAACTAAATAACTAAATAACTAAATAACTAAATAACTAAATAACTAAATAACTAAATAACTAAATAACTAAATAACTAAATAACTAAATAACTAAATAACTAAATAACTAAATAACTAAATAACTAAATAACTAAATAACTAAATAACTAAATAACTATACTAAATAACTAAATAACTAAATAACTAAATAACTAAATAACTAAATAACTAAATAACTAAATAACTAAATAACTAAATAACTAAATAACTAAATAACTAAATAACTAAATAACTAAATAACTAATAACTAAATAACTAAATAAACTAAATAACTAAATAACTAAATACTATACTAAATAACTAAATAACTAAATAACTAAATAACTAAATAACTAAATAACTAAATAACTAAATAACTAAATAACTAAATAACTAATAACTAAATACTAATACTAAATAACTAAATACTAATATAACTAAATAACTAAATAACTAAATAACTAAATACTAATAACTAAATAACTAAATAACTAAATAACTAAATAACTAAATAACTAAATAACTAATAACTAAATAACTAAATAACTAAATAACTAAATAACTAATAACTAATAACTAAATAACTAAATAACTAAATAACTAAATAACTAAATAACTAAATAACTAAATAACTAAATAACTAAATAACTAAATAACTAAATAACTAAATAACTAATAACTAAATAACTAAATAACTAAATAACTAAATAACTAAATAACTAAATAACTAATAACTAATAACTAAATAACTAAATAACTAAATAACTAAATAACTAAATAACTAAATAACTAAATAACTAATAACTAAATAACTAAATAACTAAATAACTAAAATAACTAAATAACTAAATAACTAAATAACTAAATAACTAAATAACTAAATAACTAAATAACTAAATAACTAATAACTAAATATCTAAATAACTAATAACTAAATAACTAAATAACTAAATAACTAAATAACTAAATAACTAAATAACTAAATAACTAAATAACTAAATAACTAAATAACTAAATAACTAAATAACTAAATAACTAAATAACTAAATAACTAAATAACTAAATAACTAATAACTAAATAACTAAATAACTAAATAACTAAATAACTAAATAACTTAAATAACTAAATAACTAAATAACTAAATAACTAAATAACTAAATAACTAAATAACTAAATAACTAAATAACTAAATAACTAAATAACTAAATAACTAATACTAATAACTAAATAACTAAATAACTAAATAACTAAATAACTAAATAACTAAATAACTAAATAACTAAATAACTAAATAACTAAATAACTAAATAACTAAATAACTAAATAACTAAATAACTAAATAACTAAATAACTAAATAACTAAATAACTAAATAACAAAATAACTAAATAACTAAATAACTAAATAACTAAATAACTAAATAACTAAATAACTAAATAACTAAATAACTAAATATACTAAATAACTAAATAACTAAATAACTAAATAACTAAATAACTAAATAACTAAATAACTAAATAACTAAATAACTAAATAACTAAATAACTAAATAAAAATAACTAAATAACTAAATAACTAAATAACTAAATAACTAAATAACTAAATAACTAAATAACTAAATAACTAAATAACTAAATAACTAAATAACTAAATAACTAAATAACTAAATAACTAAATAACTAAATAACTAAATAACTAAATAACTAAATAACTAAATAACTAAATAACTAAATAACTAAATAACTAAATAACTAAATAACTAAATAACTAAATAACTAAATAACTAAATAACTAAATAACTAAATAACTAAATAACTAAATAACTAAATAACTAAATAACTAAATAACTAAATAACTAAATAACTAAATAACTAAATAACTAAATAACTAAATAACTAAATAACTAAATAACTAAATAACTAAATAACTAAATAACTAAATAACTAAATAACTAAATAACTAAATAACTAAATAACTAAATAACTAAATAACTAAATAACTAAATAACTAAATAACTAAATAACTAAATAACTAAATAACTAAATAACTAAATAACTAAATAACTAAATAACTAAATAACTAAATAACTAAATAACTAAATAACTAAATAACTAAATAACTAAATAACTAAATAACTAAATAACTAAATAACTAAATAACTAAATAACTAAATAACTAAATAACTAAATAACTAAATAACTAAATAACTAAATAACTAAATAACTAAATAACTAAATAACTAAATAACTAAATAACTAAATAACTAAATAACTAAATAACTAAATAACTAAATAACTAAATAACTAAATAACTAAATAACTAAATAACTAAATAACTAAATAACTAAATAACTAAATAACTAAATAACTAAATAACTAAATAACTAAATAACTAAATAACTAAATAACTAAATAACTAAATAACTAAATAACTAAATAACTAAATAACTAAATAACTAAATAACTAAATAACTAAATAACTAAATAACTAAATAACTAAATAACTAAATAACTAAATAACTAAATAACTAAATAACTAAATAACTAAATAACTAAATAACTAAATAACTAAATAACTAAATAACTAAATAACTAAATAACTAAATAACTAAATAACTAAATAACTAAATAACTAAATAACTAAATAACTAAATAACTAAATAACTAAATAACTAAATAACTAAATAACTAAATAACTAAATAACTAAATAACTAAATAACTAAATAACTAAATAACTAAATAACTAAATAACTAAATAACTAAATAACTAAATAACTAAATAACTAAATAACTAAATAACTAAATAACTAAATAACTAAATAACTAAATAACTAAATAACTAAATAACTAAATAACTAAATAACTAAATAACTAAATAACTAAATAACTAAATAACTAAATAACTAAATAACTAAATAACTAAATAACTAAATAACTAAATAACTAAATAACTAAATAACTAAATAACTAAATAACTAAATAACTAAATAACTAAATAACTAAATAACTAAATAACTAAATAACTAAATAACTAAATAACTAAATAACTAAATAACTAAATAACTAAATAACTAAATAACTAAATAACTAAATAACTAAATAACTAAATAACTAAATAACTAAATAACTAAATAACTAAATAACTAAATAACTAAATAACTAAATAACTAAATAACTAAATAACTAAATAACTAAATAACTAAATAACTAAATAACTAAATAACTAAATAACTAAATAACTAAATAACTAAATAACTAAATAACTAAATAACTAAATAACTAAATAACTAAATAACTAAATAACTAAATAACTAAATAACTAAATAACTAAATAACTAAATAACTAAATAACTAAATAACTAAATAACTAAATAACTAAATAACTAAATAACTAAATAACTAAATAACTAAATAACTAAATAACTAAATAACTAAATAACTAAATAACTAAATAACTAAATAACTAAATAACTAAATAACTAAATAACTAAATAACTAAATAACTAAATAACTAAATAACTAAATAACTAAATAACTAAATAACTAAATAACTAAATAACTAAATAACTAAATAACTAAATAACTAAATAACTAAATAACTAAATAACTAAATAACTAAATAACTAAATAACTAAATAACTAAATAACTAAATAACTAAATAACTAAATAACTAAATAACTAAATAACTAAATAACTAAATAACTAAATAACTAAATAACTAAATAACTAAATAACTAAATAACTAAATAACTAAATAACTAAATAACTAAATAACTAAATAACTAAATAACTAAATAACTAAATAACTAAATAACTAAATAACTAAATGACTAAATAACTAAATAACTAAATAACTAAATAACTAAATAACTAAATAACTAAATAACTAAATAACTAAATAACTAAATAACTAAATAACTAAATAACTAAATAACTAAATAACTAAATAACTAAATAACTAAATAACTAAATAACTAAATAACTAAATAACTAAATAACTAAATAACTAAATAACTAAATAACTAAATAACTAAATAACTAAATAACTAAATAACTAAATAACTAAATAACTAAATAGCTAAATAACTAAATAACTAAATAACTAAATAACTAAATAACTAAATAACTAAATAACTAAATAACTAAATAACTAAATAACTAAATAACTAAATAACTAAATAACTAAATAACTAAATAACTAAATAACTAAATAACTAAATAACTAAATAACTAAATAACTAAATAACTAAATAACTAAATAACTAAATAACTAAATAACTAAATAACTAAATAACTAAATAACTAAATAACTAAATAACTAAATAACTAAATAACTAAATAACTAAATAACTAAATAACTAAATAACTAAATAACTAAATAACTAAATAACTAAATAACTAAATAACTAAATAACTAAATAACTAAATAACTAAATAACTAAATAACTAAATAACTAAATAACTAAATAACTAAATAACTAAATAACTAAATAACTAAATAACTAAATAACTAAATAACTAAATAACTAAATAACTAAATAACTAAATAACTAAATAACTAAATAACTAAATAACTAAATAACTAAATAACTAAATAACTAAATAACTAAATAACTAAATAACTAAATAACTAAATAACTAAATAACTAAATAACTAAATAACTAAATAACTAAATAACTAAATAACTAAATAACTAAATAACTAAATAACTAAATAACTAAATAACTAAATAACTAAATAACTAAATAACTAAATAACTAAATAACTAAATAACTAAATAACTAAATAACTAAATAACTAAATAACTAAATAACTAAATAACTAAATAACTAAATAACTAAATAACTAAATAACTAAATAACTAAATAACTAAATAACTAAATAACTAAATAACTAAATAACTAAATAACTAAATAACTAAATAACTAAATAACTAAATAACTAAATAACTAAATAACTAAATAACTAAATAACTAAATAACTAAATAACTAAATAACTAAATAACTAAATAACTAAATAACTAAATAACTAAATAACTAAATAACTAAATAACTAAATAACTAAATAACTAAATAACTAAATAACTAAATAACTAAATAACTAAATAACTAAATAACTAAATAACTAAATAACTAAATAACTAAATAACTAAATAACTAAATAACTAAATAACTAAATAACTAAATAACTAAATAACTAAATAACTAAATAACTAAATAACTAAATAACTAAATAACTAAATAACTAAATAACTAAATAACTAAATAACTAAATAACTAAATAACTAAATAACTAAATAACTAAATAACTAAATAACTAAATAACTAAATAACTAAATAACTAAATAACTAAATAACTAAATAACTAAATAACTAAATAACTAAATAACTAAATAACTAAATAACTAAATAACTAAATAACTAAATAACTAAATAACTAAATAACTAAATAACTAAATAACTAAATAACTAAATAACTAAATAACTAAATAACTAAATAACTAAATAACTAAATAACTAAATAACTAAATAACTAAATAACTAAATAACTAAATAACTAAATAACTAAATAACTAAATAACTAAATAACTAAATAACTAAATAACTAAATAACTAAATAACTAAATAACTAAATAACTAAATAACTAAATAACTAAATAACTAAATAACTAAATAACTAAATAACTAAATAACTAAATAACTAAATAACTAAATAACTAAATAACTAAATAACTAAATAACTAAATAACTAAATAACTAAATAACTAAATAACTAAATAACTAAATAACTAAATAACTAAATAACTAAATAACTAAATAACTAAATAACTAAATAACTAAATAACTAAATAACTAAATAACTAAATAACTAAATAACTAAATAACTAAATAACTAAATAACTAAATAACTAAATAACTAAATAACTAAATAACTAAATAACTAAATAACTAAATAACTAAATAACTAAATAACTAAATAACTAAATAACTAAATAACTAAATAACTAAATAACTAAATAACTAAATAACTAAATAACTAAATAACTAAATAACTAAATAACTAAATAACTAAATAACTAAATAACTAAATAACTAAATAACTAAATAACTAAATAACTAAATAACTAAATAACTAAATAACTAAATAACTAAATAACTAAATAACTAAATAACTAAATAACTAAATAACTAAATAACTAAATAACTAAATAACTAAATAACTAAATAACTAAATAACTAAATAACTAAATAACTAAATAACTAAATAACTAAATAACTAAATAACTAAATAACTAAATAACTAAATAACTAAATAACTAAATAACTAGATAACTAAATAACTAAATAACTAAATAACTAAATAACTAAATAACTAAATAACTAAATAACTAAATAACTAAATAACTAAATAACTAAATAACTAAATAACTAAATAACTAAATAACTAAATAACTAAATAACTAAATAACTAAATAACTAAATAACTAAATAACTAAATAACTAAATAACTAAATAACTAAATAACTAAATAACTAAATAACTAAATAACTAAATAACTAAATAACTAAATAACTAAATAACTAAATAACTAAATAACTAAATAACTAAATAACTAAATAACTAAATAACTAAATAACTAAATAACTAAATAACTAAATAACTAAATAACTAAATAACTAAATAACTAAATAACTAAATAACTAAATAACTAAATAACTAAATAACTAAATAACTAAATAACTAAATAACTAAATAACTAAATAACTAAATAACTAAATAACTAAATAACTAAATAACTAAATAACTAAATAACTAAATAACTAAATAACTAAATAACTAAATAACTAAATAACTAAATAACTAAATAACTAAATAACTAAATAACTAAATAACTAAATAACTAAATAACTAAATAACTAAATAACTAAATAACTAAATAACTAAATAACTAAATAACTAAATAACTAAATAACTAAATAACTAAATAACTAAATAACTAAATAACTAAATAACTAAATAACTAAATAACTAAATAACTAAATAACTAAATAACTAAATAACTAAATAACTAAATAACTAAATAACTAAATAACTAAATAACTAAATAACTAAATAACTAAATAACTAAATAACTAAATAACTAAATAACTAAATAACTAAATAACTAAATAACTAAATAACTAAATAACTAAATAACTAAATAACTAAATAACTAAATAACTAAATAACTAAATAACTAAATAACTAAATAACTAAATAACTAAATAACTAAATAACTAAATAACTAAATAACTAAATAACTAAATAACTAAATAACTAAATAACTAAATAACTAAATAACTAAATAACTAAATAACTAAATAACTAAATAACTAAATAACTAAATAACTAAATAACTAAATAACTAAATAACTAAATAACTAAATAACTAAATAACTAAATAACTAAATAACTAAATAACTAAATAACTAAATAACTAAATAACTAAATAACTAAATAACTAAATAACTAAATAACTAAATAACTAAATAACTAAATAACTAAATAACTAAATAACTAAATAACTAAATAACTAAATAACTAAATAACTAAATAACTAAATAACTAAATAACTAAATAACTAAATAACTAAATAACTAAATAACTAAATAACTAAATAACTAAATAACTAAATAACTAAATAACTAAATAACTAAATAACTAAATAACTAAATAACTAAATAACTAAATAACTAAATAACTAAATAACTAAATAACTAAATAACTAAATAACTAAATAACTAAATAACTAAATAACTAAATAACTAAATAACTAAATAACTAAATAACTAAATAACTAAATAACTAAATAACTAAATAACTAAATAACTAAATAACTAAATAACTAAATAACGAAATAACTAAATAACTAAATAACTAAATAACTAAATAACTAAATAACTAAATAACTAAATAACTAAATAACTAAATAACTAAATAACTAAATAACTAAATAACTAAATAACTAAATAACTAAATAACTAAATAACTAAATAACTAAATAACTAAATAACTAAATAACTAAATAACTAAATAACTAAATAACTAAATAACTAAATAACTAAATAACTAAATAACTAAATAACTAAATAACTAAATAACTAAATAACTAAATAACTAGATAACTAAATAACTAAATAACTAAATAACTAAATAACTAAATAACTAAATAACTAAATAACTAAATAACTAAATAACTAAATAACTAAATAACTAAATAACTAAATAACTAAATAACTAAATAACTAAATAACTAAATAACTAAATAACTAAATAACTAAATAACTAAATAACTAAATAACTAAATAACTAAATAACTAAATAACTAAATAACTAAATAACTAAATAACTAAATAACTAAATAACTAAATAACTAAATAACTAAATAACTAAATAACTAAATAACTAAATAACTAAATAACTAAATAACTAAATAACTAAATAACTAAATAACTAAATAACTAAATAACTAAATAACTAAATAACTAAATAACTAAATAACTAAATAACTAAATAACTAAATAACTAAATAACTAAATAACTAAATAACTAAATAACTAAATAACTAAATAACTAAATAACTAAATAACTAAATAACTAAATAACTAAATAACTAAATAACTAAATAACTAAATAACTAAATAACTAAATAACTAAATAACTAAATAACTAAATAACTAAATAACTAAATAACTAAATAACTAAATAACTAAATAACTAAATAACTAAATAACTAAATAACTAAATAACTAAATAACTAAATAACTAAATAACTAAATAACTAAATAACTAAATAACTAAATAACTAAATAACTAAATAACTAAATAACTAAATAACTAAATAACTAAATAACTAAATAACTAAATAACTAAATAACTAAATAACTAAATAACTAAATAACTAAATAACTAAATAACTAAATAACTAAATAACTAAATAACTAAATAACTAAATAACTAAATAACTAAATAACTAAATAACTAAATAACTAAATAACTAAATAACTAAATAACTAAATAACTAAATAACTAAATAACTAAATAACTAAATAACTAAATAACTAAATAACTAAATAACTAAATAACTAAATAACTAAATAACTAAATAACTAAATAACTGAATAACTAAATAACTAAATAACTAAATAACTAAATAACTAAATAACTAAATAACTAAATAACTAAATAACTAAATAACTAAATAACTAAATAACTAAATAACTAAATAACTAAATAACTAAATAACTAAATAACTAAATAACTAAATAACTAAATAACTAAATAACTAAATAACTAAATAACTAAATAACTAAATAACTAAATAACTAAATAACTAAATAACTAAATAACTAAATAACTAAATAACTAAATAACTAAATAACTAAATAACTAAATAACTAAACAACTAAATAACTAAATAACTAAATAACTAAATAACTAAATAACTAAATAACTAAATAACTAAATAACTAAATAACTAAATAACTAAATAACTAAATAACTAAATAACTAAATAACTAAATAACTAAATAACTAAATAACTAAATAACTAAATAACTAAATAACTAAATAACTAAATAACTAAATAACTAAATAACTAAATAACTAAATAACTAAATAACTAAATAACTAAATAACTAAATAACTAAATAACTAAATAACTAAATAACTAAATAACTAAATAACTAAATAACTAAATAACTAAATAACTAAATAACTAAATAACTAAATAACTAAATAACTAAATAACTAAATAACTAAATAACTAAATAACTAAATAACTAAATAACTAAATAACTAAATAACTAAATAACTAAATAACTAAATAACTAAATAACTAAATAACTAAATAACTAAATAACTAAATAACTAAATAACTAAATAACTAAATAACTAAATAACTAAATAACTAAATAACTAAATAACTAAATAACTAAATAACTAAATAACTAAATAACTAAATAACTAAATAACTAAATAACTAAATAACTAAATAACTAAATAACTAAATAACTAAATAACTAAATAACTAAATAACTAAATAACTAAATAACTAAATAACTAAATAACTAAATAACTAAATAACTAAATAACTAAATAACTAAATAACTAAATAACTAAATAACTAAATAACTAAATAACTAAATAACTAAATAACTAAATAACTAAATAACTAGATAACTAAATAACTAAATAACTAAATAACTAAATAACTAAATAACTAAATAACTAAATAACTAAATAACTAAATAACTAAATAACTAAATAACTAAATAACTAAATAACTAAATAACTAAATAACTAAATAACTAAATAACTAAATAACTAAATAACTAAATAACTAAATAACTAAATAACTAAATAACTAAATAACTAAATAACTAAATAACTAAATAACTAAATAACTAAATAACTAAATAACTAAATAACTAAATAACTAAATAACTAAATAACTAAATAACTAAATAACTAAATAACTAAATAACTAAATAACTAAATAACTAAATAACTAAATAACTAAATAACTAAATAACTAAATAACTAAATAACTAAATAACTAAATAACTAAATAACTAAATAACTAAATAACTAAATAACTAAATAACTAAATAACTAAATAACTAAATAACTAAATAACTAAATAACTAAATAACTAAATAACTAAATAACTAAATAACTAAATAACTAAATAACTAAATAACTAAATAACTAAATAACTAAATAACTAAATAACTAAATAACTAAATAACTAAATAACTAAATAACTAAATAACTAAATAACTAAATAACTAAATAACTAAATAACTAAATAACTAAATAACTAAATAACTAAATAACTAAATAACTAAATAACTAAATAACTAAATAACTAAATAACTAAATAACTAAATAACTAAATAACTAAATAACTAAATAACTAAATAACTAAATAACTAAATAACTAAATAACTAAATAACTAAATAACTAAATAACTAAATAACTAAATAACTAAATAACTAAATAACTAAATAACTAAATAACTAAATAACTAAATAACTAAATAACTAAATAACTAAATAACTAAATAACTAAATAACTAAATAACTAAATAACTAAATAACTAAATAACTAAATAACTAAATAACTAAATAACTAAATAACTAAATAACTAAATAACTAAATAACTAAATAACTAAATAACTAAATAACTAAATAACTAAATAACTAAATAACTAAATAACTAAATAACTAAATAACTAAATAACTAAATAACTAAATAACTAAATAACTAAATAACTAAATAACTAAATAACTAAATAACTAAATAACTAAATAACTAAATAACTAAATAACTAAATAACTAAATAACTAAATAACTAAATAACTAAATAACTAAATAACTAAATAACTAAATAACTAAATAACTAAATAACTAAATAACTAAATAACTAAATAACTAAATAACTAAATAACTAAATAACTAAATAACTAAATAACTAAATAACTAAATAACTAAATAACTAAATAACTAAATAACTAAATAACTAAATAACTAAATAACTAAATAACTAAATAACTAAATAACTAAATAACTAAATAACTAAATAACTAAATAACTAAATAACTAAATAACTAAATAACTAAATAACTAAATAACTAAATAACTAAATAACTAAATAACTAAATAACTAAATAACTAAATAACTAAATAACTAAATAACTAAATAACTAAATAACTAAATAACTAAATAACTAAATAACTAAATAACTAAATAACTAAATAACTAAATAACTAAATAACTAAATAACTAAATAACTAAATAACTAAATAACTAAATAACTAAATAACTAAATAACTAAATAACTAAATAACTAAATAACTAAATAACTAAATAACTAAATAACTAAATAACTAAATAACTAAATAACTAAATAACTAAATAACCAGATAACTAAATAACTAAATAACTAAATAACTAAATAACTAAATAACTAAATAACTAAATAACTAAATAACTAAATAACTAAATAACTAAATAACTAAATAACTAAATAACTAAATAACTAAATAACTAAATAACTAAATAACTAAATAACTAAATAACTAAATAACTAAATAACTAAATAACTAAATAACTAAATAACTAAATAACTAAATAACTAAATAACTAAATAACTAAATAACTAAATAACTAAATAACTAAATAACTAAATAACTAAATAACTAAATAACTAAATAACTAAATAACTAAATAACTAAATAACTAAATAACAAAAAAATAAAAAACTAAATAACTAAATAACTAAATAACCAAATAACTAAATAACTAAATAACTAAATAACTAAATAACTAAATAACTAAATAACTAAATAACTAAATAACTAAATAACTAAATAACTAAATAACTAAATAACTAAATAACTAAATAACTAAATAACTAAATAACTAAATAACTAAATAACTAAATAACTAAATAACTAAATAACTAAATAACTAAATAACTAAATAACTAAATAACTAAATAACTAAATAACTAAATAACTAAATAACTAAATAACTAAATAACTAAATAACTAAATAACTAAATAACTAAATAACTAAATAACTAAATAACTAAATAACTAAATAACTAGATAACTAAATAACTAAATAACTAAATAACTAAATAACTAAATAACTAAATAACTAAATAACTAAATAACTAAATAACTAAATAACTAAATAACTAAATAACTAAATAACTAAATAACTAAATAACTAAATAACTAAATAACTAAATAACTAAATAACTAAATAACTAAATAACTAAATAACTAAATAACTAAATAACTAAATAACTAAATAACTAAATAACTAAATAACTAAATAACTAAATAACTAAATAACTAAATAACTAAATAACTAAATAACTAAATAACTAAATAACTAAATAACTAAATAACTAAATAACTAAATAACTAAATAACTAAATAACTAAATAACTAAATAACTAAATAACTAAATAACTAAATAACTAAATAACTAAATAACTAAATAACTAAATAACTAAATAACTAAATAACTAAATAACTAAATAACTAAATAACTAAATAACTAAATAACTAAATAACTAAATAACTAAATAACTAAATAACTAAATAACTAAATAACTAAATAACTAAATAACTAAATAACTAAATAACTAAATAACTAAATAACTAAATAACTAAATAACTAAATAACTAAATAACTAAATAACTAAATAACTAAATAACTAAATAACTAAATAACTAAATAACTAAATAACTAAATAACTAAATAACTAAATAACTAAATAACTAAATAACTAAATAACTAAATAACTAAATAACTAAATAACTAAATAACTAAATAACTAAATAACTAAATAACTAAATAACTAAATAACTAAATAACTAAATAACTAAATAACTAAATAACTAAATAACTAAATAACTAAATAACTAAATAACTAAATAACTAAATAACTAAATAACTAAATAACTAAATAACTAAATAACTAAATAACTAAATAACTAAATAACTAAGTAACTAAATAACTAAATAACTAAATAACTAAATAACTAAATAACTAAATAACTAAATAACTAAATAACTAAATAACTAAATAACTAAATAACTAAATAACTAAATAACTAAATAACTAAATAACTAAATAACTAAATAACTAAATAACTAAATAACTAAATAACTAAATAACTAAATAACTAAATAACTAAATAACTAAATAACTAAATAACTAAATAACTAAATAACTAAATAACTAAATAACTAAATAACTAAATAACTAAATAACTAAATAACTAAATAACTAAATAACTAAATAACTAAATAACTAAATAACTAAATAACTAAATAACTAAATAACTAAATAACTAAATAACTAAATAACTAAATAACTAAATAACTAAATAACTAAATAACTAAATAACTAAATAACTAAATAACTAAATAACTAAATAACTAAATAACTAAATAACTAAATAACTAAATAACTAAATAACTAAATAACTAAATAACTAAATAACTAAATAACTAAATAACTAAATAACTAAATAACTAAATAACTAAATAACTAAATAACTAAATAACTAAATAACTAAATAACTAAATAACTAAATAACTAAATAACTAAATAACTAAATAACTAAATAACTAAATAACTAAATAACTAAATAACTAAATAACTAAATAACTAAATAACTAAATAACTAAATAACTAAATAACTAAATAACTAAATAACTAAATAACTAAATAACTAAATAACTAAATAACTAAATAACTAAATAACTAAATAACTAAATAACTAAATAACTAAATAACTAAGTAACTAAATAACTAAATAACTAAATAACTAAATAACTAAATAACTAAATAACTAAATAACTAAATAACTAAATAACTAAATAACTAAATAACTAAATAACTAAATAACTAAATAACTAAATAACTAAATAACTAAATAACTAAATAACTAAATAACTAAATAACTAAATAACTAAATAACTAAATAACTAAATAACTAAATAACTAAATAACTAAATAACTAAATAACTAAATAACTAAATAACTAAATAACTAAATAACTAAATAACTAAATAACTAAATAACTAAATAACTAAATAACTAAATAACTAAATAACTAAATAACTAAATAACTAAATAACTAAATAACTAAATAACTAAATAACTAAATAACTAAATAACTAAATAACTAAATAACTAAATAACTAAATAACTAAATAACTAAATAACTAAATAACTAAATAACTAAATAACTAAATAACTAAATAACTAAATAACTAAATAACTAAATAACTAAATAACTAGATAACTAAATAACTAAATAACTAAATAACTAAATAACTAAATAACTAAATAACTAAATAACTAAATAACTAAATAACTAAATAACTAAATAACTAAATAACTAAATAACTAAATAACTAAATAACTAAATAACTAAATAACTAAATAACTAAATAACTAAATAACTAAATAACTAAATAACTAAATAACTAAATAACTAAATAACTAAATAACTAAATAACTAAATAACTAAATAACTAAATAACTAAATAACTAAATAAAATAACTAAATAACTAAATAACTAAATAACTAAATAACTAAATAACTAAATAACTAAATAACTAAATAACTAAATAAACTAAATAACTAAATAACTAAATAACTAAATAACTAAATAACTAAATAACTAAATATAACTAAATAACTAAATAACTAAATAAATAACTAAATAACTAAATAAATAACTAAATAACTAAATAACTAAATAACTAAATAACTAAATAACTAAATAACTAAATAACTAAATAACTAAATAACTAAATAACTAAATAACTAAATAACTAAATAACTAAATAACTAAATAACTAAATAACTAAATAACTAAAATAACTAAATAACTAAATAACTAAATAACTAAATAACTAAATAACTAAATAACTAAATAACTAAATAACTAAATAACTAAATAACTAAATAACTAAATAACTAAATAACTAAATAACTAAATAACTAAATAACTAAATAACTAAATAACTAAATAACTAAATAACTAAATAACTAAATAACTAAATAACTAAATAACTAAATAACTAAATAACTAAATAACTAAATAACTAAATAACTAAATAACTAAATAACTAAATAACTAAATAACTAAATAACTAAATAACTAAATAACTAAATAACTAAATAACTAAATAACTAAATAACTAAATAACTAAATAACTAAATAACTAAATAACTAAATAACTAAATAACTAAATAACTAAATAACTAAATAACTAAATAACTAAATAACTAAATAACTAAATAACTAAATAACTAAATAACTAAATAACTAAATAACTAAATAACTAAATAACTAAATAACTAAATAACTAAATAACTAAATAACTAAATAACTAAATAACTAAATAACTAAATAACTAAATAACTAAATAACTAAATAACTAAATAACTAAATAACTAAATAACTAAATAACTAAATAACTAAATAACTAAATAACTAAATAACTAAATAACTAAATAACTAAATAACTAAATAACTAAATAACTAAATAACTAAATAACTAAATAACTAAATAACTAAATAACTAAATAACTAAATAACTAAATAACTAAATAACTAAATAACTAAATAACTAAATAACTAAATAACTAAATAACTAAATAACTAAATAACTAAATAACTAAATAACTAAATAACTAAATAACTAAATAACTAAATAACTAAATAACTAAATAACTAAATAACTAAATAACTAAATAACTAAATAACTAAATAACTAAATAACTAAATAACTAAATAACTAAATAACTAAATAACTAAATAACTAAATAACTAAATAACTAAATAACTAAATAACTAAATAACTAAATAACTAAATAACTAAATAACTAAATAACTAAATAACTAAATAACTAAATAACTAAATAACTAAATAACTAAATAACTAAATAACTAAATAACTAAATAACTAAATAACTAAATAACTAAATAACTAAATAACTAAATAACTAAATAACTAAATAACTAAATAACTAAATAACTAAATAACTAAATAACTAAATAACTAAATAACTAAATAACTAAATAACTAAATAACTAAATAACTAAATAACTAAATAACTAAATAACTAAATAACTAAATAACTAAATAACTAAATAACTAAATAACTAAATAACTAAATAACTAAATAACTAAATAACTAAATAACTAAATAACTAAATAACTAAATAACTAAATAACTAAATAACTAAATAACTAAATAACTAAATAACTAAATAACTAAATAACTAAATAACTAAATAACTAAATAACTAAATAACTAAATAACTAAATAACTAAATAACTAAATAACTAAATAACTAAATAACTAAATAACTAAATAACTAAATAACTAAATAACTAAATAACTAAATAACTAAATAACTAAATAACTAAATAACTAAATAACTAAATAACTAAATAACTAAATAACTAAATAACTAAATAACTAAATAACTAAATAACTAAATAACTAAATAACTAAATAACTAAATAACTAAATAACTAAATAACTAAATAACTAAATAACTAAATAACTAAATAACTAAATAACTAAATAACTAAATAACTAAATAACTAAATAACTAAATAACTAAATAACTAAATAACTAAATAACTAAATAACTAAATAACTAAATAACTAAATAACTAAATAACTAAATAACTAAATAACTAAATAACTAAATAACTAAGTAACTAAATAACTAAATAACTAAATAACTAAATAACTAAATAACTAAATAACTAAATAACTAAATAACTAAATAACTAAATAACTAAATAACTAAATAACTAAATAACTAAATAACTAAATAACTAAATAACTAAATAACTAAATAACTAAATAACTAAATAACTAAATAACTAAATAACTAAATAACTAAATAACTAAATAACTAAATAACTAAATAACTAAATAACTAAATAACTAAATAACTAAATAACTAAATAACTAAATAACTAAATAACTAAATAACTAAATAACTAAATAACTAAATAACTAAATAACTAAATAACTAAATAACTAAATAACTAAATAACTAAATAACTAAATAACTAAATAACTAAATAACTAAATAACTAAATAACTAAATAACTAAATAACTAAATAACTAAATAACTAAATAACTAAATAACTAAATAACTAAATAACTAAATAACTAAATAACTAAATAACTAAATAACTAAATAACTAAATAACTAAATAACTAAATAACTAAATAACTAAATAACTAAATAACTAAATAACTAAATAACTAAATAACTAAATAACTAAATAACTAAATAACTAAATAACTAAATAACTAAATAACTAAATAACTAAATAACTAAATAACTAAATAACTAAATAACTAAATAACTAAATGACTAAATAACTAAATAACTAAATAACTAAATAACTAAATAACTAAATAACTAAATAACTAAATAACTAAATAACTAAATAACTAAATAACTAAATAACTAAATAACTAAATAACTAAATAACTAAATAACTAAATAACTAAATAACTAAATAACTAAATAACTAAATAACTGAATAACTAAATAACTAAATAACTAAATAACTAAATAACTAAATAACTAAATAACTAAATAACTAAATAACTAAATAACTAAATAACTAAATAACTAAATAACTAAATAACTAAATAACTAAATAACTAAATAACTAAATAACTAAATAACTAAATAACTAAATAACTAAATAACTAAATAACTAAATAACTAAATAACTAAATAACTAAATAACTAAATAACTAAATAACTAAATAACTAAATAACTAAATAACTAAATAACTAAATAACTAAATAACTAAATAACTAAATAACTAAATAACTAAATAACTAAATAACTAAATAACTAAATAACTAAATAACTAAATAACTAAATAACTAAATAACTAAATAACTAAATAACTAAATAACTAAATAACTAAATAACTAAATAACTAAATAACTAAATAACTAAATAACTAAATAACTAAATAACTAAATAACTAAATAACTAAATAACTAAATAACTAAATAACTAAATAACTAAATAACTAAATAACTAAATAACTAAATAACTAAATAACTAAATAACTAAATAACTAAATAACTAAATAACTAAATAACTAAATAACTAAATAACTAAATAACTAAATAACTAAATAACTAAATAACTAAATAACTAAATAACTAAATAACTAAATAACTAAATAACTAAATAACTAAATAACTAAATAACTAAATAACTAAATAACTAAATAACTAAATAACTAAATAACTAAATAACTAAATAACTAAATAACTAAATAACTAAATAACTAAATAACTAAATAACTAAATAACTAAATAACTAAATAACTAAATAACTAAATAACTAAATAACTAAATAACTAAATAACTAAATAACTAAATAACTAAATAACTAAATAACTAAATAACTAAATAACTAAATAACTAAATAACTAAATAACTAAATAACTAAATAACTAAATAACTAAATAACTAAATAACTAAATAACTAAATAACTAAATAACTAAATAACTAAATAACTAAATAACTAAATAACTAAATAACTAAATAACTAAATAACTAAATAACTAAATAACTAAATAACTAAATAACTAAATAACTAAATAACTAAATAACTAAATAACTAAATAACTAAATAACTAAATAACTAAATAACTAAATAACTAAATAACTAAATAACTAAATAACTAAATAACTAAATAACTAAATAACTAAATAACTAAATAACTAAATAACTAAATAACTAAATAACTAAATAACTAAATAACTAAATAACTAAATAACTAAATAACTAAATAACTAAATAACTAAATAACTAAATAACTAAATAACTAAATAACTAAATAACTGAATAACTAAATAACTAAATAACTAAATAACTAAATAACTAAATAACTAAATAACTAAATAACTAAATAACTAAATAACTAAATAACTAAATAACTAAATAACTAAATAACTAAATAACTAAATAGCTAAATAACTAAATAACTAAATAACTAAATAACTAAATAACTAAATAACTAAATAACTAAATAACTAAATAACTAAATAACTAAATAACTAAATAACTAAATAACTAAATAACTAAATAACTAAATAACTAAATAACTAAATAACTAAATAACTAAATAACTAAATAACTAAATAACTAAATAACTAAATAACTAAATAACTAAATAACTAAATAACTAAATAACTAAATAACTAAATAACTAAATAACTAAATAACTAAATAACTAAATAACTAAATAACTAAATAACTAAATAACTAAATAACTAAATAACTAAATAACTAAATAACTAAATAACTAAATAGCTAAATAACTAAATAACTAAATAACTAAATAACTAAATAACTAAATAACTAAATAACTAAATAACTAAATAACTAAATAACTAAATAACTAAATAACTAAATAACTAAATAACTAAATAACTAAATAACTAAATAACTAAATAACTAAATAACTAAATAACTAAATAACTAAATAACTAAATAACTAAATAACTAAATAACTAAATAACTAAATAACTAAATAACTAAATAACTAAATAACTAAATAACTAAATAACTAAATAACTAAATAACTAAATAACTAAATAACTAAATAACTAAATAACTAAATAACTAAATAACTAAATAACTAAATAACTAAATAACTAAATAACTAAATAACTAAATAACTAAATAACTAAATAACTAAATAACTAAATAACTAAATAACTAAATAACTAAATAACTAAATAACTAAATAACTAAATAACTAAATAACTAAATAACTAAATAACTAAATAACTAAATAACTAAATAACTAAATAACTAAATAACTAAATAACTAAATAACTAAATAACTAAATAACTAAATAACTAAATAACTAAATAACTAAATAACTAAATAACTAAATAACTAAATAACTAAATAACTAAATAACTAAATAACTAAATAACTAAATAACTAAATAACTAAATAACTAAATAACTAAATAACTAAATAACTAAATAACTAAATAACTAAATAACTAAATAACTAAATAACTAAATAACTAAATAACTAAATAACTAAATAACTAAATAACTAAATAACTAAATAACTAAATAACTAAATAACTAAATAACTAAATAACTAAATAACTAAATAACTAAATAACTAAATGACTAAATAACTAAATAACTAAATAACTAAATAACTAAATAACTAAATAACTAAATAACTAAATAACTAAATAACTAAATAACTAAATAACTAAATAACTAAATAACTAAATAACTAAATAACTAAATAACTAAATAACTAAATAACTAAATAACTAAATAACTAAATAACTAAATAACTAAATAACTAAATAACTAAATAACTAAATAACTAAATAACTAAATAACTAAATAACTAAATAACTAAATAACTAAATAACTAAATAACTAAATAACTAAACAACTAAATAACTAAATAACTAAATAACTAAATAACTAAATAACTAAATAACTAAATAACTAAATAACTAAATAACTAAATAACTAAATAACTAAATAACTAAATAACTAAATAACTAAATAACTAAATAACTAAATAACTAAATAACTAAATAACTAAATCACTAAATAACTAAATAACTAAATAACTAAATAACTAAATAACTAAATAACTAAATAACTAAATAACTAAATAACTAAATAACTAAATAACTAAATAACTAAATAACTAAATAACTAAATAACTAAATAACTAAATAACTAAATAACTAAATAACTAAATAACTAAATAACTAAATAACTAAATAACTAAATAACTAAATAACTAAATAACTAAATAACTAAATAACTAAATAACTAAATAACTAAATAACTAAATAACTAAATAACTAAATAACTAAATAACTAAATAACTAAATAACTAAATAACTAAATAACTAAATAACTAAATAACTAAATAACTAAATAACTAAATAACTAAATAACTAAATAACTAAATAACTAAATAACTAAATAACTAAATAACTAAATAACTAAATAACTAAATAACTAAATAACTAAATAACTAAATAACTAAATAACTAAATAACTAAATAACTAAATAACTAAATAACTAAATAACTAAATAACTAAATAACTAAATAACTAAATAACTAAATAACTAAATAACTAAATAACTAAATAACTAAATAACTAAATAACTAAATAACTAAATAACTAAATAACTAAATAACTAAATAACTAAATAACTAAATAACTAAATAACTAAATAACTAAATAACTAAATAACTAAATAACTAAATAACTAAATAACTAAATAACTAAATAACTAAATAACTAAATAACTAAATAACTAAATAACTAAATAACTAAATAACTAAATAACTAAATAACTAAATAACTAAATAACTAAATAACTAAATAACTAAATAACTAAATAACTAAATAACTAAATAACTAAATAACTAAATAACTAAATAACTAAATAACTAAATAACTAAATAACTAAATAACTAAATAACTAAATAACTAAATAACTAAATAACTAAATAACTAAATAACTAAATAACTAAATAACTAAATAACTAAATAACTAAATAACTAAATAACTAAATAACTAAATAACTAAATAACTAAATAACTAAATAACTAAATAACTAAATAACTAAATAACTAAATAACTAAATAACTAAATAACTAAATAACTAAATAACTAAATAACTAAATAACTAAATAACTAAATAACTAAATAACTAAATAACTAAATAACTAAATAACTAAATAAGTAAATAACTAAATAACTAAATAACTAAATAACTAAATAACTAAATAACTAAATAACTAAATAACTAAATAACTAAATAACTAAATAACTAAATAACTAAATAACTAAATAACTAAATAACTAAATAACTAAATAACTAAATAACTAAATAACTAAATAACTAAATAACTAAATAACTAAATAACTAAATAACTAAATAACTAAATAACTAAATAACTAAATAACTAAATAACTAAATAACTAAATAACTAAATAACTAAATAACTAAATAACTAAATAACTAAATAACTAAATAACTAAATAACTAAATAACTAAATAACTAAATAACTAAATAACTAAATAACTAAATAACTAAATAACTAAATAACTAAATAACTAAATAACTAAATAACTAAATAACTAAATAACTAAATAACTAAATAACTAAATAACTAAATAACTAAATAACTAAATAACTAAATAACTAAATAACTAAATAACTAAATAACTAAATAATAAATAACTAAATAACTAAATAACTAAATAACTAAATAACTAAATAACTAAATAACTAAATAACTAAATAACTAAATAACTAAATAACTAAATAACTAAATAACTAAATAACTAAAACTAAATAACTAAATAACTAAATAACTAAATAACTAAATAACTAAATAACTAAATAACTAAATAACTAAATAACTAAATAACTAAATAACTAAATAACTAAATAACTAAATAACTAAATAACTAAATAACTAAATAACTAAATAACTAAATAACTAAATAACTAAATAACTAAATAACTAAATAACTAAATAACTAAATAACTAAATAACTAAATAACTAAATAACTAAATAACTAAATAACTAAATAACTAAATAACTAAATAACTAAATAACTAAATAACTAATAAACTAAATAACTAAATAATAATAACTAAATAACTAAATAACTAAATAACTAAATAACTAAATAACTAAATAACTAAATAACTAAATAACTAATACTAAATAACTAAATAACTAAATAACTAAATAACTAAATAACTAAATAACTAAATAACTAAATAACTAAATAACTAAATAACTAAATAACTAAATAACTAAATAACTAAATAACTAAATAACTAAATAACTAAATAACTAAATAACTAAATAACTAAATAACTAAATAACTAAATAACTAAATAACTAAATAACTAAATAACTAAACAACTAAATAACTAAATAACTAAATAACTAAATAACTAAATAACTAAATAACTAAATAACTAAATAACTAAATAACTAAATAAACTAAATAACTAAATAACTAATAACTAAATAACTAATAACTAAAATAACTAAATAACTAAATAACTAAATAACTAAATAACTAAATAACTAAAATAACTAACATAACTAAAATAACTAAATAACTAAATAACTAAATAACTAAATAACTAAAAAACTAAATAACTAAATAACTAAATAACTAAATAACTAAATAACTAAATAACTAAATAACTAAATAACTAAATAACTAAATAACTAAATAACTAAATAACTAAATAACTAAATAACTAAATAACTAAATAACTAAATAACTAAATAACTAAATAACTAAATAACTAAATAACTAAATAACTAAATAACTAAATAACTAAATAACTAAATAACTAAATAACTAAATAACTAAATAACTAAATAACTAAATAACTAAATAACTAAATAACTAAATAACTAAATAACTAAATAACTAAATAACTAAATAACTAAATAACTAAATAACTAAATAACTAAATAACTAAATAACTAAGTAACTAAATAACTAAATAACTAAATAACTAAATAACTAAATAACTAAATAACTAAATAACTAAATAACTAAATAACTAAATAACTAAATAACTAAATAACTAAATAACTAAATAACTAAATAACTAAATAACTAAATAACTAAATAACTAAATAACTAAATAACTAAATAACTAAATAACTAAATAACTAAATAACTAAATAACTAAATAACTAAATAACTAAATAACTAAATGACTAAATAACTAAATAACTAAATAACTAAATAACTAAATAACTAAATAACTAAATAACTAAATAACTAAATAACTAAATAACTAAATAACTAAATAACTAAATAACTAAATAACTAAATAACTAAATAACTAAATAACTAAATAACTAAATAACTAAATAACTAAATAACTAAATAACTAAATAACTAAATAACTAAATAACTAAATAACTAAATAACTAAATAACTAAATAACTAAATAACTAAATACTAAATAACTAAATAACTAAATAACTAAATAACTAAATAACTAAATAACTAAATAACTAAATAACTAAATAACTAAATAACTAAATAACTAAATAACTAAATAACTAAATAACTAAATAACTAAATAACTAAATAACTAAATAACTAAATAACTAAATAACTAAATAACTAAATAACTAAATAACTAATAACTAAATAACTAAAATAACTAAATAACTAAATAACTAAATAACTAAATAACTAAATAACTAAATAACTAAATAACTAAATAACTAAATAACTAAATAACTAAATAACTAAATAACTAAATAACTAAATAACTAAATAACTAAATAACTAAATAACTAAATAACTAAATAACTAATAACTAAATAACTAAATAACTAAATAACTAAATAACTAAATAACTAAATAACAAAATAACTAAATAACTAAATAACTAAATAACTAAATAACTAAATAACTAAATAACTAAATAACTAAATAACTAAAAACTAAATAACTAAATAACTAAATAACTAAATAACTAAATAACTAAATAACTAAATAACTAAATAACTAAATAACTAATAACTAAATAACTAAATAACTAAATAACTAAATAACTAAATAACTAAATAACTAAATAACTAAAAACTAAATAACTAAATAACTAAATAACTAAATAACTAAATAACTAAATAACTAAATAACTAAATAACTAAATAACTAATAACTAAATAACTAAATAACTAAATAACTAAATAACTAAATAACTAAATAACTAAATAACTAAATAACTAAATAACTAAATAACTAAATAACTAAATAACTAAATAACTAAATAACTAAATAACTAAAATAACTAAATAACTAAATAACTAAATAACTAAATAACTAAATAACTAAATAACTAAATAACTAAATAACTAAATAACTACACTAAATAACTAAATAACTAAATAACTAAATAACTAAATAACTAAATAACTAAATAACTAAATAACTAAATAACTAAATAACTAAATAACTAAATAACTAAATAACTAAATAACTAAATAACTAAATAACTAAATAACTAAATAACTAAATAACTAAATAACTAAATAACTAAATAACTAAATAACTAAATAACTAAATAAACTAAATAACTAAATAACTAAATAACTAAATAACTAAATAACTAAATAACTAAAATAACTAAATAACTAAATAACTAAATAACTAAATAACTAAATAACTAAATAACTAAATAACTAAATAACTAAATAACTAAATAACTAAATAACTAAATAACTAAATAACTAAATAACTAAATAACTAAATAACTAAATAACTAAATAACTAAATAACTAAATAACTAAATAACTAAATAACTAAATAACTAAATAACTAAATAACTAAATAACTAAATAACTAAATATAACTAATAACTAACATAACTAAATAACTAATAAATAACTAAATAACTAAATAACTAAATAACTAAATAACTAAAAACTAAATAACTAAATAACTAAATAACTAAATAACTAAATAACTAAATAACTAAATAACTAAATAACTAAATAACTAAATACTAAATAACTAAATAACTAAATAACTAAATAACTAAATAACTAAATAACTAAATAACTAAATAACTAAATAACTAAATAACTAAATAACTAAATAACTAAATAACTAAATAACTAAAATAACTAAATAACTAAATAACTAAATAACTAAATAACTAAATAACTAAATAACTAAATAACTAAATAACTAAATAACTAAATAACTAAATAACTAAATAACTAAATAACTAAATAACTAAATAACTAAATAACTAAATAACTAAATAACTAAATAACTAAATAACTAAATAACTAAATAACTAAATAACTAAATAACTAAATAACTAATTACTAATAATAATACTAAATAACTAAATAACTAAATAACTAACTAACATAACTAACATAACTAAATAACTAAATAACTAAATAACTAAAATAACTAAATAACTAAATAACTAAATAACTAAATAACTAAATAACTAAATAACTAAATAACTAAATAACTAAATAACTAAATAACTAAATAACAAATAACTAAACTAAATAACTAAATAACTAAATAACTAAATAACTAAATAACTAAATAACTAAATAACTAAATAACTAAATAACTAAATAACTAAATAACTAAATAAACTAAATAACTAAATAACTAAATAACTAAATAACTAAATAACTAAATAACTAAATAACTAAATAACTAAATAACTAAATAACTAAATAACTAAATAACTAAATAACTAAATAACTAAATAACTAAATAACTAAATAACTAAATAACTAAATAACTAAATAACTAAACAAAATACTAAATAACTAAATAACTAAATAACTAAATAACTAAATAACTAAATAACTAAATAACTAAATAACTAAATAACTAAATAACTAAATAACTAAATAACTAAATAACTAAATAACTAAATAACTAAATAACTAATAAAAATAACTAAATAACTAAATAACTAAATAACTAAATAACTAAATAACTAAATAACTAAATAACTAAATAACTAAATAACTAAATAACTAAATAACTAAATAACTAAATAACTAAATAACTAAATAACTAAATAACTAAATAACTAAATAACTAATAACTAAATAACTAAATAACTAAATAACTAAATAACTAAATAACTAAATAACTAAATAACTAAATAACTAAATAACTAAATAACTAAATAACTAAATAACTAAATAACTAAATAACTAAATAACTAAATAACTAAATAACTAAATAACTAAATAACTAAATAACTAAATAAACTAAATAACTAAATAACTAAATAACTAAATAACTAAATAACTAAATAACTAAAATAACTAAATAACTAAATAACTAAATAACTAAATAACTAAATAACTAAATAACTAAATAATAACTAAATAACTAAATAACTAAATAACTAAATAACTAAATAACTAAATAACTAAAATAACTAAATAACTAAATAACTAAATAAATAAATAACTAAATAACTAAATAACTAAATAACTAAATAACTAAATAACTAAATAACAAATAACTAAATAACTAAATAACTAATAACTAAATAACTAAATAACTAAATAACTAAATAACTAAATAACTAAATAACTAAATAACTAAATAACTAAATAACTAAATAACTAAATAACTAAATAACTAAATAACTAAATAACTAAATAACTAAATAACTAAATAACTAAATAACTAAATAACTAAATAACTAAATAACTAAATAACTAAATAACTAAATAACTAAATAACTAAATAACTAAATAACTAAATAACTAAATAACTAAATAACTAAATAACTAAATAACTAAATAACTAAATAACTAAATAACTAAATAACTAAATAACTAAATAACTAAATAACTAATAACTAAATAAACTAAATAACTAAATAACTAAATAACTAAATAACTAAATAACTAAATAACTAAAATAACTAAATAACTAAATAACTAAATAACTAAATAACTAAATAACTAAATAACTAAATAACTAAATAAATAAATAACTAAATAACTAAATAACTAAATAACTAAATAACTAAATAACTAAATAACTAAATAACTAAATAACTAAATAACTAAATAACTAAATAACTAAATAACTAAATAACTAAATAACTAAATAACTAAATAACTAAATAACTAAATAACTAAATAACTAAATAACTAAATAACTAAATAACTAAATAACTAAATAACTAAATAACTAAATAACTAAATAACTAAATAACTAAATAACTAAATAACTAAATAACTAAATAACTAAATAACTAAATAACTAAATAACTAAATAACTAAATAACTAAATAACTAAATAACTAAATAACTAAATAACTAAATAACTAAATAACTAAATAACTAAATAACTAAATAACTAAATAACTAAATAACTAAATAACTAAATAACTAAATAACTAAATAACTAAATAACTAAATAACTAAATAACTAAATAACTAAATAACTAAATAACTAAATAACTAAATAACTAAATAACTAAATAACTAAATAACTAAATAACTAAATAACTAAATAACTAAATAACTAAATAACTAAATAACTAAATAACTAAATAACTAAATAACTAAATAACTAAATAACTAAATAACTAAATAACTAAATAACTAAATAACTAAATAACTAAATAACTAAATAACTAAATAACTAAATAACTAAATAACTAAATAACTAAATAACTGAATAACTAAATAACTAAATAACTAAATAACTAAATAACTAAATAACTAAATAACTAAATAACTAAATAACTAAATAACTAAATAACTAAATAACTAAATAACTAAATAACTAAATAACTAAATAACTAAATAACTAAATAACTAAATAACTAAATAACTAAATAACTAAATAACTAAATAACTAAATAACTAAATAACTAAATAACTAAATAACTAAATAACTAAATAACTAAATAACTAAATAACTAAATAACTAAATAACTAAATAACTAAATAACTAAATAACTAAATAACTAAATAACTAAATAACTAAATAACTAAATAACTAAATAACTAAATAACTAAATAACTAAATAACTAAATAACTAAATAACTAAATAACTAAATAACTAAATAACTAAATAACTAAATAACTAAATAACTAAATAACTAAATAACTAAATAACTAAATAACTAAATAACTAAATAACTAAATAACTAAATAACTAAATAACTAAATAACTAAATAACTAAATAACTAAATAACTAAATAACTAAATGACTAAATAACTAAATAACTAAATAACTAAATAACTAAATAACTAAATAAGTAAATAACTAAATAACTAAATAACTAAATAACTAAATAACTAAATAACTAAATAACTAAATAACTAAATAACTAAATAACTAAATAACTAAATAACTAAATAACTAAATAACTAAATAACTAAATAACTAAATAACTAAATAACTAAATAACTAAATAACTAAATAACTAAATAACTAAATAACTAAATAACTAAATAACTAAATAACTAAATAACTAAATAACTAAATAACTAAATAACTAAATAACTAAATAACTAAATAACTAAATAACTAAATAACTAAATAACTAAATAACTAAATAACTAAATAACTAAATAACTAAATAACTAAATAACTAAATAACTAAATAACTAAATAACTAAATAACTAAATAACTAAATAACTAAATAACTAAATAACTAAATAACTAAATAACTAAATAACTAAATAACTAAATAACTAAATAACTAAATAACTAAATAACTAAATAACTAAATAACTAAATAACTAAATAACTAAATAACTAAATAACTAAATAACTAAATAACTAAATAACTAAATAACTAAATAACTAAATAACTAAATAACTAAATAACTAAATAACTAAATAACTAAATAACTAAATAACTAAATAACTAAATAACTAAATAACTAAATAACTAAATAACTAAATAACTAAATAACTAAATAACTAAATAACTAAATAACTAAATAACTAAATAACTAAATAACTAAATAACTAAATAACTAAATAACTAAATAACTAAATAACTAAATAACTAAATAACTAAATAACTAAATAACTAAATAACTAAATAACTAAATAACTAAATAACTAAATAACTAAATAACTAAATAACTAAATAACTAAATAACTAAATAACTAAATAACTAAATAACTAAATAACTAAATAACTAAATAACTAAATAACTAAATAACTAAATAACTAAATAACTAAATAACTAAATAACTAAATAACTAAATAACTAAATAACTAAATAACTAAATAACTAAATAACTAAATAACTAAATAACTAAATAATAACTAAATAACTAAATAACAAATAACTAAATAACTAAATAACTAAATAACTAAATAACTAAATAACTAAATAACTAAAACTAAATAACTAAATAACTAAATAACTAAATAACTAAATAACTAAATAACTAAATAACTAAATAACTAAATAACTAAATAACTAAATAACTAAATAACTAAATAACTAAATAACTAAATAACTAAATAACTAAATAACTAAATAACTAAATAACTAAATAACTAAATAACTAAATAACTAAATAACTAAATAACTAAATAACTAAATAACTAAATAACTAAATAACTAAATAACTAAATAACTAAATAACTAAATAACTAAATAACTAAATAACTAAATAACTAAATAACTAAATAACTAAATAACTAAATAACTAAATAACTAAATAACTAAATAACTAAATAACTAAATAACTAAATAACTAAATAACTAAATAACTAAATAACTAAATAACTAAATAACTAAATAACTAAATAACTAAATAACTAAATAACTAAATAACTAAATAACTAAATAACTAAATAACTAAATAACTAAATAACTAAATAACTAAATAACTAAATAACTAAATAACTAAATAACTAAATAACTAAATAACTAAATAACTAAATAACTAAATAACTAAATAACTAAATAACTAAATAACTAAATAACTAAATAACTAAATAACTAAATAACTAAATAACTAAATAACTAAATAACTAAATAACTAAATAACTAAATAACTAAATAACTAAATGACTAAATAACTAAATAACTAAATAACTAAATAACTAAATAACTAAATAACTAAATAACTAAATAACTAAATAACTAAATAACTAAATAACTAAATAACTAAATAACTAAATAACTAAATAACTAAATAACTAAATAACTAAATAACTAAATAACTAAATAACTAAATAACTAAATAACTAAATAACTAAATAACTAAATAACTAAATAACTAAATAACTAAATAACTAAATAACTAAATAACTAAATAACTAAATAACTAAATAACTAAATAACTAAATAACTAAATAACTAAATAACTAAATAACTAAATAACTAAATAACTAAATAACTAAATAACTAAATAACTAAATAACTAAATAACTAAATAACTAAATAACTAAATAACTAAATAACTAAATAACTAAATAACTAAATAACTAAATAACTAAATAACTAAATAACTAAATAACTAAATAACTAAATAACTAAATAACTAAATAACTAAATAACTAAATAACTAAATAACTAAATAACTAAATAACTAAATAACTAAATAACTAAATAACTAAATAACTAAATAACTAAATAACTAAATAACTAAATAACTAAATAACTAAATAACTAAATAACGAAATAACTAAATAACTAAATAACTAAATAACTAAATAACTAAATAACTAAATAACTAAATAACTAAATAACTAAATAACTAAATAACTAAATAACTAAATAACTAAATAACTAAATAACTAAATAACTAAATAACTAAATAACTAAATAACTAAATAACTAAATAACTAAATAACTAAATAACTAAATAACTAAATAACTAAATAACTAAATAACTAAAGAACTAAATAACTAAATAACTAAATAACTAAATAACTAAATAACTAAATAACTAAATAACTAAATAACTAAATAACTAAATAACTAAATAACTAAATAACTAAATAACTAAATAACTAAATAACTAAATAACTAAATAACTAAATAACTAAATAACTAAATAACTAAATAACTAAATAACTAAATAACTAAATAACTAAATAACTAAATAACTAAATAACTAAATAACTAAATAACTAAATAACTAAATAACTAAATAACTAAATAACTAAATAACTAAATAACTAAATAACTAAATAACTAAATAACTAAATAACTAAATAACTAAATAACTAAATAACTAAATAACTAAATAACTAAATAACTAAATAACTAAATAACTAAATAACTAAATAACTAAATAACTAAATAACTAAATAACTAAATAACTAAATAACTAAATAACTAAATAACTAAATAACTAAATAACTAAATAACTAAATAACTAAATAACTAAATAACTAAATAACTAAATAACTAAATAACTAAATAACTAAATAACTAAATAACTAAATAACTAAATAACTAAATAACTAAATAACTAAATAACTAAGTAACTAAATAACTAAATAACTAAATAACTAAATAACTAAATAACTAAATAACTAAATAACTAAATAACTAAATAACTAAATAACTAAATAACTAAATAACTAAATAACTAAATAACTAAATAACTAAATAACTAAATAACTAAATAACTAAATAACTAAATAACTAAATAACTAAATAACTAAATAACTAAATAACTAAATAACTAAATAACTAAATAACTAAATAACTAAATAACTAAATAACTAAATAACTAAATAACTAAATAACTAAATAACTAAATAACTAAATAACTAAATAACTAAATAACTAAATAACTAAGTAACTAAATAACTAAATAACTAAATAACTAAATAACTAAATAACTAAATAACTAAATAACTAAATAACTAAATAACTAAATAACTAAATAACTAAATAACTAAATAACTAAATAACTAAATAACTAAATAACTAAATAACTAAATAACTAAATAACTAAATAACTAAATAACTAAATAACTAAATAACTAAATAACTAAATAACTAAATAACTAAATAACTAAATAACTAAATAACTAAATAACTAAATAACTAAATAACTAAATAACTAAATAACTAAATAACTAAATAACTAAATAACTAAATAACTAAATAACTAAATAACTAAATAACTAAATAACTAAATAACTAAATAACTAAATAACTAAATAACTAAATAACTAAATAACTAAATAACTAAATAACTAAATAACTAAATAACTAAATAACTAAATAACTAAATAACTAAATAACTAAATAACTAAATAACTAAATAACTAAATAACTAAATAACTAAATAACTAAATAACTAAATAACTAAATAACTAAATAACTAAATAACTAAATAACTAAATAACTAAATAACTAAATAACTAAATAACTAAATAACTAAATAACTAAATAACTAAATAACTAAATAACTAAATAGCTAAATAACTAAATAACTAAATAACTAAATAACTAAATAACTAAATAACTAAATAACTAAATAGCTAAATAACTAAATAACTAAATAACTAAATAACTAAATAACTAAATAACTAAATAACTAAATAACTAAATAACTAAATAACTAAATAACTAAATAACTAAATAACTAAATAACTAAATAACTAAATAACTAAATAACTAAATAACTAAATAACTAAATAACTAAATAACTAAATAACTAAATAACTAAATAACTAAATAACTAAATAACTAAATAACTAAATAACTAAATAACTAAATAACTAAATAACTAAATAACTAAATAACTAAATAACTAAATAACTAAATAACTAAATAACTAAATAACTAAATAACTAAATAACTAAATAACTAAATAACTAAATAACTAAATAACTAAATAACTAAATAACTAAATAACTAAATAACTAAATAACTAAATAACTAAATAACTAAATAACTAAATAACTAAATAACTAAATAACTAAATAACTAAATAACTAAATAACTAAATAACTAAATAACTAAATAACTAAATAACTAAATAACTAAATAACTAAATAACTAAATAACTAAATAACTAAATAACTAAATAACTAAATAACTAAATAACTAAATAACTAAATAACTAAATAACTAAATAACTAAATAACTAAATAACTAAATAACTAAATAACTAAATAACTAAATAACTAAATAACTAAATAACTAAATAACTAAATAACTAAATAACTAAATAACTAAATAACTAAATAACTAAATAACTAAATAACTAAATAACTAAATAACTAAATAACTAAATAACTAAATAACTAAATAACTAAATAACTAAATAACTAAATAACTAAATAACTAAATAACTAAATAACTAAATAACTAAATAACTAAATAACTAAATAACTAAATAACTAAATAACTAAATAACTAAATAACTAAATAACTAAATAACTAAATAACTAAATAACTAAATAACTAAATAACTAAATAACTAAATAACTAAATAACTAAATAACTAAATAACTAAATAACTAAATAACTAAATAACTAAATAACTAAATAACTAAATAACTAAATAACTAAATAACTAAATAACTAAATAACTAAATAACTAAATAACTAAATAACTAAATAACTAAATAACTAAATAACTAAATAACTAAATAACTAAATAACTAAATAACTAAATAACTAAATAACTAAATAACTAAATAACTAAATAACTAAATAACTAAATAACTAAATAACTAAATAACTAAATAACTAAATAACTAAATAACTAAATAACTAAATAACTAAATAACTAAATAACTAAATAACTAAATAACTAAATAACTAAACAACTAAATAACTAAATAACTAAATAACTAAATAACTAAATAACTAAATAACTAAATAACTAAATAACTAAATAACTAAATAACTAAATAACTAAATAACTAAATAACTAAATAACTAAATAACTAAATAACTAAATAACTAAATAACTAAATAACTAAATAACTAAATAACTAAATAACTAAATAACTAAATAACTAAATAACTAAATAACTAAATAACTAAATAACTAAATAACTAAATAACTAAATAACTAAATAACTAAGTAACTAAATAACTAAATAACTAAATAACTAAATAACTAAATAACTAAATAACTAAATAACTAAATAACTAAATAACTAAATAACTAAATAACTAAATAACTAAATAACTAAATAACTAAATAACTAAATAACTAAATAACTAAATAACTAAATAACTAAATAACTAAATAACTAAATAACTAAATAACTAAATAACTAAATAACTAAATAACTAAATAACTAAATAACTAAATAACTAAATAACTAAATAACTAAATAACTAAATAACTAAATAACTAAATAACTAAATAACTAAGTAACTAAATAACTAAATAACTAAATAACTAAATAACTAAATAACTAAATAACTAAATAACTAAATAACTAAATAACTAAATAACTAAATAACTAAATAACTAAATAACTAAATAACTAAATAACTAAATAACTAAATAACTCAATAACTAAATAACTAAATAACTAAATAACTAAATAACTAAATAACTAAATAACTAAATAACTAAATAACTAAATAACTAAATAACTAAATAACTAAATAACTAAATAACTAAATAACTAAATAACTAAATAACTAAATAACTAAATAACTAAATAACTAAATAACTAAATAACTAAATAACTAAATAACTAAATAACTAAATAACTAAATAACTAAATAACTAAATAACTAAATAACTAAATAACTAAATAACTAAATAACTAAATAACTAAATAACTAAATAACTAAATAACTAAATAACTAAATAACTAAATAACTAAATAACTAAATAACTAAATAACTAAATAACTAAATAACTAAATAACTAAATAACTAAATAACTAAATAACTAAATAACTAAATAACTAAATAACTAAATAACTAAATAACTAAATAACTAAATAACTAAATAACTAAATAACTAAATAACTAAATAACTAAATAACTAAATAACTAAATAACTAAATAACTAAATAACTAAATAACTAAATAACTAAATAACTAAATAACTAAATAACTAAATAACTAAATAACTAAATAACTAAATAACTAAATAACTAAATAACTAAATAACTAAATAACTAAATAACTAAATAACTAAATAACTAAATAACTAAATAACTAAATAACTAAATAACTAAATAACTAAATAACTAAATAACTAAATAACTAAATAACTAAATAACTAAATAACTAAATAACTAAATAACTAAATAACTAAATAACTAAATAACTAAATAACTAAATAACTAAATAACTAAATAACTAAATAACTAAATAACTAAATAACTAAATAACTAAATAACTAAATAACTAAATAACTAAATAACTAAATAACTAAATAACTAAATAACTAAATAACTAAATAACTAAATAACTAAATAACTAAATAACTAAATAACTAAATAACTAAATAACTAAATAACTAAATAACTAAATAACTAAATAACTAAATAACTAAATAACTAAATAACTAAATAACTAAATAACTAAATAACTAAATAACTAAATAACTAAATAACTAAATAACTAAATAACTAAATAACTAAATAACTAAATAACTAAATAACTAAATAACTAAATAACTAAATAACTAAATAACTAAATAACTAAATAACTAAATAACTAAATAACTAAATAACTAAATAACTAAATAACTAAATAACTAAATAACTAAATAACTAAATAACTAAATAACTAAATAACTAAATAACTAAATAACTAAATAACTAAATAACTAAATAACTAAATAACTAAATAACTAAATAACTAAATAACTAAATAACTAAATAACTAAATAACTAAATAACTAAATAACTAAATAACTAAATAACTAAATAACTAAATAACTAAATAACTAAATAACTAAATAACTAAATAACTAAATAACTAAATAACTAAATAACTAAATAACTAAATAACTAAATAACTAAATAACTAAATAACTAAATAACTAAATAACTAAATAACTAAATAACTAAATAACTAAATAACTAAATAACTAAATAACTAAATAACTAAATAACTAAATAACTAAATAACTAAATAACTAAATAACTAAATAACTAAATAACTAAATAACTAAATAACTAAATAACTAAATAACTAAATAACTAAATAACTAAATAACTAAATAACTAAATAACTAAATAACTAAATAACTAAATAACTAAATAACTAAATAACTAAATAACTAAATAACTAAATAACTAAATAACTAAATAACTAAATAACTAAATAACTAAATAACTAAATAACTAAATAACTAAATAACTAAATAACTAAATAACTAAATAACTAAATAACTAAATAACTAAATAACTAAATAACTAAATAACTAAATAACTAAATAACTAAATAACTAAATAACTAAATAACTAAATAACTAAATAACTAAATAACTAAATAACTAAATAACTAAATAACTAAATAACTAAATAACTAAATAACTAAATAACTAAATAACTAAATAACTAAATAACTAAATAACTAAATAACTAAATAACTAAATAACTAAATAACTAAATAACTAAATAACTAAATAACTAAATAACTAAATAACTAAATAACTAAATAACTAAATAACTAAATAACTAAATAACTAAATAACTAAATAACTAAATAACTAAATAACTAAATAACTAAATAACTAAATAACTAAATAACTAAATAACTAAATAACTAAATAACTAAATAACTAAATAACTAAATAACTAAATAACTAAATAACTAAATAACTAAATAACTAAATAACTAAATAACTAAATAACTAAATAACTAAATAACTAAATAACTAAATAACTAAATAACTAAATAACTAAATAACTAAATAACTAAATAACTAAATAACTAAATAACTAAATAACTAAATAACTAAATAACTAAATAACTAAATAACTAAATAACTAAATAACTAAATAACTAAATAACTAAATAACTAAATAACTAAATAACTAAATAACTAAATAACTAAATAACTAAATAACTAAATAACTAAATAACTAAATAACTAAATAACTAAATAACTAAATAACTAAATAACTAAATAACTAAATAACTAAATAACTAAATAACTAAATAACTAAATAACTAAATAACTAAATAACTAAATAACTAAATAACTAAATAACTAAATAACTAAATAACTAAATAACTAAATAACTAAATAACTAAATAACTAAATAACTAAATAACTAAATAACTAAATAACTAAATAACTAAATAACTAAATAACTAAATAACTAAATAACTAAATAACTAAATAACTAAATAACTAAATAACTAAATAACTAAATAACTAAAGAACTAAATAACTAAATAACTAAATAACTAAATAACTAAATAACTAAATAACGAAATAACTAAATAACTAAATAACTAAATAACTAAATAACTAAATAACTAAATAACTAAATAACTAAATAACTAAATAACTAAATAACTAAATAACTAAATAACTAAATAACTAAATAACTAAATAACTAAATAACTAAATAACTAAATAACTAAATAACTGAATAACTAAATAACTAAATAACTAAATAACTAAATAACTAAATAACTAAATAACTAAATAACTAAATAACTAAATAACTAAATAACTAAATAACTAAATAACTAAATAACTAAATAACTAAATAACTAAATAACTAAATAACTAAATAACTAAATAACTAAATAACTAAATAACTAAATAACTAAATAACTAAATAACTAAATAACTAAATAACTAAATAACTAAATAACTAAATAACTAGATAACTAAATAACTAAATAACTAAATAACTAAATAACTAAATAACTAAATAACTAAATAACTAAATAACTAAATAACTAAATAACTAAATAACTAAATAACTAAATAACTAAATAACTAAATAACTAAATAACTAAATAACTAAATAACTAAATAACTAAATAACTAAATAACTAAATAACTAAATAACTAAATAACTAAATAACTAAATAACTAAATAACTAAATAACTAAATAACTAAATAACTAAATAACTAAATAACTAAATAACTAAATAACTAAATAACTAAATAACTAAATAACTAAATAACTAAATAACTAAATAACTAAATAACTAAATAACTAAATAACTAAATAACTAAATAACTAAATAACTAAATAACTAAATAACTAAATAACTAAATAACTAAATAACTAAATAACTAAATAACTAAATAACTAAATAACTGAATAACTAAATAACTAAATAACTAAATAACTAAATAACTAAATAACTAAATAACTAAATAACTAAATAACTAAATAACTAAATAACTAAATAACTAAATAACTAAATAACTAAATAACTAAATAACTAAATAACTAAATAACTAAATAACTAAATAACTAAATAACTAAATAACTAAATAACTAAATAACTAAATAACTAAATAACTAAATAACTAAATAACTAAATAACTAAATAACTAAATAACTAAATAACTAAATAACTAAATAACTAAATAACTAAATAACTAAATAACTAAATAACTAAATAACTAAATAACTAAATAACTAAATAACTAAATAACTAAATAACTAAATAACTAAATAACTAAATAACTAAATAACTAAATAACTAAATAACTAAATAACTAAATAACTAAAGAACTAAATAACTAAATAACTAAATAACTAAATAACTAAATAACTAAATAACTAAATAACTAAATAACTAAATAACTAAATAACTAAATAACTAAATAACTAAATAACTAAATAACTAAATAACTAAATAACTAAATAACTAAATAACTAAATAACTAAATAACTAAATAACTAAATAACTAAATAACTAAATAACTAAATAACTAAATAACTAAATAACTAAATAACTAAATAACTAAATAACTAAATAACTAAATAACTAAATAACTAAATAACTAAATAACTAAATAACTAAATAACTAAATAACTAAATAACTAAATAACTAAATAACTAAATAACTAAATAACTAAATAACTAAATAACTAAATAACTAAATAACTAAATAACTAAATAACTAAATAACTAAATAACTAAATAACTAAATAACTAAATAACTAAATAACTAAATAACTAAATAACTAAATAACTAAATAACTAAATAACTAAATAACTAAATAACTAAATAACTAAATAACTAAATAACTAAATAACTAAATAACTAAATAACTAAATAACTAAATAACTAAATAACTAAATAACTAAATAACTAAATAACTAAATAACTAAATAACTAAATAACTAAATAACTAAATAACTAAATAACTAAATAACTAAATAACTAAATAACTAAATAACTAAATAACTAAATAACTAAATAACTAAATAACTAAATAACTAAATAACTAAATAACTAAATAACTAAATAACTAAATAACTAAATAACTAAATAACTAAATAACTAAATAACTAAATAACTAAATAACTAAATAACTAAATAACTAAATAACTAAATAACTAAATAACTAAATAACTAAATAACTAAATAACTAAATAACTAAATAACTAAATAACTAAATAACTAAATAACTAAATAACTAAATAACTAAATAACTAAATAACTAAATAACTAAATAACTAAATAACTAAATAACTAAATAACTAAATAACTAAATAACTAAATAACTAAATAACTAAATAACTAAATAACTAAATAACTGAATAACTAAATAACTAAATAACTAAATAACTAAATAACTAAATAACTAAATAACTAAATAACTAAATAACTAAATAACTAAATAACTAAATAACTAAATAACTAAATAACTAAATAACTAAATAACTAAATAACTAAATAACTAAATAACTAAATAACTAAATAACTAAATAACTAAATAACTAAATAACTAAATAACTAAATAACTAAATAACTAAATAACTAAATAACTAAATAACTAAATAACTAAATAACTAAATAACTAAACAACTAAATAACTAAATAACTAAATAACTAAATAACTAAATAACTAAATAACTAAATAACTAAATAACTAAATAACTAAATAACTAAATAACTAAATAACTAAATAACTAAATAACTAAATAACTAAATAACTAAATAACTAAATAACTAAATAACTAAATAACTAAATAACTAAATAACTAAATAACTAAATAACTAAATAACTAAATAACTAAATAACTAAATAACTAAATAACTAAATAACTAAATAACTAAATAACTAAATAACTAAATAACTAAATAACTAAATAACTAAATAACTAAATAACTAAATAACTAAATAACTAAATAACTAAATAACTAAATAACTAAATAACTAAATAACTAAATAACTAAATAACTAAATAACTAAATAACTAAATAACTAAATAACTAAATAACTAAATAACTAAATAACTAAATAACTAAATAACTAAATAACTAAATAACTAAATAACTAAATAACTAAATAACTAAATAACTAAATAACTAAATAACTAAATAACTAAATAACTAAATAACTAAATAACTAAATAACTAAATAACTAAATAACTAAATAACTAAATAACTAAATAACTACATAACTAACTAAATAACTAAATAACTAAATAACTAAATAACTAAATAACTAAATAACTAAATAACTAAATAACTAAATAACTAAATAACTAAATAACTAAATAACTAAATAACTAAATAACTAAATAACTAAATAACTAAATAACTAAATAACTAAATAACTAAATAACTAAATAACTAAATAACTAAATAACTAAATAACTAAATAACTAAATAACTAAATAACTAAATAACTAAATAACTAAATAACTAAATAACTAAATAACTAAATAACTAAATAACTAAATAACTAAATAACTAAATAACTAAATAACTAAATAACTAAATAACTAAATAACTAAATAACTAAATAACTAAATAACTAAATAACTAAATAACTAAATAACTAAATAACTAAATAACTAAATAACTAAATAACTAAATAACTAAATAACTAAATTACTAAATAACTAAATAACTAAATAACTAAATAACTAAATAACTAAATAACTAAATAACTAAATAACTAAATAACTAAATAACTAAATAACTAAATAACTAAATAACTAAATAACTAAATAACTAAATAACTAAATAACTAAATAACTAAATAACTAAATAACTAAATAACTAAATAACTAAATAACTAAATAACTAAATAACTAAATAACTAAATAACTAAATAACTAAATAACTAAATAACTAAATAACTAAATAACTAAATAACTAAATAACTAAATAGCTAAATAACTAAATAACTAAATAACTAAATAACTAAATAACTAAATAACTAAATAACTAAATAACTAAATAACTAGATAACTAAATAACTAAATAACTAAATAACTAAATAACTAAATAACTAAATAACTAAATAACTAAATAACTAAATAACTAAATAACTAAATAACTAAATAACTAAATAACTAAATAACTAAATAACTAAATAACTAAATAACTAAATAACTAAATAACTAAATAACTAAATAACTAAATAACTAAATAACTAAATAACTAAATAACTAAATAACTAAATAACTAAATAACTAAATAACTAAATAACTAAATAACTAAATAACTAAATAACTAAATAACTAAATAACTAAATAACTAAATAACTAAATAACTAAATAACTAAATAACTAAATAACTAAATAACTAAATAACTAAATAACTAAATAACTAAATAACTAAATAACTAAATAACTAAATAACTAAATAACTAAATAACTAAATAACTAAATAACTAAATAACTAAATAACTAAATAACTAAATAACTAAATAACTAAATAACTAAATAACTAAATAACTAAATAACTAAATAACTAAATAACTAAATAACTAAATAACTAAATAACTAAATAACTAAATAACTAAATAACTAAATAACTAAATAACTAAATAACTAAATAACTAAATAACTAAATAACTAAATAACTAAATAACTAAATAACTAAATAACTAAATGACTAAATAACTAAATAACTAAATAACTAAATAACTAAATAACTAAATAACTAAATAACTAAATAACTAAATAACTAAATAACTAAATAACTAAATAACTAAATAACTAAATAACTAAATAACTAAATAACTAAATAACTAAATAACTAAATAACTAAATAACTAAATAACTAAATAACTAAATAACTAAATAACTAAATAACTAAATAACTAAATAACTAAATAACTAAATAACTAAATAACTGAATAACTAAATAACTAAATAACTAAATAACTAAATAACTAAATAACTAAATAACTAAATAACTAAATAACTAAATAACTAAATAACTAAATAACTAAATAACTAAATAACTAAATAACTAAATAACTAAATAACTAAATAACTAAATAACTAAATAACTAAATAACTAAATAACTAAATAACTAAATAACTAAATAACTAAATAACTAAATAACTAAATAACTAAATAACTAAATAACGAAATAACTAAATAACTAAATAACTAAATAACTAAATAACTAAATAACTAAATAACTAAATAACTAAATAACTAAATAACTAAATAACTAAATAACTAAATAACTAAATAACTAAATAACTAAATAACTAAATAACTAAATAACTAAATAACTAAATAACTAAATAACTAAATAACTAAATAACTAAATAACTAAATAACTAAATAACTAAATAACTAAATAACTAAATAACTAAATAACTAAATAACTAAATAACTAAATAACTAAATAACTAAATAACTAAATAACTAAATAACTAAATAACTAAATAACTAAATAACTAAGTAACTAAATAACTAAATAACTAAATAACTAAATAACTAAATAACTAAATAACTAAATAACTAAATAACTAAATAACTAAATAACTAAATAACTAAATAACTAAATAACTAAATAACTAAATAACTAAATAACTAAATAACTAAATAACTAAATAACTAAATAACTAAATAACTAAATAACTAAATAACTAAATAACTAAATAACTAAATAACTAAATAACTAAATAGCTAAATAACTAAATAACTAAATAACTAAATCACTAAATAACTAAATAACTAAATAACTAAATAACTAAATAACTAAATAACTAAATAACTAAATAACTAAATAACTAAATAACTAAATAACTAAATAACTAAATAACTAAATAACTAAATAACTAAATAACTAAATAACTAAATAACTAAATAACTAAATAACTAAATAACTAAATAACTAAATAACTAAATAACTAAATAACTAAATAACTAAATAACTAAATAACTAAATAACTAAATAACTAAATAACTAAATAACTAAATAACTAAATAACTAAATAACTAAATAACTAAATAACTAAATAACTAAATAACTAAATAACTAAATAACTAAATAACTAAATAACTAAATAACTAAATAACTAAATAACTAAATAACTAAATAACTAAATAACTAAATAACTAAATAACTAAATAACTAAATAACTAAATAACTAAATAACTAAATAACTAAATAACTAAATAACTAAATAACTAAATAACTAAATAACTAAATAACTAAACAACTAAATAACTAAATAACTAAATAACTAAATAACTAAATAACTAAATAACTAAATAACTAAATAACTAAATAACTAAATAACTAAATAACTAAATAACTAAATAACTAAATAACTAAATAACTAAATAACTAAATAACTAAATAACTAAATAACTAAATAACTAAATAACTAAATAACTAAATAACTAAATAACTAAATAACTAAATAACTAAATAACTAAATAACTAAATAACTAAATAACTAAATAACTAAATAACTAAATAACTAAATAACTAAATAACTAAATAACTAAATAACTAAATAACTAAATAACTAAATAACTAAATAACTAAATAACTAAATAACTAAATAACTAAATAACTAAATAACTAAATAACTAAATAACTAAATAACTAAATAACTAAATAACTAAATAACTAAATAACTAAATAACTAAATAACTAAATAACTAAATAACTAAATAACTAAATAACTAAATAACTAAATAACTAAATAACTAGATAACTAAATAACTAAATAACTAAATAACTAAATAACTAAATAACTAAATAACTAAATAACTAAATAACTAAATAACTAAATAACTAAATAACTAAATAACTAAATAACTAAATAACTAAATAACTAAATAACTAAATAACTAAATAACTAAATAACTAAATAACTAAATAACTAAATACTAAATAACTAAATAACTAAATAACTAAATAACTAAATAACTAAATAACTAAATAACTAAATAACTAAATAACTAAATAACTAAATAACTAAATAACTAAATAACTAAATAACTAAATAACTAAATAACTAAATAACTAAATAACTAAATAACTAAATAACTAAATAACTAAATAACTAAATAACTAAATAACTAAATAACTAAATAACTAAATAACTAAATAACTAAATAACTAAATAACTAAATAACTAAATAACTAAATAACTAAATAACTAAATAACTAAATAACTAAATAACTAAATAACTAAATAACTAAATAACTAAATAACTAATAATAACTAAATAACTAAATAACTAAATAACTAAATAACTAAATACTAATAACTAAATAACTAAATAACTAAATAACTAAATACTAAATAACTAAATAACTAAATAACTAAATAACTAAATAACTAAATAACCAAATAACTAAATAACTAAATAACTAAATAACTAAATAACTAAATAACTAAATAACTAAATAAACTAAATAACTAAATAACTAAATAACTAAATAACTAATATTAATAACTAAATAACTAAATAACTAAATAACTAAATAACTAAATAACTAAATAACTAAATAACTAAATAACTAAATAACTAAATAACTAAATAACTAAATAACTAAATAACTAAATAACTAAATAACTAAATAACTAAATAACTAAATAACTAAATAACTAAATAACTAAATAACTAAATAACTAAATAACTAAATAACTAAATAACTAAATAACTAAATAACTAAATAACTAAATAACTAAATAACTAAATAACTAAATTAACTAAATAACTAAATAACTAAATAACTAAATAACTAAATAACTAAATAACTAAATAACTAATAACTAAATAACTAAATAACTAAATAACTAAATAACTAAATAACTAAATAACTAAATAACTAAATAACTAAATAACTAAATAACTAAATAACTAAAAGATAAGTTCCCATATTCCAAAGCTCCAGGGCAATGGTCAGGTACACACTGTCAGAGATGATATTTGTGATGTTCTTGCAAACCAGTTTGAGTCCGTTAGTCAGTCGGATAATTACTCGCTCCTTTTTTGCGCTTAAAAGCGGCCGGAGAGGTTCCCTTAAATTTCGAGTGTGATAATTCTGAGAATCACAATTAAATATTCACTCTTGCCGAATTTGAATTTGCACTAACAAGGGGAAGCCACGTAGTTGGGGTCACCGATTTGGCTGGTATTTTGTCATATGGTAGGTGACGCAAAAAAAATAATAAAATTTTTGCCGTTTTATGCACTTCGCAGGAAAATTCGAGAAAATCGCGTACCAAGTTTTCACATCTTATTTTGTACAAAAAAAAATTATGGTATTCCAAGCGGCGGCATAGCGCAGAGGATGGCGAGCTGGCGTACGAGCACAATGGTTGGGAGATCGGCTCATCGCTCCGTCACTATATTCTCCTATATAATTTTTTTTTTGATTTATTTTATAGCACATAAAATATAAAATTTGATAAATTTAATAATATTTATGAAATATATGAAATAGAAAATTGAATTTAATTATTCCTTCTGTTTTTATTCTCTTTTATTAAATTTTTTGACTCTAAAGCGCCCCTTTAAACAAATTAATTCAAAGTAAAACACCACCATAATAATGTTCTTTCTCGCCACCTGCAGGCAATACCTACATTTTAAAGTTTTATTTTCATCGAAATGAATATGATGATATAAAATATCGATTTTTCTGTGATTCCTGATGAAAAGATTTATAGTGAAAGTATGCTGCTCTCATTGCAGGAAACCAGTATGCTTTAATCACTTTTATGCTATTTTATATTTTATTTAAAATTAATAAAAAAAGTCTTATAGAGAAAAAATTCCTGCAGAGTGGAGAGGCGAATGATCAAACACTCTGCTCGCACGCCAGCTTCCTATCCACTGCGCCATGCCGCTGCTTGTAATAGTAGCAAAACTTTCACGACAAAACATTATGTGAAAACTTTGATCGCGATTTTCTCGAGTATTCTTTTGAAGTGCATAAAACGGCCAAAATTGTATAATATTTTTTGCGTCACCTACCAACTAACAAAATTTCAGTCAAATCGCTGAACCCAACTACGTGGCTTCCCCTTGTAAGTCGTACAGCCAATACTTCTGTTGGGTCATTTACCCACCCTATTTAAGCTCAGAATAGAAGAATTTCTCATTTGGTCTAAACGGTCCTATATACGAAAAATAACTGCAGAATTAGATCTGTAAATAAATTTACTAAGATGAACCATAAAGAATACAATTGTTTATCTCAAAGCAACGATAACGAAAAATGTTAAGAAAACGTAATCTGTTATAAAGACTTTCAGTTCTGTGAGTATAAGAAATTAGCATCAATAAATACAATTATCGAAATACAAAATTCAAACAAAATATAATATTTATACTTCCCGAATGAAAACAAATAAAGTATTACAGAAATAACGAATTGAACATTAAATATTTAACCGGAATATATCACACTAATTAGTGTCAAATAATAACCAAATCGGAACGAAAAATAATATCGGAGATCTACTAGATATCCTTATGAACTTAACAAAAGATCATATCAAACATATAAAAATTGAAATAAAAAATATCCCACAATTTAACCATAAATCAGAAAATAGTATTCGCTTAGATTCTCCTTATAATAATGTTAGTTCTTATAATTTCCATTATGTAATAAATTATTTAATAATCTTAATAAAGATTATAATTTTAATAACTTGTAAATAAAAAGAGTTTCTTAAAAGAAAAGCAAAACACCACACTCAAAAAGATTAAGAGCAAAATTTGAAAAATCTAATAAATATACCAATGAGGTTAATTTTATTTCTTATGAGGGAGGAACTATATAGCAGACTCGCCTCTTTTGCACAATAAAAAATTGAATCAAGATGTTTTTTTTTATAACCCAGCAAGTTATGGGAATAACATATTATTCTCATTAAGACACGCACAAAAAGACAAACTTTGTATATAAGCTTAGCATAACAGTTTCTCCCCCTTTCGTTGTTAGTAATAAATAGAATTACAATAGTCATAATTTTTATTAGAAGTAAGATTATTATGTAAAATAGTTTAGTTATGATTTATGGGTTGTTTTAAGTAGTTATACTTTACAAATAGAATCTTAATTTCTAAAAAGGCATTAACGTTCTGTAAAAAGTTGAGTTATATAAGAAAAAAGCAAAATATTCTAATTACTAGTGTTACAACTAGTGTTGATGTAAGAACTAAATAGTTCAAACCGTATCTGTATAACTTTGTATTGAAAATAAAATAAATCTTTTTTAAAAACAAGTCATCTACTTACCACGTGGATACGAGGTTATTTCTTTAGGTACACGGGCCCATCATTCTTGTTAGTTTATCAACAGTAATTCTGGGTTATATATTCAACTGTCCTTTTGTCTGGCCTATTCAGAACCTTATTAGTGTTTATTCGCTGGTTCTTCAATTTTGCAATTTACCATGTAACGAAACTCTGCTTATCACTTCGCACTTTGTATTTGTAATTAATTTGATTATAGATTCGATTTTTCCCCTTTTTTGTAGTGTAACATTTCAGTATTCAAGCATTCTCATTTGCTATCTATCGTTTAGTTTATTTTATGTTTAAATTCCGTTAATACCGTTGCTATAAATTCCCGTTCATCCATATATCGTACAAAACACTCTCCACCTGTATTTAAGGTAAAAGGTTCCGATGTTATTACTCAAAAAACGTACGTTAGGTCATAACCTGCATTCAGATAAGCTGTATTTACGTCCATTTGATGAATATGTAAATTATATTCAACTGCAAGTGCAAGTAGAAGTCGAAGAGTGCTATGTCGTACTACTGGAGAAAATGTTTCCAAATAATCAATGCCTTTGACTTGTGAACAACCTTTCGCTACTAATCTTGCTTTATATTTATCAATCGAACCATCTGCACGCCTTTTTGTTTTATATATCCATCTACAGTTGATGGCTTTCCTACCTTTTGGCAAATTTACTAATTCCCATGTTTCATTATTAATCAATGATTTATATTCTTCACACATTGCGTTCCTCTATTCTGAAGATTGTTTTGAATTCAATGCTTCTTTTACAGTTTCTGGATCTTTTATTATACTAATCTCTTCCACTGTTTGGCAATATTCTTTCCATGGTCTTCCTTTTCGACCGTTTCTTAGTATTCGTGGTCTTCCCTTACCTCGGTTTTTTGAAAGTTTCATTTGGTTATCTACTTATGTTTGAGGATCTAGTTCTTTAGTTTGAGTATCTAGATCTTCAGTTTGATTTTCTAGTTCATCTTGGACATCATTGTTTCCGTTTGAACATTCCTCATAATTTTCTTCAATTTGCGTAAAGTCAAATAGTTCTTGTTTTGGCATTTCAAGGACTTTTAAGTCAGGTTCTAAAATCTTGACATTTCGACTTTTTATTATGGAACGAGGTTTTTCTTTTGACCACAATTTATAAGCTTTACTTTCTTCAGAATATCCAACTAATGTATATATTTTACTTTTTGGAGAAAATTTAGATTTGTTTCGATTATATTGCAGGGCATAAACTTTACTTCCAATTATTCTAAAATGTCCTACGTTTGGCTTAAATCCACTCCAAATTTCCATTGGTGTTTTTTCTTCCAAAGTTTTTATAGGACAGCGATTCCTGATATATGCTGCTGTGTTTACCATTTCAGCCCAAGGAGACGGTGGTAAATTAGCTTGTAAAAGCATACATCGTGCCATTTCGGTGAGTGTTCGGTTGGCTCTCTCTGCAACTCCATTTTGTTGTGGCGTATATTCTACAGTGAGTTGTCTGGTGATGCCATTATCTTCCAAGTATTTCTTAAAATTGATACTCAAATATTCTGGTCCAATATCTGTTCGCAAGATTTGAATTTTTTGTCCTGTTTGATTTTCAGATAAATTCATGCATTTTTTAAAAGCATCCAAAACATCACTTTTGGCTTTTAGAAAATATACAGATAGCTTCCTTGATTTATCATCAATAAAGGTTACGAAGTATTTCGCTCCGCCAATTGATTCGGTCTTAATGGGTCCGCATATGTCGCTATGTATAAGTTGTAATATATTAGTACTTCGTGTTGAAGCTTCTTTTGGAAATTTTTGTTGAGTTTGTTTTCCCTTTAAGCATATATCACAAGTAATAGCGTTTGCATTTTGAAATGTTAACCTTTGTACCATATTTTTACTTTGTAGGAAATTCATTTGCCCCATATTTAGGTGCCCAAATCTATTATGCCATAAAAAGGCAATTTGCCTTTATCTTATATCCTTCTTATCTGTAATGAGTTTTGCGTAATCTTTTACTAATCGCACTTGATATAGATGATCTAGTTTATCAGCAATAAGTAAATCATTTTTACCATCACTTATTGTAGCAGTATTTTCAATGAATTTTACTGTATATGATCGATCTGTAACTTTAATTAATGAAATTAGGTTACCTTGTAGTTTTGAAACTAGTAATGTATTTTCAAGTGTGATGTTCTTCAGCATGTTACCTACTTTTGCTTTTATAAGTACAGTTCCAATTCCACTTACCAATATGGATTGATTATTAGCAAGTTGTACATTTTTATTTTCTAGAGCTTCTAATTTGATGAACCATTTTCTGTTGGAACACATGTGAGACGTTGCACCACTATCTATGTACCATTCATCTCGCTGAAGGATCTTCGATCTCAATTTGGATTTCATGCCTAAGGCAGCATCCGTTTTTAATTCAGTGACAATAGATGTTTTAGCATTAATGTCCCTTTTTCTAAACCAACAATCTGCAATTTTGTGTCCCTTTTTCTTACAATAATTGCATTTGAACATAAAGTTTTTTGATTTATCTTTCTTGACATTATTGACATATTTTGTACATAATGCGTTTTCATCCAGTACCTCCGATGATTTTTCCTGTCTTTTAGTACCTTCTTCAATTATCTTTATTTTCAATGTTTGAAGATCTGGTAAGTTGTCTCGTGATTCAATTGCAGTTCGAAAAATGTCATATTCATCTGGCAGACTACATAGCAACAGAATGCATAGAAATTCATCAGGTATACTAAAATCAATTTCTGTTAGTTTATCTATTATTTCGAAAAAATTAGTAACATGTTCCGGAATGTTCTGATCATTCTTCATTTTGCTATGTAACAATTGTTTAACAATAGAGACTTTTCTTGCTGGTCCTTTAGGACGAAAAACGTCATCCAAAATATCCCATGCAGATTTTGAAGTTTTGCAACTTTTTACGTGAATCAGCAATGATGTGGATACTCCTAATATTATTGTAGCAAGAGCTTTACTATCTTTTTTATCCCAAGATACAATTTCAAATGGCTCGGACGGTCTCACTAAAGTACCTGCTGCATACTTCCACAAATCAGAGTGGATCAATATCATTTTCATTTGTAACTTCCATGACTCAAAATTTTTGGCGTCGAGTTTTTCAATTTGATAAATGTTTGATGCCATCCCTGGGCCCATAACCTGTCGTAAATTGCTAAAGAATACACTAGAGATACTTGATAACTTTTTATATTGAAATAACTGATACAATTATATAAATATGACAACTGAACAGATTTGTTGTATATATGTCTTCTACTGTTATTCTTTGTATTTATGGTAATTTACTTCATTGATATTACAACAGGGACCGTATGGGAGGATATTGTTAACAAAACCACCAATTGGTGACCGTGGAACCCATAGCACCAGAGCCTCCAGGACGTCCGGGAATACCGGGCTGGTGGCCTCATATAAATAACGTGGAGCTAATAGCCGGCGCTGCCTCACGACTCACGTTTGGACGTTTGTTGAGTATAGCCACGATCATCTAACTATGCCATTACTCCATTTATGTTTTATTTAGCTTATTTTCATTACAACTTTAATAATTAGTAATTAACGTGTATTGGAGTCAAAAGCCCTAGCTGCTGCGGCTCTGATCGCACTCCCGATTGCGCTCTGGGAGCTTGTCGAGCATTTTTTTCCGTCGGCTTCTCGCTCGCAAAGGTCGTTACAGATTTTTGGCACTCAACGTAGGGCCCTATTTAGTTAATCCTGAGCTTTTGAGGCGCCGTGCATTAGATACCGATCATTTTATGGTCTGAAACGTGAAGAATGGGCTTATGAATTAAAGTTTCGCTGAGAAAACCGAGCGGACACGCAATTCATCCTAAACTCAATCAGCCCGGTGAACTCGCCCTTTATAAAATTAAGCTTGCGCAACTAACTTCATTAGTTTCCGACTTTAATGGAACCGACGCTAACGCTGAATACACGGAACTCATGAACCGTATCGCGCCCCTTCTGCGACGCAGTTTCCGCTTTACGGAAGCTACTATTCAAAGTCGCGTAAGCTCTCTGAAAACTGATTAGACGACGCGTTGGAAAATAAATGTCGCACGAACAGCATGGCTTCCGCGTCGGCAGTCCCTTCAAGTCCCACCCCGTAATATCGCCACCCATAAATTGATAACGATTCATCAATGGAATTTCACTTTCAACGCCCATTCTTTGGTAGTTGAATTCCTTGAACGCCTAAATGAACTCTGCGAGTCTCGTAACGCCACTAAATCGGATCTTTTCAATTCAGTTATTGATCTTTGCAGTGACTCAGCCCTTTTGTGATACCGGGCCAATAAAGCCAATAATAATAACTAGGATCAGCTTGTTGATCATCTCAACCTACAGTATTTCCCAATTGTTTATGAGCATCGGTTGTGGCAAGAGATTCTGTATCGCAAACAAAAATTTTCCGAACATCCGTCAGAGTTCAACGCTGTCATGTAACTCAAGTTCTCTAGCTTATCGACTAAAATTTCGGACGACAAAAAATTTTTCACGATTCGTTATAATATATCTGCGTATTATGCGCTACATGTCGCTGCACCTAACGTAACCCCATAGCCGAGCTTAACCGACTATCAAGCAAGAAGAGCTAGCATAGGGAACTCCACCTCCAAGCTTTCGCAACGCTCGCCTTTGCGATGTAACGCTTCATTCGCGGTCAGTGCGGAATAATGGAACTGCCGCTAAACTGGACATTTGGCTTCCAACTGCCAAGCTCCAAAATCATACTATTGTTTCCGGTGCAGCTAACCTAGTCATATAGTCCGCACTTGCCATTAATGTTCCACCTTTTCGGAAAACGAATCGCGCGAACAGCAAGGAATCGGGACTGATCTCGCAACAAAAGGTACAAATGGTTACATGTCCAAACTCTTTTTGGATGAACAACACTTATGAGCAATAGATTTATTTATTTATATATATATATATATATATATATATATATATATATATATATATGTATATATATATATATATATATATATATATATATATATATATATATTTATATATATATTTATATATATATATATATATATATATATATATATATATATATATATATATATATTTATATATATATATATATATATATATTATTTTATTTAAATTACGGATCGACTACTATGAATATTACCGCTTATGCAGGTGAAAGTGGACAATATTATAGGTAAAAGAAATCCGGATTTTATATAACAAGAGAAAGTAAAAGGGGAAATATATAAATGGTCAATAACTAACAAAAAACTATAAAACTATTGAGTAAAAAAAACATCAAAGCCTAACAAAGAACGTTAAACTTTCACATGTGTGAAACAACATTGCACGGCAAGAATGTGAAGACACCAGTCAAGAACTGAGGTCATTTATAGAAATCACATAAACCACAAAAACCACAGCCCCGGCTGATATGTAGTGTGGAGAAAATAGAAAAGAAATGATAATTGAAGTAATATCATTTATGGAACGAGAACAAAAGAAGAAAACCCTTTCAGATTGGCGTAAATAAATCAGCTACCCAGATATAAGAAGGCACTTTAACAATGCTTGTTGCATTATTTCCTAATGAAATACGCATGGGACCCTCACTAACAGCATTGCGACGATGAAAATTTTAACTATGTCACTGCTCGAAAATATCTCCAAGAGTGAGCCTAGTGTTACAAGTGGAACAGAGCGCTGGTGGATCACATAGTAACAGATGAAAGTATATGAGACAAGTATAACCTATTTGCCGATGAGAGCTAGAATATTTTTCACTTTCACCTGCACAAGCGGTAATGAACATAGTAGTCGATCCGCTATTGTTGTTCATCCAAAAAGAGATTGGACTTGTATCCTTTTGTACTATATCAGTCTTTATTTAATATTTTGAAGGTCCCGACTATGGCTGCATGAGACTTCGCAGCATCTCAATGATAACAAAATGAAGCAACATGAGGTACATCGAAACAAACGCATGCAAAACAGGCTGCAATATATATATATATATATATATATATATATATATATATATATATATATATATATATATATATATATATACGTTAGTAACACGTAAAAACAATAGCTTTATTAATATTACGATAAATATATTGCATCACCGCTTCTTCCAATAAAGAAAACATGAAAAAGTCTAAAAGCAATGAGGCTTAATTTTGCATTTAACTTTCCTGTTACTTTTATAAGATTTTTATATACAAATTTGTGTATTGAGTGAATTGCGACATTTTTCCTTAAATAGCTGCGAAGATGCATTGAAGTTAGAAAATAAATAAATGCAAATGGTAACTAGACCATTATTTCATTTAGTATTTCTTTAAAAAAAATACCTGGTAAGACGAGACAAGCAATGATGATAGGAACAAATAAATCACAATCGATATTTCAACAGTAACTAACACGGCAGGGGAGTTATTCGAACTAAACTAATTCACTGTAAAAATAGTATATAGACAAACTCTTGTTATTTACATGTAATTATTACATTCTAAATATTAATTTATTTGTTGATTTCAGTAAACTTATCATATTTGTTTATAGCACATCTATAGAACCCCAAACACTTAAATTAGATGTACAGCCTTGACGTGAGTGACTCGTTAAAGCCACTATAACTCGGTTACTAATTACGGGTTGGAAAAATTTATTTTTCTATTTTGAAGAAAAAGACATTTACAATCTCGTAGATAAATTAGAATTCATAAATCACATGGAGAACATGAAAAAAAATTAATTTGTTAATTAAATGCTTAAATTTTCATATATAAATTAAACGGAATTTAATTTTTTTAAATATATTTAGATAAGTCCATTTATCAGCTTCATTTTTCTAAAATTACATGAATTTTTATTACATTGTAACTGAGATAATAATTCTGTATTAGATTCATTCAAAAAAAATCAATTGCTCATAACTAAAATATTTAATTGCTTTTTTCCACCAAAATTTCAGCACAGAATTTGTATTAATTAGATCTACCTAAATATAAATTTTTAACAAAAGCCGAGGACCTTTTGTAAAACAGTAGCACACTCTTTCTCATATCACAATCACATTTTTAATTGTACCTTTTTGAATGGGCAACGCAACGGAGGATCGAATTGGTTGAGAATGCCAGCAAGACCCATTACGTTTTGGTTCAGGAAAAAACATATACGGTGTTTCTTCAAATTGGTAAAATAGTCACAAGAATCTAGAACTTCTTTGTTCGCACATCTTTGAACTTTTATTGATAGCTGGAATATTAAATTAATAATTTGATTCATCAATTTAATATATAATGGGGGGGACATACCCATATTTTATTGCTAACTAAATCGCGCATACGATATAAATCGATATCCACATAAGATCCAAAGCAGCTATTTACGTAGACCGGTGATTCTGTTCCTAAATCTAGAACTTCAAACCGATCCGCTTTCGTTACATATGTCTGAAATAAAATTGAATTATTTAGGGCTGTATGATATAGCGCTTAATGGATAAGTGGTTGTGTGAATACGACGATATTGTAAAAGAAAGATTTATGTGCTATAGGCGAGAGTGATTTTAAAGGTTATGGGCACGTTGGAATATATTTGGTTGGAAGATAGACGATAATAGTATATTAGGCCTTATACATGTTGTTTGTTTGCGTGATTGTCTGTCAGATAAGATAGAAAAGACTTGCACACTCAAAGAATCCTTTTTCGTCAGTTAAATTTTAAACATTGTCGTTAACCGCGACTAATAATTGCAGAAATTTCGTATAATTCTTCGAGCAGTTACACCAAACAGTCTCACAGAATTATCGATAGTTCTTGTTCTGGTTATGGAGTGTACACCAAAAATGTAATGTAAGAGGGTGACTGGGGTGGTCACTTCTCCTCTTATATCCTCGGGTTCTTGCTAAATAGACGTTTAGGGTAAGGATGAGAAAGGGGTGGTCACTAGACTACCACGGTGTCGATATAGCGTAGTTGGTTTATATTAAATGTCCATGATACAATGCGGTGGAACAACTGCCTATCGTTGTCCACATAGAGTTCTTATATAGTCGGTTAAACTGGTGACATAACAATATGCGATATATTGTTATTTATACATTGCGGTAGGTTGACCTAGTAACTTCACGGAAGGTAATGTTATTATGATGTTTCAGCATAACATTTGCAATGCTTACATTCCTCCCCCCTTTAAAAATTTGCTTCCCTTGGGAGCACAATTTACTATTACGCGATACAGTTTTGCTGGACTATATATGAACTCTTTACAAAATGTTGACATTATTTTTCTTATTTTACTCATTCTAAGCCACCTGATACTGGAGTGGGCACTTGATGTAGATTGTCCCGTTACTTTTCCTTATTGATTGGCGGGTGACCATATCCATGGCTGTTCTGTTACCGGCCCTCTACTTCGGGTATGGATTCTACTAGGAGACAAGTGTTGAGGAGCGAGGGTATGGCTTTCTTCTGCTTCTAACTGCCTGTGCATTGCTTCTAATTCTACCGTGGTTGGTGCTTTTCTTTTCTCGATTTGAGTTGAGCTCTCTATTCCTATTTCCTCTTCCTGAACCTCTTCGATAACTGCTTTAAATGGTTTGAGCCTATTCACATGTACTACCATATTCTTTTTCCCAGTTTCCTCAACAATTCTGTAATTCACTGCACTCAGTTTTTCTTTTATTCGGTACGGCCCTGTCCACGGTTTTACTAATTTTATTGATGTCCCTGCAAGTTGTATTTTTGTCGGATCATGAAAATAAACTTTGTCTCCTATTTCGAAATCTATCTGCTCGGCTTTTTTATTAAACTGCTTGTTCCGCTGTTCAGTTGTTTCTTTCAACTGTGATTTCACTCGTTCGAACACAATTCGCATTCTTTCTCTTAACTCGGCCGCATAGTTGTCATCATAATCGTATCTTAACGTTCTTGGTCGTGATATGTCATCGTAGGGCATCTCCATATCTCTGCCATGCATTATAAAAAATAGTGTCTCCCCTGTCGATTTGTGTACGGCTGATCTTTATGCCATGAGAACATATGGTAACCATTCATCCCAGTCGGTTTGGTCTCGGCTTATGAAATGAGACAACATATCTTTAAATACTCTATGGCTTCTTTCGATTACTCCATTTGTTTGAGGGCGGTATGCTGTTGTTTGCTGTTTCTCAACTTTGAATAATTTGCACACTTCTTTTATAGTATTTGAGATAAAATTTTTCCCTTGATCCATTAAAAGTTGCCTTGGTGCTCCGTGTCTGGCAATAATTTCTTGCGCGAATATCCTTGCTATCGTTTCTGCTGTTTGGTATGGAATCGCAAATGCTTCTGGATACTTGGAAAAATGGTCTTGGAACCTCAGGATGTATTTGTTCCCTTTTCTGGATGTGACTAATGGGCCTACAATATCCATTGATGTCCTTTGAAATGGTGCAGTTATTTCTTGGAATACTTGCAGTGGAGCTGGTTTTAAGTTTGATGGTGTCTTTCTCTCATTGCATGAGTGGCATTTATCACAATATTCTTTTATCTCTGTGTTCATATTCTTCCACCAAAATTTGTCTTTAATTCTTTTTAGTGTTTTCTCGCGTGCCTGATGGCCTGCATACGGTAGATTGTGATAGTCGTGTATCACTTGGAACGACATCCCTTTGGGTATTACTAACTTGTGATTTCTCTCTTTTCCTGTTTTTTCTTTAAATTTTAATCCTTCTTCGTCTTGGAAGAAACCTTCTATTGATGTGAGTTTCCTGATTTTTTCGTCATTTCCTTGCAGCTTCTTAATTTTATCTCTGTCCCAGATCGGTAAATATATATTATCTGTGTTTGACACTGAATTAATTGGTATTCGTGACAGCACATCTGCATTTATATGTTTCTTTCCAGGCTTGTGCAATACTTCGTATTCGAATTCACTCAGAAGTAGAGACCATCTCATCAGACGAGAGTTCGGAACTTTTAATGACATTAACCATTTCAGTGGTTTATGATCGGTTATGATGGTAAATTTTCGTCCGTACAGATAGCAGCGATAGTGCTTCACACCCCAAATTATAGCTAGACACTCTCTTTCTGATGTGTCGTAGTTAGTTTCCGCTTTGTTCAATTGCCTGCTTGCAAATGCAATTGGTATTTCGTATCCGTTCTGCTTCTGACTGAGAATTGCACTAGCTGCTAATCCACTTGCGTCTGTTGACAATATGAATTCTTTATTAAAGTCTGGGTGCGCTAATAACGATTCTGTGCATAATGCTTCTCGTAATGTTTCAAACGCTTCCTATCAATCTTTGGTCCATGTAAATTCTTCATCCTTCTTTGTTAATTGAGTTAATGGGACTGCAGTTTTAGCAAATCTTGTTATGAATCTCCGGTAGAAACCTACTAGTCCTAGGAATGCCCTTATTTCCTTCACAGATTTTGGTATTGGATAGTTTCTGATTGTAGAAATTTTTTCTGGTTCCGGCTTAATTCCGTGTTGACTTATCACATGTCCTAGGTACTTCGTTTCACTTTTTAAGAATTTACATTTATTGGGTTGTAATTTAAGATTTGCTTTTCGCAGACGGTCGAAAACTTTAGTCAATCTAGCAATGTGATCTGCTGTGCCTTCTCCGATAAATATAATCACATCATCCAGGTATACTAAACATCTTTCTCCGGTTAATCCTGCCAGTACACTATTCATTAATCTTTGGAATGTGCTTGGAACGTTTGCTAGTCCAAACGCCATTTTCGTAAACTGGTAGTGTTGACCTCCGGTGGTGAATGCCGTTTTTTCCTTGTCGTTTTCTTCTAATTCTACTTGCCAGTAACCTGACGCTAAGTCCAGCGTCGTAAATAAATTCGCGTTTCCCAGTTGGTCGAGCGTTTCCTGCATGTTTGCTACTGGGAAGTGATCCTTTTTTGTTACTTCATTCAGGCCTCTGAAGTCTATGCAAGCCCTTATCTTGTTTTCTCCCTCTTCCGAATTTTTTGGTACGATTACTACTGGTGAGGACCATCGAGAATCCGATTGCTCGATTACCCCTTCTTCTAACATTTTTGCTAATTCCTTCTGCAATAGTTCTTTTTGACTGAATGGGACCCTGTATGCAGTTTTCGCGATTGGTGGTACTTCTTCCGTTATTATATTATGTTTTACTTTATGCGTTCACCCCAGTTTTGCACCTTTTAGTAGAAAAATATCCTTGTACTCCTCTAGTATGCTAATCATTTGTTTTTTTTGTATTTTCATCGAGATGTTCTAAATTGAAGTGGTCTTCCAGTTTGTGTGGTTCACTTTGCTGCATGCTATCCTATTGTATTACCATGTTATTATCCTCCTCATCCTTCGTCGGTTTTGCCCAATTACAATTACATATATTGTGGATTATATCATATTGGTTCCTTGTTTTCACTGGTACTTCTCGTCTTTCCGAGTTTCTATTTTCCTGGCGTGCAATCTTCATTATACGTTCTTTGATACGTTGCAGCTCCATTATATTAACTTGTACTTCATCCTGTTTTCTTGAAACTTCTGCTTGACTGTATTCGTTGATTATTTCGATTGAATTAGCTAAACATTGGTCTCCATTTCTCTTAGCCTCTTGTCTACGAATTCTGTTAGATTTTGCTTATTTTCTGTCTTATTCTCGAATATTTCTGCCCTTCCAATTACAGTTCTCTTCGAATTATCACAGTGGCGTTTGTTATGTTTATTAATCGAATAGGTATCACCTTCTTGCTCTTGGTTAATACCCTGGCTGTCATTAGGCCGTATATGTTTGTTTCTTCTGGTTCGATGAATAATTTTTTCCTGGTTTGCATAGTTTTAGGGTAGCGTGGCATACATAATCACTTTTTGGCGGAATTTTTATTTCTTTTTTTACCCTGACCTTATTTTCTGATGATACTGTTAATTCCTTGTGCTATTCTTGACCTGTATCAACGTTGTTTTTATATTCTGTCTGCGTTGCTATTTCTGTAGTAACCTTGCTGATGTTACATTTCACGTCAGTGTTCATGTTTGCTATGCTGTGCTTAGCAAAAAATTTTATTAACGTATTTCCAAGCGTGATGCAATTTGTTTGGTAATTTATTTTTGCTTTGAATTGTTTCAAAAAATCTCGGCCGAGTAGTCCATCTGCTTCCAATGCCAGTTCGTTAGAACAAATTACGCAGTCAAATGAAAAGTTGCTATTGTTTCTTTTAAAATGTAGCCTAGATGTACCATTGTACGTTAACTCTTCCCCCGATATTGAAGTTTATGTGCCTATACATTGTCTTTTTACCCGATGTTTTTCCACGTATGCTTCTTTTACTAGTGAGATGGCTGACCCTGTATCAATCAACAGCTTCAATGGTCTGTTATTTACTTCTAGAATCACGAGATTTGCGATTTCCTTTGGTCGTATTCTGTTTATATTTGGTACTATTATCTGTTTCCTTGACTCCTGTAATATGCATTACTTTGCTTATGGTACTGATTTCCGCCTGTATTCAAAACCCTTGCGTGACACCGTACTGCTATGTGTCCTGATTTACCGCAGCGAAAACAGTTCTGATTGTACCTACAATTTTTCTGAATGTGGCCCCTCCTTTTGCATTTAAAACATTGTATTTTTCTTCTACCCTGATTTCGGTATTTTGATGTTTGTATATTCGTGGTTGGAGATTAGGTTCTTCTGAAGGCATTGATTTCTATGGATTCCGTCGCTTCTGCCATTTGTGTTCGCTCCTCTCTTTCTGCAATTTCCACGGCACCTTCGAATGTCACAATTGCCGTTACTTCCATTATTGTTCTGGTGTAAATTCTGATATGTGGGAGCAAGCCTGATTTAAATTGTGTCAATACTAAATTTGAAGATACTATTTCTGGTGCATTGCTGTTTGGTTCCATTATTTGAGACTTAAAGTCCTTTCTCAGCTCTTCCTTGTACTTCCGTAACTTGTCAGCAAATTCTCGTACTGTTTCTTCTTCCGCCTGTGTACATTGTACTATTAGCTGGTAGATTTGACCCGGTAATCTTGGTGGTTCAAATCTCATTAATACTGCTTTTTTATATTTTTGTACCTTACGTTCTCTTTATGTAGGTCCGGCCGTTGTGATATGAAATCATAGGCTTCTCTTCCTATGCGTTATAGCAATATTGCTACGGTTTGCTGTTCTGACCAACTTTCTAACTTTGCTCGGAATTCAAGTTTCTCGAAATATTCGCTCGTATCTTTCCCTGTGAGTTGCTCCATTGTGTTCGCTACATTGCCGTATGTCATTCTTGAACCTCCTAGTGTTACCGTACTCTCTACAGTGCCTCCCATTCTGTTTGTTATTTCTTACCCAGTCGCGATCAGCCCAGAAAACTGGCTGATCTTTTTTCGGCACAAAAATCCGTGAACCGCTGCCACCAATGTAAGAGGGTGACTGGGGTGGTAACTTCTCCTCTTATATACTCGGGTTCTTGACAAATAGACGTTTAGGGTAAGGATGAGAAAGGGGTGGTCACTAGACTACCACGGTGTCGATATAGCGTAGTTGGTTTATATTAAATGTCCATGATACAATGCGGTGGAACAACTGCCAGTCGTTGTCCACATAGACTTCTTATATAGTGGGTCAAACTGCTGACATAACAATATGCGATATATTGTTATTTATACATTGCAGTAGTAACATCACGGAAGGTGATGTTACTATGCTGTCTCAGCATATTAGCATTTGTAATGCTTACAGTAATAATGAATAATAGCGCTATTTTTATTAAATTTTTCTGATTTCAGTTAGGAGATCTGTAAGTGATCGACCTCTGTGTTTTGGTACGAAGCATTTCAATACCTGTGTCTTTGCAACTTTAAATCACTGACGTATAACTTCATTGTTGCTTCATAAAAGTAGTTTTTATTTTGTCGGTTTAAAAAATAGAAAGGCATTATGCAAAATATAGTTAATTTAAAATCAATTCATTTTTTTTCGGAAATTTAACCATTTGGAAGAAAAAGAAAAACTCGCATTGTGAGACGCCCGTTAATTTCAAGTACTGTGTTATTTTTGTGAAATAAGGTAAGCTGTTATATTTTTTATGCTTTTTTGTATCATTTAAATTTAATTAATACCAATAATAGTTTTCTATGAATATATTTCGGTTCTATCTGTATTAAATTTATTGGTTATTCCACAAAGAACCCAACAACATTGGCATTTCTTTATATATTATTTTTAACAAAAAATAAGGAATCGGGAATATTTATGTAGCTACCTTTAAAACCGAACTCTGTGCCATTACATTGCTAGAGAATAAGCAACCCACGTAAATATACACTTTATATAGCTCCAGCCGGTTTTCTATGTACTACAACATTACACTATCCACCTTCATTCTTTAAATACACCGTAACTTTTGATTTAATTACATTCACGTAAAGTTACATACCTGATCAAACAGAACTGCTACTTAGTATGATTCATCCAAAATCGCTACTTCATCTTCTTTAGTTAAGGCAGTCACACCATCCACATTTACGGCATCATCTCCGCAACAAAATGCCCGGAATTACAATACTATCATATACATACGCGTTGTGGTACACCACGAATACGCATCACATGGTCAAAAAATCACCAAAGAGTTCTTCAGGGATATCTTCCGTAGCCTTTGTAATGCTGTGCGGCGCAAGAGGTAGCAGTTGTGGTCAACAGGAAATTAGTGCCTTAATTACGACAGTGATGTAACACATTACTCGCACTTGATTCAGCGATTTTTGGCGAAACACAACACTAGTGTTGATCAACAGTCTCTATACTCTTCTGGTATGGCACCTTGCGATATCAGACAAGAGAAAACATTATGGCAGCAACGACAGCCGAGCTTAACTCCATTTAGTAGGAGGCTTTCTCGGAATACCTCCAACAATGGGCACACCGCTCAGAGAAGTATGTGTTCTCCCGAAGAGATAACTTTGAACTAACAAAGGTTATAAAAATGAAACAATTGAGCAAAAAAAAAAACATCAGTTATAGTTTAATTAAAGCCAAAAGAGACATGTTATAATTTCACATATATGGAAAAACATTACACAGATCAAATGTGCAGACACCAGGCCAGAACAAAAGTCGTTTATAGATACCACAATAACCACAGCCCCGGCTGAAATATGGTGTGGAGCGAAAAGAAAAAAAATGATAAATGAAATATTAACTTATATGGAATGAAAAGAAAAGAATAGAACCCTTACCGATTTGCGTAAGCAAATCAGCTACCTGGAGAAATGAAAGCACTTTACCAATGCTTGCTGCATTATTGCAATCCTTAGGGAACCCTCAATGAAAGCAATGCGACGATGCTAATTCAAACAAGGACACTGTTCAAAAATGTGTTCAAGAGTGAGCCTAGTGTTACAAGTGGTGCAGAACGGTGGTTGTTCTCTCAGTAACAGACGCAAGTAAGTGAGACAACTATGGCCTAATCTAAGACGCAAAATGACCACTTGCTCACTTCTTGTTAGACGGAGCGGTGATAGTCACCGCTCCACCGACGACATTACAATTCGCAATTTACTTGTGGATAAGATTAACTATTCCTGCAATTACTATAGACATTGTACAGCCACAGACTTCAAGAGTTTACAGACAACGACGTTACCGCAAGCTGATCCAAATGCAGCCGGTCGGCCCTGTGATTGCCGGTTATCCCAACATGTCCGGGTCTCCACATAAATACGCCATCTCTCCCTTACTCCCGTAATCTATCGATTTCTCCACGGATGTCCAAAATAGTTGGATCTGTGTAAAATCTGCTATCCACCTCTTCACTGACACCTTCACACGTTGCAATTTACTCGTAGACGAGTTCTACTCCACCTGTCATAACTTATGATAATGCACAGCCACAAACCACAACACATCATCGGCGCGCCAAGGATGACGGAGAACATAGTTGACGTTGGCTGTTTAAAGAGCAGCTGGGTCATCACAGTGATTACCGGGTAACCTAGAATCTCTCTCTAGCTCCCGTAATCTATCGATTTCTCCACGGATGTCCAAAACGGTTGGATCTGTGGAGATTCTGCTACCGATGCTTAAGATAGAAATCAAGGAATCGGTACAGATGAGTAAGTGACGACGCTCATCGATAGCTTGACGGGAGTGTCGAAGATGCCTAAGATAGAACTCTCGGAATCGGTGCAGATGAGAAGGTGACGTCGCTCACCAATAGATTTATGTTTTTGTCGACGAGGGTCGATAATACCATATAACTCAGCAGTGTATACTGAGCATATGGGTGATAATGTGAACGATTGGGACACGCCGTGAGGCACGAAATGGCAGCCTGTACCGGAAATTTTGGAGCCATTACTATATTTGTGTGATGAATGACTGTGTTCTGTTGCAATTGGATGAAGAATTCAATAAAGTATATGGCGTTAAGCGTAGTATCCTTTGGCAAATTAGTCAGCTCTACGTTTGTTGTTAAAGAAAGAGATGTCCATGGAAAGTTGTTGGTAAAAATTTTCGATAAAACAGTCCCATGGTTGTTAGTGATGGTATGTAACAACCTTGGAAGTTTCAGTGTTAGCGGATAGAAAGAATTTTCTCTATTAGTATATAGATGATTCAACACTGGATTATTGAAATAAATGGAATGCTTTATATGCTGCGTAAGCGAATGATCTTCGCTGGCTACCCCAACCAAAGTGTCATGTACCTTATTTGTAGTAGCGGTACACCGGATTAACAGTGTTGGCTTGGAATTGGGGTAGACCTGTACGCACGCGTGACTGTTCGAATACCAATATTGTAAACGCTTTGTAGCTTCTTTAAGTAAATAGAATTAGCAGTGTACACAGTGAAAGCACAAAAGCCGGTTCTGGACAGAACCAGACTGACGTATAGTCGCAGCAGAGTTCCCTTTTGGCTCCCAATTTTGTGGAAGCAATACACTTGATGGCATGCAATGACATCCGGCACTGCGTAGACACAGTATTTATTTGCTACGGCCATAAATGACATCAGTCGAAAATTATACTAAATAACTTTAACTCATCCAATATCTGCACTGGTCTATCGAAATGTGAGAGACCAGGACAGTTGTGTGCTTAAAAAAGTCGACAGATGTCGATAGCACATGTTTCCTCTGCAGAAAAACGAAAATCTCGGTCGGATACAGCCCTAGAAACTATGTCAACAACCTGCTGTAATCACTACTGACAGAGACATAAAGCAAGAGATTGGGATAAAGTGAAGATCGTGAGATAATCTACATATCTGACAGTGTGTACCTGACCATTGACCTACAGGATTGAAATATGGGAACTTATCCTGCAACCGCTTTATGCCTGAATTTCTTCCAAAGCAGAGTTTGGTCGAAACCACTACCAATAGAAGTAATGAATCTACTCCAAGACTAGGTTTTGGATTGATGAATTGAATGCCTGATATGCGCACGGGCTTTTTTGAAAGCAATTTGGTTTAAAACTGTGGGATATCTGCGGCACACTTTTTGGGCGCGCTCTTTAGGACATATAGCAGAAGCTACTTGTTCATTCCACCAAGGAACAGACTTCATTCTGTGACAGCCAGATGATTTCGGATTTGATAACGATGCGGACTACAGAATAGAATCGTTTAGATGTTGCAGCTTGACAATTAAATCCATTGACGGTTCGGGATGCATAGGGTTGTTGGAGAAAGCTTGCTAATTTCCCAGATCAAATAACCGCCTTCGTGAAGATATTTGAGCAACAAACAATATTTGGAAGAAACAACAATGGTATGAGAAAGTGTTCACTGTAATGGGCATCGTCAACTACCTGCCACTGAAGATGGGTAGCTAGAGTAAAGGTAGAGAGAGACGAGCCAAATGCCGAAAACCTCTTGATCTCATGTTCATGAATATGGCTTAGCCTGTGTTGAGAAGTGTGACATCATTGTTGTCCAAGAAGCTTTCGGTAATTCGACCGCGAGCATCTGTGCTTACAGAACCCCAGAGTATATTATGAGAATTAAAGTTTCCAACAAGGATATATTGTGAGTCGGAGGCTGCCGCGCGAGTTCATTTTAGTTTCAGTTTCCAACTGGAAGGTAGACGTTGCAAACCGTAATTGTCTTAGGTACGAATAGCTGGCATGTTAGAACCTGTAACCTCGTTGTAATGTTAGAAACTTTATTAGGAATAGAGTCATCAAGTACAACTTCATAGCCAAAATGGGCACGTGCAGCTGGGTCAACATGTTTGCGGATGATTTTATAGCCACGCCTATTGAAAACATCGAGAGGATTTGGATGACTCCCTTGGATGCATTCAGCTAGATGGCTGCTTATTCCATTATAGTTCCATTGAACGATGAACGAATTTGACATAACAAATGAAGAGAAAATGAAAAGTAAAAGTCAGAGGATGAAGGCTGATTTTAGAGTTAACCCGAGACGTGTGTCGGTTCCTCGTACTGCCCTTAGAACACCTACGCCTACCTCATTGATACCTACCTTATTGATAATCGACATAGTGCTTGACTCTGAGTAAGAGAGAGAAACACAATTGTAGCCTGCCCTGACAAGAGAAGGAGTTGGCATTAGAAGAAAGCATGTTGGATTGAGATTGGGATATACCTGGCAGAACAGGCAGTGGCACGACAGGGAAAGATGGTTTTGCAGTATTACTGGTTGTTGTACGGGTATTAGAAAGAACAGCGCTAATGATGTCACCTATATCATTGGAGATCGCCTCCATAATAATTTTTTGATTTCAGGTAAAAGTAGAGTTGTAATGTCGTTAACATAGGCAGGAGAATTAGCAGGCTTAGCTGAAGCAACCTTGGCAATGCTCTGTGTCGGAACTAAAGACTGTAGACGTACAAAAGCACTTGCTTCAGAAAAACAACCGTTGTTTGGGGTTTTGTTTCTCATGATGGCATACTCTTCTTTAAATTTTGGCAACTTTTTGACAAAGTGAGATGACCTTCTCCACAATTAACGCACTTTACCGAAGCGGTACAGCGCTGTTCCTTGTAGCGTGCTGTACCACGTGTACGAATTTTCGGGTCCTTGCACGTCTATAAGCTGTGCTCAAACTTTTGACAATTGAAGCAACGCATTAGACTGGGGATTTGAGGCCTGACAGGTAAATTGTTCATGGCTACCCGTATTTTAGCTGGCAAGTTATGTAAAGAAAAAGAAGCGATTATGGGCGCAGTGTCCTCTACTGCGCCATTGACCCTGCGGGCTATCTGCCTGACCTCAGAAACTCCTCGTGATTTAAGCTCTGTACAAAGCTCAGTGGTTGCGCAGTTTAGTAAATCGCGACAAACAATCATGTCTTTGACGTTATTGAGGATTGAATAAGATGATACCTCAACTCAGAAATAAGAGTAGTTCGTAGCAACCGAGTTGCTTGCTTGCCTGTTATCGTTTTAACCAGCAAATCAACCTTAATTTTTTTGAAAAATTGAACCTCGCACACAAACTGTACAATTTCTTTCTAATTAAAAACGAGCTGACCTTGAAAAAATCAGACCCATCTTTTATCTTAATGACCAGAAACCGGTGAGATTGTTCCTCTATCAGCTGACTCACTATTTTCTGCTTTTAAGCAGGGCTTAATGTAACGGCGAGGTTCCTCCTCCGGCCAAAACACCGTCCGCCAACCCGAAAAGTTAAATAAACTAAGAAAATATAAATCCTTACCTGAATTTATGAAATTGTAGTCAAAACTACGATGAAAACATGATATTTGGCTGATATCAACTGAAATCCGAATGGAAAATCAACAAAAATACAAAAACATACACGAAAATACCACCAATTCAGCAAGAAATTTATTTGTTTACAAATAAATGAATTCTCACAGAGCTCACGTAGAAAATGTCCTTTCACTCCTGTAAAGTACACGACTATATATATATATATATATATATATATATATATATATATATAACTATATAAATATATATATATATATATATATATATATATATATATATATATATATATATATATATATATATGGGTCTGATTTGTTCAAGGCCCGCCCGATTTTAATTAGTTAACAATTATACAGCTTGGTTGACGATGTTCCATCTTCTCAATCGATCCTCAATACCGTCAAGGACGTGATGCCTTGTCGCGATTTATTAAATTGCTCAACGAACGAGCTTATATCTCATGGAATTTCTGAAGTCAGGCAAATTACCCGCAAGGTCAATGGCGCAGTGGAGAACACTGTGTCCATTTCGTTTTCTTTGCACAAGTTGCCAGCAAAAATATGGGTAGCCATGTACAGTTAACCTGTCAGGCCTTACATCCCCAATCTGATTTGTTGCTTCAATTGCCAAAAGTTTGGGCATAGTTCAAAAACGTGCAAGGACACAAAAATATGTAACTGTGGTAAAGCACCCCACGAGGAGCAGCGCTGTACCGATCCGGTTAAGTGCGTTAATTGCAGAGAAAGTCACCTGGCTTTGTCAAAAACTTGCCCTAAATTTAAAGAAGAGTATGCCATCATGAAATACAAAACTCTTAACAATTGTAGTTTTCCTGAAGCTAGAGCTTTTGTACGTCAGAAACTCTGCAGTTCCGACAGTGACCTTTGCCAAGGTTGCTACAGCTAAACCTGCGATATCTGCTACTTCTGTTAACGACATTGCTGTTCTTCTTTTACCTGAAATCAAAATAATTATTATGGAGGCGATCTCCACTAATATGGGCGCCATCATTAAAGCTGTTCTTTGTACAACAACCAGTAACACTACAATGCCGTCACTGCCTATTTTTCAAGTACTTGTTTTGCCAGGTACAACTCAATTTCTGAATAAAGTGCTTTCTTTAAATATTATGCCATCTCCTGCTCCTGCGCTGCCAGGATAGAATAAAAACTTTTCTTTCTCCGACTCAAAGTCAAGCGCTATGTCGATTGATAATGAGACGGTTAAAAATGTCCGTATACTCAAAGATTGGTGAGGGTGGCCTAGGGGCAGACTGTGGAACCCGACACCGTAACACGTTACGGGCTTACCTTTAAAGTCAGCCTTCAATTGCTGATTTTTTTCTTTTCTTTTTTCTCTTCATGTCTCCTCCGTTCATCATACAATGAAACTGTAATGGAATCAGCAACCACCTAGCTAAGGTTAAATTGTTAATGGCTGAACATTACCCCAGAGTAGTTTGCATCCAAGAGAGTCAATTAAAACCTCTTGATTCATTTATCTTGTGGGAATATAACAATTTCCGCAATGACGTTGATGCTATTAGTCGTGCCACATTATGCATCCCGAACCCTCACCAGGTTTAAATATCGAGCTGCAACATCCAAACAATTCAATTCTGCATTCCGCTTCGTTATCAATTCCGAAATCCTCTGGCTGTGTCAGAGAGAAGTCTGTTCCTTGGTGGAATGAGCACGTTGTTTCCGCCATAAAATCTAAAAAGCAAGCACAAAATGTGTACCGGCGAAAGCCGACACTTTTAAACAAAATTGCTTTCAAAAAAGCACGTGCGCAATCCAGGCGCTCAATTTTTCAGTCTAAATCTGGGTCTTGGCGCGGATTTGTTTCTTCTATTGGTGCTGGTTTCCACCAAACTCTGCTTTAGAAGAAAACTAGGTATATGAACGCTTACAAGATATGTTCCCATATTCCAATGCTCCAGGTCAATGGTCAGGTACACACTGTCAGAGATGATTTTTTGTGATATTCTAGCTAACCAGCTTGAGTCCGTTAGTCACTCGGATATCTACTCGCTCCATTTTTTACGCTCAAAAGCTGCTGAAGAGGTTCTCATAAACTTCGAGTGTGATAATTCTGAGAATCTCAATTCAATATTCACTCTAGCGGAATTTGAAGTTGCACTGAGTCGTACAGCCAATTCTTCTGTTGGGTATGATGATATTGCTTAAAAAATGTATCGTCATTTGCGCACCATATTTAAAATCAGAGTAGTAGAAGTTCTCAACTGGCTTTGGGTTGAAATTGTCTATCCTGACATCTGTCGCGAAGCGATATATGTGCCAATACACAAGAAGTGCAAAGACGTGTCTTCTGCATCAAGCAACCATCCAATATCTTTGACATGTCGCCTGTCAAAGTTATATAAATGCATGATCAATTATCGACTCAACTGGTTTCTAGATTCCCACAATCCCATCAACCAACACCAATGTGGAACTCGTCAGCACCACTCCACTACTGACCTGCATGTGTATCTGACGAACGCTATTCAATCTAGCATCTTAAAACGCAACCATCTGGTTGCATTGTTGTTTGATCTAGAGAAAGCTTTTGACATGACCTGGAGATATGGAACTCTATGAATACAGCACAACTGGGGTCTACGAGGCAATCTGCCTCAATTTGTAGACAACGTTCATTCGAACCGTTTCTTTAGAGTTCTAGTTGGACAAACATTCTATTTTAAGCGACCGTTGCAAAACGGAAATCCCCAAGGCTCTTTTGTTAGTTTAACACTATTCTTGATTGTAATCATTGTGTCCAACCTGCCGAATGCTGTTGATTATTGTCTGTATGTAGATGACCTCACGTTCTTCAGTTCATCTAAATCTCTTGCTCTCTATCAGGAGAGATTACAGCAGGCTGTTGACTTAGTTTCTTTGGCGGCATACGACCGTGGTTTTCGTTTCTTTGTGGAGAAAACCTGTGCAATCGACTTCTGTCGACTACGTAAAGCACACAGCTGTCGTGTTGTAACGCTCTACGTTAGATCAGTGCGAAAAGTTGCTGAGGTGAAGTTTTTGGTCATAATTTACGACTGTCATCTGTTATGGCTGAGACAAATCAACAATGTTTCTGCGCAGTGCCGAATGTCAATGAATGTTATTAAGTGTATTGCCTCCACAAAATGGGGAGCCAATAAGGACCCTCTGCTGCGACTTTACGTCAGTCTGGTTCTATCCAGGATAGACTTCTGTGCTATCATTGTGTAAACTGCCAGTGCTTCTCACTTGAAGAAGCTAGACAGCGTGCACAATGCTGGCTTCACTGTGAAGTTGGTATACTACCACTTCACATAAGGTACATGAAACTTGGTTTGAGGTACATCTGCAAAGTTCTGTCGCTCTCGCAGCATATAAATCATTCCATATTTTTCAATAATCAGGTATTGAATCGTCTATATACCAATAGTGCAAATTCTTTTTATCCACTTGCACTGAAACTCACAAGGTTGTTAAATACCATAATTGACAACCAAGGGACTGTTCTATCGAGAATTTTTTTCCAACAACCCTACAAGGGCATCTCTTTATTTAACGACAAACCTACAGCTGATGAACTTGCCAAAAGATTCAACTCCTAACGCCATATACTTGATTGAATACGTCATTCAATTGCAACACTACACAGACTTTCAACACACATATACTGATGGCTCCAAGACAGACTCCGGTACAGGCTGCGCCTTTGTGACCGATGGCGTATCACATTTGCTCAGTAGACACTCCTGAGCTATATAGTATTCTCTACAGTCATCGACACTCCCATCAAGCTATCGATGAGCGACGTCACTTGCTCATCTGCACCGATTCCTTGAGTTCTATCTTAGGCATCGGTAGCAGGTTCTCCACAGATCTAACCATTTTGGACATCCGCGGAGAAATCGACAGATTACGGGAGCTAGAGAGAGATGTCGAACTCATGTGGATACCCGGACATGCTGAAATACCCGGTAATAACTGTGCTGACCGAGCTGCTCTTGGAGCAGTCAACGTCAACTACGTTGTCCGTCATCCCTAGCGCGCCAATGATGTGTTGAGGCCTGTGGTTTTGCATTGTTTTAAGTTATGGCAGGAGGAGTGGAATACATCTCTTAGTAAATTGCGACATGTAAAGGTGTCGGCGGAGTGGTAGATAGCATCGCTCCGCTTAACAAGGTGTGAGCAAGTGATCATCTTTCGTCTGAGAATAGGCCATACTTGTCTCACACACTTGCATCTGTTACCAGGAGAACAACCACTGCTCTGCTCCACTTGTAACACTAGGCTCACTCTCGAACATTTTTTCGAGCAGCGTCCTAGTTACCGTTAGCATAGTCGCAATGCTGGTATTGAGGGTCCCAAGCGTATTTCATAAGCAATAATGCAACAAGCATTGATAAAGTGCTTTTATTTCTCCGCGTAGCTGATTTGTTTACGCAAACATGAAAGGATTCTCTCCTTTTCTTTTCGTTCCATAACTGCTAATACTTCAATTATCTTTTATTTTCTTTTTTCTTCACACTCTACATCAGCCGAAGCTTTAGGAGGATTCTGTTCTTGAATTCAGTTCCTGACTGATGTCTGCACATTCTAGTTGTGCGATGTTCTTACACGCATGTGAAAGTATAACATTGTTCTTTAGGTTTTATCTAACAAGGGTAAGCAACGTAGTTGGGGTCACCGCTTTGGCTGAAATTTTGTCATATGGTAGGTGCCGTTTTATGCACTACCCAAGAAAATTCGAAAAAATCGCGTTCAAAGTTTTCACATCATGTTTTGTACATTTATTTCAAGCGGCGGCATAGCGCAGTGAATGGCGAGCTGGCGTACGAGCTCAATGGTTGGGAGACCGGGTCCCCGCTCAATTCCGAGACCAACCTTTGTCGTGAACAGACGTATTTAAAGAAGCCACACATCAAGTACCTCAACCAACTCTATATTTTACTGTGCCAAACAGAACAATTAGCAACTATACTAGTGAATGAGTGAAAAACAAGCAAGGTGGACGGGAAGGTGATCCGAAATTCCAAACGTGTTAGCGACAGATTGTTATTGAAAGCACGGGGTGAGACCGAAGCCTCCCCTAAATTAATCCAGTACATCAAAGAAAACCAGACAAAACCCAGCACCGAATCATCATCATAATAAAACCAAACTGCTGCGACAGCAGCAGTTATAATAGGCGACATCAAAATTTCAACCACAACCATGAACATAGCCCCATCCCAACCCCAACTACCCTCACGCACACCAGAAACATCAACCAGCGGCAATAGGAAGGTGAGTGTTCTGTTTGCCACGCGGCAGGCAATACAAAAAAAGACTAATACCATGACTACACCAGCGAAAATAAGGCAGCGGTCCGCGGACGACGAATATCCGAGGACATTTAAACAACCTAAGCGGACCGCCAGACCTAGACCAACAATGACCAAAAACCCGACAAAAATAAAAAACCAATTCCACCCACTAACTGACACAGAAGGCACAGACAACGACGACGAAACCGACACCGACGTTCCCGTATTTATCATTCTCGGCCTCCCAAAAAACACAACAGACGTCCCAAAATACATAGCGACATACGCAACAAAAGGTTTTCAGTACAAGTACACAAACAACAATACAAACCTATATACACACGACGAAGACGAATGACAACAATTGCTAACGGACCTGAACGCCGACAAAAAACTACAATACTGCACGTACACTGACTGAACAATTAAAACGCATGATTTGTACTGCGTCTACTGGACAATGACCCGACAATTACAGACCTTGATCTAGAACTGAAACACTCTAACCTAGGCGTGCACAAAATATTCAAGATACGAAACACACGACGCCCCTTATACTTAATCACTGCATACAACACGCACACTGTGGCACAACTTAACAATGATGTCAAGTTCCTCTTTCACACCACAGTGCTTTGGGAAGGGCACATAAACCAGAAGAGGATCATGCAGTGCCACAAGTGCCAACAATGGGGGCACGCCACCACTAATTGCCATCTTGCGCAAAATGTCTAAAATGCGCACAAAACCACCTGACCAATACGTGTACAAAAAAGAAGGATACACCCGCCGCGTGTGCAAACTGCGGTGGGGACCACTCAGCTATCAGTGTAACATGCCCAGTGCACAGGGCACGTATGGCAGCCGTAGAACAACAGACAAACAAAAAACCAACAATCCAGAACAGACCTAACAAATACGTAGACGCCCCAACCCCAAGTCACAATCACTGGCAAGCCAGGGCACAAAATACTCCACCTCTTCCAACGCCTACCACAAAACAGTTACAAAACACACAACAAAATTTCCCTTCGCTTCCAATACCCAAACGCCCCACACAGCCCCTTACGCAAACACATACAGAACAAAAGGAAACAACATGGACGACGTGACGGACCTATTTTCAGAAATGAAACAACTTAGCTCACTTATAAACCTGACTAACATGATACGTGCCTTGAGAGACCTCAACAACGCCCTAGAAAGTGCCAAAAATAAAAACGAACCATTTTCTGTTTTCATGAATTTCACCCAACATGAACACGAATACAAAAGCTAGAGACAAAACAACACTGAAAATCAGCTCATTGAACGCTAACGGAATCATGGGTAAAGTAGAGGAGCTAACGCATTACATGAACACACACATTATACACGTCATAACACTCAATAGAACAAAACTTACACCCACACGTAAACCGAAAATACCCACATACACAACGTACAGAGCTGATAGGCCACAGCAAGGACCGATTCCGGCTGGAGGCCTTGCAATATTAGTAAAACAAAATGTCCCATACACACTTTTAAATTCAGCACACACTACACTAGAGACACTTAGCATAAAACTTACAGACAACACCATAATCACAGAAGCATACAACAGACCTTCAAACAACATAACGAACGCGGATCTCGCAACACTATTACACAAAACAAAAACACTAGTGGTCGGGGACCTGAACGCGAAACACACAAACTGGGACTGCAACAGAAGCAACAAAAATGGCCGCACACTCAACAGATACACCAACACACACGTCGCCATCATTATGCACCCTCATACACTGACACAATATCCAAAAAATGGAACAACGCCTACAACAAACGACGTCATTATTAATAAAAATGTCCCCAACATTACACATCCTAAATCCCTCGCTGAACTCAGTTCAGATTATAATCCAATCATCTGCACCTTACACAGTATGCAAATACACAACACAATAAAAATTATCACATCATACAAGCACACGGACTGGCAACACTTCCGCCACACACTAGACAAACACATCACATTAAACAACAACATAAACATAACACAAGACAATGACACAGAAATACACAAATTAACACAGGCTATAAACAAAGCCAAACACAAATACATAATAACAAAAACACACAAACTAAACCTACCACAAAACATTTTTGACACAATTACACAACGCAACAATGCAAGAAGGCAATGCAAGAAGACCCGCCTACCGCAACACTGCCAACACCTCAACGCTTTTAACACACTTATTAAAAACCAAATTAGAATACAACAGAACACAACATGGTCCCTAAAACTCTCCAGCCTAAACCCCTTAGATAATTCCCTTTGGAAACTCACAAAAAACCTCAAAAAACAAATCACCCTAATACCCACATTCACACTTACAAACGCAACCATAGCGGCTTCTAACCCTAAAAAGGCAGAAGCCATTGCTAATGAACTAGCGAACGTACACGTAATCGATACACAGCACACTCAAGAACACGAGCAGATCCTTTCTCTCAACCTATAAACCCATAAAGGCAGGAGTCTTCCAAGGCTGCGTCCTTGGCCCCATTTTATTAATTTTGAATTTTCTTTATTATTTTGTTAATAATACATTATCATTTAAAAATAACGTTTGGACAACATGGCTGGTTTTGTCAGAGCTCCTACTCACTAAGAGAGTTTATATCTGAGTATGTGTGTTTTTTTTTGCGTTGTATGCTTGAACAATGTGTTATTGTGTGTGTTACAGTTTGGTTTACATTTTTTATGTGTTAGGATTGTGTTTTATGGGAAAAGGGGGAACAAAAACCCATTTTAATGCATGGCATTTTATCTGAAACTTAATAACTAACTTAAATAAATTTAAAAATTAACATTATTGATGATTGTATGGACATTACGTTTATGCGGTATGTTTTGTATTTGTGGTTGGCTTTATTGTTGGATAGTGATGTGTGTTGTGTGTTGCAGTGTTGTTATGTATGTCTGTGTTACGTGCTCGGCTCATGGAGGCTTTCCGAAATTATGGGTAGCGTTTGATAAGGGAGCTTATGTTTTACTGTTATTGTAGTGTTATCATGTAGTAGTTTAGTGATGTGTTTTGTAAGAGAGCTTGAGTTTAACTGTGTTTTGTAAAATTTTGGTGCTAAATATTCTATGTAGAGTTTTATGTATGGGATGTTTGTGATTTCGTGTAGGTGTGTTATGCGTGTGTACCTTCCAGAGCTGGTGGCCAGGCGTAAGCACTTGTTCTGGTGACGCTGCAATGGTAGTAGTGAGGTTACTGAAGCATTGCACCAGACTGGGGCTGCATATGTAAATATGGGGCGAATGATGGCGGTGCATATTACGATTTTGTTTTTGGTTGAGAGGGAACTGCTTGGCACGAAGAGCGGGTATAGGTTTCTAATGACGTGTTGGGCTTTTCTAATCGCCTGTGATATGTGTGGACCATGGCGTAGTGTTTGGTGTAGGTGTGTTCCCAGGTATTTCACTGTGTTCGTTGGTGTGATTTTTTGGTTGTGTATTAGTACGGGTGTTAGGACTTTGTTTTTTGTGAATTTGCGTGAGAAGAGAATGGTTTCGGTTTTAGTGGCGTTGATTTTAATTTTCCACTTCTCTCAGTAGCGTTGTAAGATATTTACGTGTATTTGTAACTGTTTGTTAGCCACTTGCGCACTGGACGAGTGCGCGTAGATGGCTGTGTCGTCTGCGTACAGAGCGGTGTTCGTGTTTGGGAATGTGGGGAAGTCGCTTAGGTACAGGTTGAATAGTTTGGGTCCAAGGACGCTACCTTGGGAGATTCCTGCCTTTATGGGTTTTGAGGATGATAATGTGTTATTTATTATGGTTTGGAAGGATGTATCAGTTAAGTAGGTGTGGATGAGTTTTATTAGGATTGGTGGAAACTGGGTATTTATTAGTTTGGCCATGAGCCCTGCTACCCAAAGCTTGTCGAAAGCTTTTACAATGGCTAGCAGGGCCATGACTGTTACTTTGTTTAGGTTAAATTGGGTAGCGATATCGGTCGTGATCCTGCATACTTGTTTTACAGTGTTGTGCCTTGCCCTAAATCCAAACTGGATGGCGGGGATAATTTTTCGTCCAGTGTCGATATCGTCTATCCGGGATAGGATACTATTTTCGGTTAGTTTGGATAGGGTGTTAAGGAGGCTTATCGGTCGATAGCTACCTGGGTGTTGTGGGTTTTTGTTTGGTTTTAGGATGGGATGGACAATGGCATTCTTCCATGCAGCTGGGCAATGGTGCAGTTTAATGATGGAATTGATGATATACGCTAACTGTATGATGGATTTCCGTGATAGGTTTTTGAGGACTAGGTTTTCTATATGGTCTGGTCCGGGAGCTTTGCGATTTGGTAAGGTGCGGATTATTTGGTTTAGTTCTGTGGGGCTAGTTAGGAGCTTGGAGAGGATTTTATCTGTTGTTCTGTGTGTTGTTCTTAAGAAGTCTTGTGTTTCTTGAAGGATCTGCTCGTGTTCTTGAGTGTGCTGTGTATCGATTACATGTACGTTTGCTAGTTCACTAGCTATAGCTTCCGCCTTTTCAGGGTCAGAAGCCGCTGTCGTTGTGTTCGGCAGTGTGAGTGTAGGGATTGGGGTATATTGCTTTTTAAGATTTTAGGTGAGCCGCCAGAAGGAGTTGTCATTTGGGCTTAGTGAGGAGAGTTTGAGGGACCAGGTTGTGTTCTGATGTTCTCTTATTAAATTTTGTATTTTAGAATTCATGGGGTTGGGGTGTTGTCTGTGTTGGGGGAGGCGGGTCCTCTGCCATTGTCCTCTTATGTTGTTTCGTTGTGTGATAGTGTCAAATATGTGTTGAGGCAGGTGAAGTGTGTGTGTTTTTGATTTTATGTTTTGTGCGTGTTCACGTTTGGCTGTATTTATTGCTTGTATAAATTTGTGTACTTCTGTGTCTATGTTTTGGGTTGTATTTATGTTGTTGTTTATTGTGATGTCTTTGTCTAATGTGTGGCAGAAGTGTTGCCAGTTTGTGTGTTTGTACGACGTGTTGATTTTTGTTATGTTGAGTTTTTGCCTATTGTGTAAGGTGAAGATGATGGGGTTATGGTCTGATTTGAGCTCAGGGACGGATTCAGGAGGAGTGATGTTAGGGACATTTTTGTTTATTATGATGTCGATTGTGGAAGGCGTTGTTGCGTTCTGAGGGTAGTGTGTTGGTGTATGTGGGTGCATAATGATTGCGATGTGTGTTTTTGTGTATCTGTTGAGAGTGTGGCCGCTTGTGTTGTTTCTGTTGCAGTCCCAGGTTGTGTTTTGCGTTCAGATCTCCCACCACTAGTGTTTTGTTTTTGTGTAATAAGGTTGTGAAATCGGCGTTTGTAATGTTGTTTATTGGTCTGTTGTATGCTGCAGTGGTTATGGTGTTGTCTGATAGTTTTATGCTTAGTGTTTCTAGTGTAAGTGTGTATTGGTTCTAATATTGTATGTGGTACGTTGTGTTTTATTAATATTGCTACGCCTCCAGCCGGTACCGGTCCTTGTAGTGGCCGATCAGCTCTGTGGGTGGTGTATGTGTGTATTTTGAGTTTACGTGTGGGTGTGAGTTTTGTTTCGTTTAGTGTCATGATGTGTATGTAGAGTGTGAACATGTACTGCTTAAGCTCCCCTACCTTACCCAGTATTCCGTTAGCGTTCCATGAGCTGATGTTCAATGTTGATTTTTCTTTAAATGTTGTATTGGTGTAGTACATTTTGCATGAAATTCATGAATACGGTGAATTGTTGTTGCTTATTTGTAGCCTTTTCAAGGGCGTTGTTTAAGTCCTTCAGGGCACGTTTCATGTTTTTGATATTTATTAGTTCGTTCAGTCTGTTCATTTCTGTAAAAAGGTCGGTCACGTCGTCCATGTTGTTGTTGCTGTCTTGGGATTGGCGGTGAAATGGTAGTTTGGTTGTTGGGAGTGAGGGAAATTCTTGTTGGATTTGGTTGACTTGTTCGGGTGGCGGGGTTGGTAATAGTGGCGTTGTGTGGGGTCTTGGTTTCCAGTGGTTAGTGTTAGCTGGGGGCGCATCTATGTTTATTTTTGTCTAGTTTGTTTTGTTTGTTTATTAGTCATTTGTTAGTCCAGTTGTTGGATACGTGCCCCGTAGACTGGGCAAGTGACGCTGTTCGCCGTGTGGTCTCCTTTGCAGTTTGCGCAGGTGGCGGGGAAGTCCTTAGTCTTTGTGCAAGTCGTGGTCATGTGGTCTTTTGCGCATTTTAGGCATTTTGGTTGCAGTCGGCAGTTTGTGGTTTCGTGCCCCCACTGCTGGCAACGGTGGCACTGGATGATCCTCTTTCGGTTGATGTGTCTCTCCCACGCTACTTTCGTGTGGAAGAGGTATTTGTTATCGGAGTTAAGGTGGTTCACCGTGTGTGTGTTGCCCACCGTTACCAAATATAGGGGGCGCCTTGTATTCCTCATTTTAAATACCTTGTGCGTCTGTATGTTATTTTCATGTAATTCCGTGGTTATTTCTTCGATCGTCGGGTCGTTGTCGAGCCCTTGGATGACGAAGGCATGGGTCTTTGTGGTTCTGTCCGTGTATATGTAGTAATTGAATTCGTCGTCGTTGTTCATGTCAGCGATAAATTTTTGTCTTTCGTTCTCATCGTGTATGTAGTTGTTAGTGTAATTGTTCGTGTATTTGTAGTGGTAGCCTTTAGTCGCGTGTGTTTGCAGGTAATTTGTCACTTCGTTGGGGTTTTTGGGAATCCCGGGTATTATAATGGGTGGCGGAAGGTGGCGTCTGGTTGGTTTTTGTGGTTTGGGGTGCGAGGTTGTGTCTGTCTCTGTTTCGTCTTCGTGTTCAGTTTCGTCTGTGTCTGTTAGTGGTTGGTATTTGTATTTGGTGGTAGTTGCTTTTTTTGGCAACTCTACTTTAGGTTTGGCGGTCAGCTTAAGGTGCTTAAATACCCTTGGGTCTTCGTCGTCCGCGGACCGCAATTTTATTCTGGCTGTTGTCGGTTCTGTTTTTTTTTTGTTTTTGTCTGTGTGTTTAATGTGTGTTTGTTTGTGTTCGTCACTCACCTTTTTTGAGTGTTGTTCGTTGTCAGTAGTTGTAGTTGTTGTGGTTGATGTTCCTGGGGTTGGTGAGGGTGTTCTGTCAATTTTGTCGGAAGTGACTTCTGCGGAAGCAGCAGTCAAGTTCGGCCTGTTTACTATCTCCCAGGTCCGTATTCCTCGATTTAGCAATAGCTTTTTGATGCCAGGGGTGGTTTCTGTAACACCCTTTTCTTTTGAATGGTGTTTGTCCCTAAGTTGGACAGACGTACGTGTCGTTTTCGTTTGGTTTTTTGTTCCGTTTGTGAATTGTTTGTGTTTTTCACTTATGAACTGCTTTGTTTGTTTTTGTTTATAGCTGTTTGTTTATAAATATTTTTATTGACTTTTTGGGATACACTAGATGGCTTGGTATACACGTCTGCTCACTGTGATAGTCGCACTAAGAATGTCCTTGGACCCAAAATATTTAACCTCTACCTAAGCGATTTCCCCACTTTCCAAAGCACGAATACGGCTCTGCACGCAGACTACACGGCCATCTACGCGCACTCATTCAGTGCGCAAGTGGCCAACAAACAACTACTAATACACTAGAACGCTACTGGGAGAAGTGGAAATACATGTACCTTATGTGAAGTGGCGGAACACCAGCTTCACAGTGAAGGCTTGGAATTGGCGTAGTCCTAAACGCACCGGTGACAGTTCGAATACCAGCATTGTGTACACTGTCTGGCTTCTTCAAGTGATGGGAACAAGCTTTATACACAAGGATGGCACCGTAGTCTTTCCTGGACAGAACCAGACTGGTGTACAGGCGTAGCAAAGAGTCCGTTTCGACTCCCCATTTTGTGGAGGCAATACACTTGATTGCATTCAATGTCATTCTGCACTGCGCAGAAACAGTGGTGATGTGTTTCAACAGTAAGAAACGTTTGTCGAAAATTAAACCCAGAAACTTCACCTCATCTACAATCCGCACTGGTCTGTTGTAAAGCGTCACAACAGGACAGTTGTGTGTTTTGCGTAGTCGACAAAAATCGATAGCACATGTCTGTACTGTAGAGAAACGGAAACCACGGTCGGATGCGGCCAGAGTAACAATGTCTACAGCCTGCTGTAATCTCTCCTGACAGATAGCGAGAGATTGAGACGAAGTAAAGAGGGTTAGGTCGTCGACATAGAGACAATAATCAACGGTATTGGGGATGGTAGAAACGATGTCATTGATTGCAATCAAGAATAATGTCACACTTATGGAAGAGCCTTGGGGAATACCGTTTTGCAACGGTCGTGTAGAAGAGAGAGTTTCTCCAACTCGGACCCTAAATGAACGGCGACAAAGAAAGTTTTCTATAAATTGAGGCAGATGGCCCCGTAGACCCCAGTTGTGTAATTTTCGTAGTATTCCATATCTCAAGGTCATGTCGAACGCTTTTTCTACATAAAAAAACACAGCAACCAGATGGTTGCGTTTTAAGATACAAGACTGAATGGCGTTTGTCAAATACACATGAAGGTCAGTGGTGGAATGGTGCTGACGAGATCCACATTGATATTTGTTGATGAGATTGCGAGATTCTAGAAACCAGCTGAGCCGGGAATTGATCATACGTTTATATATCTTTGATAGGCGCCTCAAAGATATAGGACGATTACTAGAAGCATGAGACACTTCTTTTCCCTTTTTGAGAATTGGTACAATTATTGCTTCACGCCAGACGTCTGGATAGATATTTTCAACCCACAGATGCTTAATAAATTCCACTAATCTTTGCTTGAAATGGTCGGGTAGATGTCGAAGCATTGCGTAAGCGATGTCGTCATGCCCGACAGAAGTGTTTGCAGTACGACTGAGTGCAAACTCAAATTCGTCGAAATAAAAACAAGAATTGTAAAACTCAGTGTTATCCGAGTCGAAGTCCAGTGGAACCTCCTCAGCCGCTTTTACGCGCAAAAAATGAAGCGAATAATTGTCCGAATTGCTACCAGCCTCAAACTGGTCTGCTAAAATCTCACAAATCTCAACTGTAGTAGTGTGTACTTGGACATTGACCTGGAGCATTGGAATATGGGATAATTTTTGGTAGCCGTTCATAAATCTGATTTTCTTCCAAAGTGTAGTTTGGTCAGAATCAGTACCGATTGAAGAAACAAAACCGCACCAAGACTCGGTTTTAGACATAAGAATTTTGCGTCTGGCCTGCGGACGTGCTTTCTTGAACGTGATTTGGTGTGCAAGTGTCGGATTTCTCCGGTACACTTTTAGCGCGCGCTTTTTTGCACGAATATCGGCAGCAACTTGAGCATTCCACCTGGGAACTGACCTCTTTCTGGCTCGACCAGAAGATTTCGGTATAGAAACCGAAGCGGAAAACAGAATGCAATCAGAAAGATGTTGTAGTTCTACAAGTAAATCTGGTGATGGATCATTTTTCATTTTGAAATCATTTTATTTGTTTTTTTATATCATTACATTAATTAATATTAATTAATATGGAAACACATGATTGGTTTTATCAGAGCTCCTACTTACAAAAGGGAGTGTATATCTGTGTATGAGTGTATATTGCGTTGTGTGCTTAAAACATTGTGTTATTGTCTGTTACATTTTGGCTTACATTTTATTCGTGTTAGGATTGAGTTTTATGGGAAAAGGGGGAACAAAAACCCATTTAAATGCATGGCATTTTAAATAAAACTTATAAACTAACTTAAATAATTTAAAATTTAACAATACTGATGATTCTATGGACATTAAATTTATGCGAAATGTTCTGTATCTGTGGTTGACTCTATTGTTGTATAGTGATGCGTGTTGTGTGTTGCATTGTTGTTGTGTGTGTCTGTGTTACGTGTTTGGCTCATTGAGGTTCTCCGAAAATATGGGTAGTGTCTGGTAGGGGAGCTTATGCTTTAATCTATGTGTAATGTTGTCGTGTCTTAATTTTGTGATGTGTTTTGTGAGTGTGTTTGAGTCTAACTGTGTTTTATAAAATTTTTGTGATATTTGTTTTATGTATTGTGTTATGTAGGGTAAGTTTGCGATTTCGTGTAGGTCTGTTAGTCGTGTGTATCGTCCAGAGCTGGTGGCCAGTCTTAAGCATTTATTCTTGAGACGTTGCAATGGGATTAGTGCGGTTGCCAAAGCGTTACACCAAACTGGGGCTGCGTATTTGAGTATGGGGCGAATGATTGCGGTGTACATGAGGAGATTATTTTTTGTTGAGAGGGAACTATTTTGTACAAGGAGTGGATAGAGATTTCGGATTACGTGTTGGGCTTTTTTAATTGTGTGTGATATGTGTGGGCCATGTCTTAGTGTTTGGTATAGGTGTGTGCCTAGGTACTTTACCGTGTGTGTGGGCGTGGTGACGGATCAGGTAGCTTTAGGTTGTTCCTAATTGCATTCCAATTCGCCAGATCAAACAACCATCTTCTTGTTGATGTTTGAGCATCAGAAACAGCATGAGAAAGAAACGACACAAGAATGGAAAAATGTTCACTGAAATGGGCATCGTCAACTACCTGCCACTGAAGATATGCAGATAAAGAAGATGTAGAGAAAGATAAGTCGATTGCCGAAAAACTTCTTGATCTCATGTTAATGTGCGTGGCTGATCCAGTATTGAGCAGGATGACATCATTGTTGTCCAAGAAGCTTTCGATAATTCGACCACGGGCATCTGTGCTTAAAGAACCCCAGAGTATATTGTGCGCATTAAAGTCACCGACAAGAATGAAAGGAGACAGTAGTTGGCGTGATAAATCCTCGAGGTCATTTAAACTCCAGTTGCCATCCGGAAGGTAGACGTTGCAGATTGTAATTTTACGGGGTGAAAATACCTGGCATGCTACTGCCTGTAACCTTGTTCTGATAGTGCAATCTTTAAAAGGGACAGAAGACTCAAGGACAATTGCAACGCCGCCATTGGCACGACCAACAGGATCAACGTCTTTGCGGAAGATGTTATATCCCCGCAAGCTAAAAGAATCAAGAGGTATTAAATGACTCTCTTGGATGCAGACTACTCTTGGGTTATGTTCAGCCATTAAAAGTTTAAGCTCTGCTAGGTGGTTGACGATTCCATTACAGTTCTATTGAATAATGAATGGATGTGACATAATATATGAAGAGTATGAGAAAAAAAAAATTAAAAAAAAAATAAATAAAAAATAAAAATAAAGAAAAGTCAGAAAAGGCTGACTTTAGAGAGAAACCAGAAATGTGTTTCGTTTTTGGGTTCCTCGGTTTGCCCTTAGGCCACCCACGCCTATCTTTGGGCTTACGAGCATTTTGTACCGCCTAATTGTCAATCGAAATAGCGCTTGACTCTGAGTCGGAGGGAGAAACATTTGTAGCCTGTCGTGACAGAACAGGAGCAGGAGATGGCATAACATTTATGTTGAGAGGATTTTTTGTTGGTTGGGATGTGCCTGACAGAACAGGCAATGGTACAGAAGCTTGTGACGGTTTTACGGATACACATGTGGGTAAAGTTGCGTATGAAAATACAGCGCTCATAATGGCGCCAAGATTAATGGTAATAGCTTCTGTAATCATTTTTTTAATTTCTGGAATAAGAATACAAGCGATATCGTTCACAGTTGGCGTAGGCGGTGTAGGTTTGGCTGCAGCAATTTTAGCGAAGCTCAGCGTCGGAAGTTGAGAGTTCTGACGCATAAAAGCTCTGGCCTCAGGATAACTGCAGTTATTTAAAGTTTTATGTTTTACGATAGCGTACTCTTCTTTGAACTTGGAGCAGTTTCTCGACAGAGCGAGATGACCTTCTCCGCAATTCACACATTTAACAGGATCAGTGCATCTGTCTCCTTCATGTGGCGCTTTACCGCAAATGCAAATTTTTGTATCCTTACATGTTTTAGACAGTTTTGACAGTTACAGCAACGCATTGGATTTGGAATGTATGGCCTAACAGGCAAACTGTACATTGCAACTCGAATCTTTTCTGGCAAATTGTGGAGTGAAAAAGAAACAATTATGGACGCAGTGTCTTCCACTACGCCATTGGCCTTGCGGGTAATCCGCCTGACCTCACAGACACCTTGCGAACTGAGTTCAGAGCTTAGCTCATCGGTAGTGCAGTTTAGTAAATCCCGACAAGTTATTACACCCTTGACGGTATTTAGACCTGTGTGAGACGTAACGTCCACAGAAACATCACAAAAAACTGTTACTTGAAGCAACCG
>OX122900.1:6413033-6645533 GCA_944738965.1 Nebria brevicollis | reverse complement strand
ATTATAAATTTATTTTTTATTTAAAATAGTTATAAATTTATAAATTTTAGCTTGGATTTCCTAAAATTTAGGTATATATTTATAAAAAAACACTTGCAGTAGCTTTATTTTCTAAATTTTTTAATTATAGAGGTAGGTAACTAAAGCAAAATCTAATATTTATAAAGTTCTAAATTATAAATAAAGACAACAATATTATTCTTTATCTATATTGCAAATGATATTTTAATTAAATAATAATTTTTAATCGAAATATTAAAACTACGTATAAATAGGTATGAAATCAAAAATTTTAATACTTTTCTTTCATTAATATTTTATGAACACTGAAAATTTTAAATCTTTTTTAGTTTTATTTTTTTAGATAAGAATACTTTTAATCTTTAATTTTTTGTTGTTCAGATAAAAGTATTATTTCAAGTGAACAGGATGGGGCAAAACAACCTCCCTAGTTTTGCAAGTGAATTAAAGAAAAAGGAGTCGAGATACAAAAATTTTATTTCAATAAAATAAAGTAGTTACATGACCAGTTTTATCTTATTTTGTTTTAAAAATCATATCGGCCAAGTGTTGTCCTTCAATGTCTACACACTGCTGCAAGCGACTTCTGAAGTTTGCATAACCTTTTCAAGTATTTCTTCAGTTATACGGCGAATTGTCTCCTCTCAGGGAGACAAAGAGCGCTGAGAACATTTCCTTCAAAACCAGGATTGATGTCCGCGCTGTGTGGGCTGTGGCCCCGTCCTGCTGAAATCAGACATTCTCGAGACCAAGTTCTGGAGCATGTTCACATAGCGCCCAGAATTGACGGTAACTGCCCGATTTCTTTCCTGTAGTAAAGGTAAGGCCCGATAGTCAATATTCGGGAAAGTGCGCACCAAACTGTGACACGATCACTATTACCCTCGTATTGTTTTTGCACCAATATCGAAAATTTTATTTATTTACACCACTAGAATGATGGAAAAGTGCTGGGCGGCGATTACAGACTCCTATTCGCGTATATATGCTTCCAAGGCAAAAGCGCGCTGCTCGCTCGTCCACATTGTGTTTACGACTGAATCTTTTTGTAACGCAAACGGCATATCCTCCTGCCACCATTCCTACACTTTTACGACCTCTGCTCGCTTCAAAATTCTCGCTTGAAACTAGGGAGGTTGTTTTGCCCCATCCTGTATAAGAGGTTTCAGTGCTAATTCTTGATTTTTCACACTTCTTTTTACCCTTTTCATTAACGGTGTCATTTTTTTTAATAATTTATTCAAACGAATACAAAAATAAATTAAAGAGGTCATGTTTTAGATTTATATTTTTTAAGAGATAAACAATAAAATTATAGTTTACGTATAGTGTAAATAATAACTGATACATACTTTTTAAAGAATTATTTATCTGTAGTTAAAATTGGTTCTTGTTATAAAAAATATGTAAAAACATTAATATTCTAACCTCACTTGCCTACTGCCAGAGGGGCTCTGCTTAGTATTTTATTTAAAGCAGCGGCTGCTCAATTGAAAAGTGTTGTAAGCATAAAGTGCACTATTATTGGCGCGCTCTTCAAAACATTCCAATACACGTGTTTATAGAATTTAAAAAAAAGTCAATGTTCAACATTTGAAATGTTTCGATTAAATATTCATTTAGTTTATTTAACCAGGTACATATTAAAAAACAACATTTTTCTAGTAAATATGATTGTAATTACTTAAGCTATAGTAACCGTAAACCAACTAAAAATGGCTGTGAAAAGTACCATTTTAATATCGCTAAACATTATTCGATATTTTTTAAATGAATAATTTTAAAAAGGCCGTGAAAAAGGTTTTTTCTTGTTTAAAACAATATATATCAATATTTAAATCTTTGTTATACCTACGCATTTGCATAGTTTTAATCGTATACAATCAAGTTTTTGAAACCTGTAGCATTACTAGCGTCGTTCCATTACTGGTCGATTTACCCTATGTATAATATATTGGTAAGTTAATATTCTTTATTTTTAGTTTATATGTAGAAGTGTAGCTAGTTAGTCAGTCATGCTTGTACTGCTTTTATTTTGATTCAGTCTTGCTAATGCGTTCAATTTTTAAGATACCTTGGATTATCTAGATGCATGTGGCCACATAAAAATTTAAGAAAATGAATGAATTAATATAAATGAGAGTAATGTGAAGTATTTAACAGCGTTAAAAGCATTTCAAGATTACTATTATATACCATATGATGATTTAACACAAATAACACATATTATGAAACTTCCAGGATGTGGTGTAGCAGATAATTTTAATTATAGGCTTTTACCATATATTTGGAATCTAACTATCATATCTTGGGATTTCATTTACGGAGATACTAAACTGATTGCTATTGCAAGAGAAGCATTTGCAATTTGGGCTAGCCATATACAAATTAAATTTGTTTATTAACTATATGTCATAAAAAGTAGTCTTATATCCATACCCAATATAATCATATCCTTTGGAAATAGAAGACATTATAATTATAATGATAAATCTTATTGTGATATGTCCTTTGATGAAAGGGCCGGAGTTTTAGGGCATGCATTTCCTCTTTCAAGTCAAACAACAAAATCTGTTGACATAAATTTAGACTATATGGAAAATTGGAATCAAACACTGAGTCAAACAGTAGATGACGATAGTACCAATTTACTTGAAGTTCTTGTACATGAAATTGGTCATACGCTTGGTATTGGTCATTCTAGGGATAACAATTTTGTAACGTATCCACAGAATAATAAACAAATGTTTAATAATATATCAGAATTTAAATTAAATAATTATGATATTGTTGCTATTCAAATATTGTATGTATCATAAGTTATAACTATGAGACCATCAAATGTTCCAACTGTCAGAATTCTAAAACACTCCATGTTGTGTGATTTGAACCATGTGAATACATTCTTAATTGTTGATGATAATTTGTTCATATTTTATGAAAAATGGCTATGGCTTAAAAAACTTCTTGAACATCAACACAAAACCATACCATATTATATACAAACATGGTTACCTTTTCTACCAACAAGTTTTATAAAAGTTGCAGCAGCATATCGTCGACCTAATGGAAATATTGTACTTATCGAGAACGATAAATCGTATAATATTAAATGGCCATCATTAACATTAGATAATCAAAATACTGCTTTGTTTAACATGGGTATACAGAATATTACTGGTGCAGTCAATACGAATATGGGCCGCACATATATATTTTATGATAAAATTCATTTATTAGAAATGGATGAATGTAAATTCTCAACAAAAAGATATGGTGTGATACATAAACCATGACAAATGGACGAATATGTTTCTTTAGATAAAAAAATTATTATGAAAATGAAGAATTCACAAACATAATGACTAAAGCAGGAACTTTTAACCTTTCTTTATGTAATATAAATTGTCCAAATATAGGTTTTCTCTAACAACTTAAGAATCTTGTGTTAAAATTAAGTAGTTATCAGCATTATTAGTAGTCTTTGTATAAATAATTCAAATAAAGTTTTAATAACAAGTGCTTTACCTTCCTCCTTTTCTTAATCTATAAACGATTTTTATATATATATATATATTTCGACAGGCGTTTTTGTGATATTAAAGGCAACCGGAAAGACGATTGTGATTACTCACATGCGAACGAATTATGTTGCGATAGTGGTTGTCAACCATTTGTTTCAAATTTACTACTATATTTTATAGTTTTATGCAACTTGAAATACATCGTTGTCAAGTTTGTCACATAATCTAACTCATTTCAAAATTACCGCGCGTATGACGTCATCACGTATAGTAAATTTCGGTGTTATGCAACTTGAACTACACCAATCTGGTCACATCACGTAAGCGTGACGTACTGATTTCAAATTTACCGCGGTCATGACGTCATTACGTATTATAAATTTCAATTTTATGAAACCTGAACTACACCATTGTCAAACAGGTCATATCACGTAAGCGTGACGTACTCATTTCAAATTTACCGCGCTCATGACGTAATCACATATCATTAAATTATGCAACCTGAAATGCACCGTTGTCAAGCTGGTCACATAACGTTAACGTGACATCATGGAATATTAATTTCAAATTTACCGAGCGTGACGTCATCACATGGTCACGTGACATCGTTCGACCAATCAGAGACGTGACCTTCAACTGTTCGAAAAACCGTCTTTCATATCTACTGCTTGACATTTAAAGATGGTTACCCTACAACCACATCAAGTCAAGATATCAAAGTAAAAGTGCCCCTAATTTACTTGCACGACTGAAAAAACTACCAAGCAAGGCTACATGATTTTAATATAAATTTAAAAAATGAATTTACCAGTAAACAACTAGGAGAGAGAAAAACACTACTACAATTACCAACTTCCGCACTCTGACTGCATATTACGTGCTCACAAACTACAATTTCACACCTTTAGCAGTATCTAGCGCTATCTGTCGTCATTCGAAGTATCCGCACGTCACTATCGGACGAAGAAATTAAACAAGAATTAGATGAGAGCCTTGCTGTTATCAAAGTACTTAGCATGCTGTACAAGGACAAGAAGTCCATACCCTTGTGTATAGTGGATATTAAAAAAGATGAAGATCATATGGAGATTTTCAATTTACGTCATATATCTCCGGCAATTGTGTCTGTAGAACCTCGAAGAAAACAAAATGAAATTCCTTAATGTACTAGATGCCAAGCTTTTGGACACACTAAAAATTTCTACTGGGAAAGCCACCAGTACAGCACTTGAACTAAAAGAAAGCAAACAAAGCCAACATGCGTAAACTGCGGAGGTGAACATATCGCAAATTATAGATGATGCCATTATTTTCAAAATCTTTAAGATAAGATAAATCAAACAAAAAACACACGGCGAAAAGTAATAACTGCTGCAGTAAGACACCAGGAACCAAATTTCGACATCCATTAAAATAACGAAAAAGCCAAACATACTATAAAACCCACGAACAACACAAATTATTACGCCACATGATAAAAAAATTCTCCCTCCACATCAACATATACCACCTTTTCCACTCATTATTCCCAAGAACCCAATCTAGTCCCAAATGAATCAATAATAAATATCCTAATAGTTCTAATGACACCATATATGGAGGAAATAGAATCATTTATTATAACATTATTTGCATCCCTTCTCAATGGACCCCTATAGAGTCCTAAAAAACTTAAAAATTGTTAACTGGAGCACCAATGGCATCAAAAAAAATATAGCAACAATAATAGATTTTCTGCAGCTTCATAATATAGATGTGAAATGCATCACTGAAACCCACCTTATCGATATAGAAACTTTTAAATTTCCCGGTTATAAAATATACCGAACAGATAGAGACAGTCCGATAGCATCAGGGGGTGTCGCAATTTTTGATAAACAAAATCTAAAACACCATGTAATCAACAAACATAATCACGTTAGGCAATCTAACTAATACTTAACCGAAAACTGACAAAAACGAATTATATGGAGTATGTGAAGCCCAGTGCAAACATTGTGATGTCATATATAAAAAGGACAGCGCGGCAAGGATTTTAAAAACAGAATTAAAGAACTCTTAAAATCAATAGAGTCAAAGAATATTTATACAGGATTTTCCCAACCTTGAGTAGAACAAAACCATTCAATAAAAGAATTGAAAACCAGAATGCGATTGCAAAGTCGATACGCGTCGCATCAATACATGATTTTGTGAAAACTACCAGGTCATTTAATTAATTAAGAATATTGATAGTAAAAAAGTATTTAGAGTCTGATATCAATTATTAATAAAATCTAGTAGGCACTAAATTTTACAAGGCATTTTGAGACGAAATTTTCAAATATTTACACCAACCGGGAAGATGGCGCTGAAAAACTTTTTCTCAATAACAAAAGTATTTGTGGTTTAATAAAACTTGTTTATGAAGCACTTATATGCACTAAATAAGCACTAAATATTACTAGGAGTTTTAATAAGATTTTATAAAATCTGTTTTCCTGCAGTGAAGTTGGCAGCAAACAATCTCTTGTCAATAACAATGGTATTTCAAGTCACCCTGTAAATTAATTTTTACTCCCTTATACGCATTATAAGTAAGTATTGTAATCCTGAAAAATTTCGATGTCGAGAGTTTAACGAAAATATATGTTTTGACCTTCCCTGAATCGATTCCAACTATTTTTTGGATGACATTCGTCTGTGTGTATGTGTGTGTGTATGTGAGCGCCCTACAGCCCAATCGGCTAAAGGGAAAATTTTGAAATTTTAAACTCAAGATTTGTATCTGCCTGGCCAGGAAACATCCTATTTTTGAAAACAATATTCCGACCGGAAGTGCATGTTTATTGTAATTATTTTTTGCAGTTTCTGCAATTACTCAAAAATAGTTGCTGTAACAGATAAATTATTACAACAAACATTATTATCTCTTGTTATATAAAATCCGGCTTTCTTTTGCATTTACCATTTTTCACTTTCATCTGCACAAGCGGTAATGACCATAGTAGGCGATCCGCAATATAAATAAAATTAAAAAAATAAAATTATAGATTTCTGCATTTTGTACAACCTTTATAAAAAACATTTTTCCCAAACGGTACCGGAAAAAATAAAATGGTTCATGAAATTTTTTCATATTTTATTAATTTTTACATAAATCTTATCATCTGCGCCTGTCAATTGTTTAACAAAATAAACATAAATGATTTGAAGTTTGACGTTTTATATTTAGTCTAATAAATATTTTTACTGTAAAAGCGATTTAAAGGTGAGAACAAATATTATAGATTAGAACAATAATTTAACTATGATATATTTTAACCCATATGCGTATAAGAAAGTTCGGTGCATGACACTGCAGATGTTTTTACCTGAGGATGACTGCAAAGTCGAAACGCGTCGTATAAATAAATGATTTTTTGAAAACTAACAAGTGTTTTAATTAATAAAGTTAAATCTCATTTTTAAAACTCCATTGCATCTCTCAATTATAATTCATGTTGACAATCGAAAAGTGTTTTATGCAGCCCCAGAGCAATTTGGTTCTGCATAAGTTACTGTAATAAAAAATCATGGTCTCAAAGCGTAACCATAGTCGTATATGAGCGATATTATTCATATATTTTTAATAAAAACCAACAAAAATAACTTCTTCGTTCACTAAGCAATAAAAAATGTTTGTTATTATTATTATATAAAGTATGCAATACTGTCAAAACATTATTATTTGATTAATTAATTTCTTTTATTTTTAATGTTTTGTTATTTGGTTGACAACGCAACGACTTAATAATATTAAAAATAAATAATATAAATACATCAGAGAAGTACCGAACATTTTCCATTTGATATTTTGTTAAGCTTGGTAAAAACAAGGGTTTTTTTATTTTCATAATCTACATTGTAAAACTTGTTTGTCAATTAAACTATAAATTATAATCAAACTCATTAATAAATTATTTTTCTTTAACCCGATTTCAAATACGAAAGCTACAGATATTCATCAAATTATGAGCTAAGTTCAAACTGTGGGAATCTGAACTTTGATATCTGAAGGAAAAACTGAAGCAGCCAAATAAGTTAGCATAACAGTCAGCAGGTAGTAGTCATCAAAGTCAGAAACGGAGAAGGAGCGTCGTTAGTCACAAGATTTAAAATGAATAAATGAGGCGCGGAGCTTTACTACAAAAACTGTTGAGTACTGTCAATTCATTTTATTTTGGAGTTACTGTGCCAATGGCATCTTCTCTTTTGACATCAGATTGTTTTGACTAATATGAATATAATGATGTTTGGTGTACGAAATTTACACCTGCCTTGAGGAAACTCAGATTATTGCGTCCCTCAATCAATGAGGATTGTTTGCTTGGGCCGTCGAATTTTCGTCCGGATATTCACATCAAAGTCCATCACTTTTCGGATGGAAGCATTGGGATGATTTATCAGTTTTTTGCGCCGCAGCTCGTATGCATGATTTTATTGTCGGTAGACAGGCGTCTTTGTGGAGCGTCGTGTTTCGGACGCACCAATGTGAATTCTAGATGGTTCTTAAAATTCTATTTCGTTTGACTTGCAATTTAGTCAGCAATGTTTCACTAGCCGTACCCCAAGCTGGAGAAGCATATAAAAGCTGCGGGCGAATGATGAAGGTGTAGATCCTTAGTTGGTTCTTCCTGTGTAGAACGGACTTACGTCCCAGCATTGTGTAACATACGCGACTTTAAGCAACTTGTTCCGTCGCGTCTTACGTCTCAAGTATAGTCGGGGTGGGGTAAGGGTTATTATACTTACCTTGATGATGTTGCTGGCTGCTATCTTCTAGATAATCTGGCACTCCGTGGTCTCGCGAATTAATTAGACAACACTTGGTATTAATTTAATATATTTAAATTAAAGAAATAAGTCTACAAATAATAAAAATAACATCCGAAAAACGAACAAAGTATAAGAATTTATAATCAGTATAAGTTATAAAAGTAAAAGATATAAAAGGTTTTTTCTTGTTTAAAACAATATATATCAATATTTAAATCTTTGTTATACCTACGCATTTGCATAGTTTTAATCGTATACAATCAAGTTTTTGAAACCTGTACCATTACTAGCGTCGTTCCATTACTGGTCGATTTACCCTATGTATAATATATTGGTAAGTTAATATTCTTTATTTTTAGTTTATATGTAGAAGTGTAGCTAGTTAGTCAGTCATGCTTGTACTGCTTTTATTTTGATTCAGTCTTGCTAATGCGTTCAATTTTTAAGATACCTTGGATTATCTAGATGCATGTGGCCACATAAAAATTTAAGAAAATGAATGAATTAATATAAATGAGAGTAATGTGAAGTATTTAACAGCGTTAAAAGCATTTCAAGATTACTATTATATACCATATGATGATTTAACACAAATAACACATATTATGAAACTTCCAGGATGTGGTGTAGCAGATAATTTTAATTAGAGGCTTTTACCATATATTTGGAATCTAACTATCATATCTTGGGATTTCATTTACGGAGATACTAAACTGATTGCTATTGCAAGAGAAGCATTTGCAATTTGGGCTAGCCATATACAAATTAAATTTGTTTATTAACTATATGTCATAAAAAGTAGTCTTATATCCATACCCAATATAATCATATCCTTTGGAAATAGAAGACATTATAATTATAATGATAAATCTTATTGTGACATGTCCTTTGATGAAAGGGCCGGAGTTTTAGGGCATGCATTTCCTCTTTCAAGTCAAACAACAAAATCTGTTGACATAAATTTAGACTATATGGAAAATTGGAATCAAACACTGAGTCAAACAGTAGATGACGATAGTACCAATTTACTTGAAGTTCTTGTACATGAAATTGGTCATACGCTTGGTATTGGTCATTCTAGGGATAACAATTTTGTAACGTATCCACAGAATAATAAACAAATGTTTAATAATATATCAGAATTTAAATTAAATAATTATGATATTGTTGCTATTCAAATATTGTATGTATCAAAAGTTATAACTATGAGACCATCAAATGTTCCAACTGTCAGAATTCTAAAACACTCCATGTTGTGTGATTTGAACCATGTGAATACATTCTTAATTGTTGATGATAATTTGTTCATATTTTATGAAAAATGGCTATGGCTTAAAAAACTTCTTGAACATCAACACAAAACCATACCATATTATATACAAACATGGTTACCTTTTCTACCAACAAGTTTTATAAAAGTTGCAGCAGCATATCGTCGACCTAATGGAAATATTGTACTTATCGAGAACGATAAATCGTATAATATTAAATGGCCATCATTAACATTAGATAATCAAAATACTGCTTTGTTTAACATGGGTATACAGAATATTACTGGTGCAGTCAATACGAATATGGGCCGCACATATATATTTTATGATAAAATTCATTTATTAGAAATGGATGAATGTAAATTCTCAACAAAAAGATATGGTGTGATACATAAACCATGACAAATGGACGAATATGTTTCTTTAGATAAAAAAATTATTATGAAAATGAAGAATTCACAAACATAATGACTAAAGCAGGAACTTTTAACCTTTCTTTATGTAATATAAATTGTCCAAATATAGGTTTTCTCTAACAACTTAAGAATCTTGTGTTAAAATTAAGTAGTTATCAGCATTATTAGTAGTCTTTGTATAAATAATTCAAATAAAGTTTTAATAACAAGTGCTTTACCTTCCTCCTTTTCTTAATCTATAAACGATTTTTATATATATATATATATTTCGACAGGCGTTTTTGTGATATTAAAGGCAACCGGAAAGACGATTGTGATTACTCACATGCGAACGAATTATGTTGCGATAGTGGTTGTCAACCATTTGTTTCAAATTTACTACTATATTTTATAGTTTTATGCAACTTGAAATACATCGTTGTCAAGTTTGTCACATAATCTAACTCATTTCAAAATTACCGCGCGTATGACGTCATCACGTATAGTAAATTTCGGTGTTATGCAACTTGAACTACACCAATCTGGTCACATCACGTAAGCGTGACGTACTGATTTCAAATTTACCGCGGTCATGACGTCATTACGTATTATAAATTTCAATTTTATGAAACCTGAACTACACCATTGTCAAACAGGTCATATCACGTAAGCGTGACGTACTCATTTCAAATTTACCGCGCTCATGACGTAATCACATATCATTAAATTATGCAACCTGAAATGCACCGTTGTCAAGCTGGTCACATAACGTTAACGTGACATCATGGAATATTAATTTCAAATTTACCGAGCGTGACGTCATCACATGGTCACGTGACATCGTTCGACCAATCAGAGACGTGACCTTCAACTGTTCGAAAAACCGTCTTTCATATCTACTGCTTGACATTTAAAGATGGTTACCCTACAACCACATCAAGTCAAGATATCAAAGTAAAAGTGCCCCTAATTTACTTGCACGACTGAAAAAACTACCAAGCAAGGCTACATGATTTTAATATAAATTTAAAAAATGAATTTACCAGTAAACAACTAGGAGAGAGAAAAACACTACTACAATTACCAACTTCCGCACTCTGACTGCATATTACGTGCTCACAAACTACAATTTCACACCTTTAGCAGTATCTAGCGCTATCTGTCGTCATTCGAAGTATCCGCACGTCACTATCGGACGAAGAAATTAAACAAGAATTAGATGAGAGCCTTGCTGTTATCAAAGTACTTAGCATGCTGTACAAGGACAAGAAGTCCATACCCTTGTGTATAGTGGATATTAAAAAAGATGAAGATCATATGGAGATTTTCAATTTACGTCATATATCTCCGGCAATTGTGTCTGTAGAACCTCGAAGAAAACAAAATGAAATTCCTTAATGTACTAGATGCCAAGCTTTTGGACACACTAAAAATTTCTACTGGGAAAGCCACCAGTACAGCACTTGAACTAAAAGAAAGCAAACAAAGCCAACATGCGTAAACTGCGGAGGTGAACATATCGCAAATTATAGATGATGCCATTATTTTCAAAATCTTTAAGATAAGATAAATCAAACAAAAAACACACGGCGAAAAGTAATAACTGCTGCAGTAAGACACCAGGAACCAAATTTCGACATCCATTAAAATAACGAAAAAGCCAAACATACTATAAAACCCACGAACAACACAAATTATTACGCCACATGATAAAAAAATTCTCCCTCCACATCAACATATACCACCTTTTCCACTCATTATTCCCAAGAACCCAATCTAGTCCCAAATGAATCAATAATAAATATCCTAATAGTTCTAATGACACCATATATGGAGGAAATAGAATCATTTATTATAACATTATTTGCATCCCTTCTCAATGGACCCCTATAGAGTCCTAAAAAACTTAAAAATTGTTAACTGGAGCACCAATGGCATCAAAAAAAATATAGCAACAATAATAGATTTTCTGCAGCTTCATAATATAGATGTGAAATGCATCACTGAAACCCACCTTATCGATATAGAAACTTTTAAATTTCCCGGTTATAAAATATACCGAACAGATAGAGACAGTCCGATAGCATCAGGGGGTGTCGCAATTTTTGATAAACAAAATCTAAAACACCATGTAATCAACAAACATAATCACGTTAGGCAATCTAACTAATACTTAACCGAAAACTGACAAAAACGAATTATATGGAGTATGTGAAGCCCAGTGCAAACATTGTGATGTCATATATAAAAAGGACAGCGCGGCAAGGATTTTAAAAACAGAATTAAAGAACTCTTAAAATCAATAGAGTCAAAGAATATTTATACAGGATTTTCCCAACCTTGAGTAGAACAAAACCATTCAATAAAAGAATTGAAAACCAGAATGCGATTGCAAAGTCGATACGCGTCGCATCAATACATGATTTTGTGAAAACTACCAGGTCATTTAATTAATTAAGAATATTGATAGTAAAAAAGTATTTAGAGTCTGATATCAATTATTAATAAAATCTAGTAGGCACTAAATTTTACAAGGCATTTTGAGACGAAATTTTCAAATATTTACACCAACCGGGAAGATGGCGCTGAAAAATTTTTTCTCAATAACAAAAGTATTTGTGGTTTAATAAAACTTGTTTATGAAGCACTTATATGCACTAAATAAGCACTAAATATTACTAGGAGTTTTAATAAGATTTTATAAAATCTGTTTTCCTGCAGTGAAGTTGGCAGCAAACAATCTCTTGTCAATAACAATGGTATTTCAAGTCACCCTGTAAATTAATTTTTACTCCCTTATACGCATTATAAGTAAGTATTGTAATCCTGAAAAATTTCGATGTCGAGAGTTTAACGAAAATATATGTTTTGACCTTCCCTGAATCGATTCCAACTATTTTTTGGATGACATTCGTCTGTGTGTATGTGTGTGTGTATGTGAGCGCCCTACAGCCCAATCGGCTAAAGGGAAAATTTTGAAATTTTAAACTCAAGATTTGTATCTGCCTGGCCAGGAAACATCCTATTTTTGAAAACAATATTCCGACCGGAAGTGCATGTTTATTGTAATTATTTTTTGCAGTTTCTGCAATTACTCAAAAATAGTTGCTGTAACAGATAAATTATTACAACAAACATTATTATCTCTTGTTATATAAAATCCGGCTTTCTTTTGCATTTACCATTTTTCACTTTCATCTGCACAAGCGGTAATGACCATAGTAGGCGATCCGCAATATAAATAAAATTAAAAAAATAAAATTATAGATTTCTGCATTTTGTACAACCTTTATAAAAAACATTTTTCCCAAACGGTACCGGAAAAAATAAAATGGTTCATGAAATTTTTTCATATTTTATTAATTTTTACATAAATCTTATCATCTGCGCCTGTCAATTGTTTAACAAAATAAACATAAATGATTTGAAGTTTGACGTTTTATATTTAGTCTAATAAATATTTTTACTGTAAAAGCGATTTAAAGGTGAGAACAAATATTATAGATTAGAACAATAATTTAACTATGATATATTTTAACCCATATGCGTATAAGAAAGTTCGGTGCATGACACTGCAGATGTTTTTACCTGAGGATGACTGCAAAGTCGAAACGCGTCGTATAAATAAATGATTTTTTGAAAACTAACAAGTGTTTTAATTAATAAAGTTAAATCTCATTTTTAAAACTCCATTGCATCTCTCAATTATAATTCATGTTGACAATCGAAAAGTGTTTTATGCAGCCCCAGAGCAATTTGGTTCTGCATAAGTTACTGTAATAAAAAATCATGGTCTCAAAGCGTAACCATAGTCGTATATGAGCGATATTATTCATATATTTTTAATAAAAACCAACAAAAATAACTTCTTCGTTCACTAAGCAATAAAAAATGTTTGTTATTATTATTATATAAAGTATGCAATACTGTCAAAACATTATTATTTGATTAATTAATTTCTTTTATTTTTAATGTTTTGTTATTTGGTTGACAACGCAACGACTTAATAATATTAAAAATAAATAATATAAATACATCAGAGAAGTACCGAACATTTTCCATTTGATATTTTGTTAAGCTTGGTAAAAACAAGGGTTTTTTTATTTTCATAATCTACATTGTAAAACTTGTTTGTCAATTAAACTATAAATTATAATCAAACTCATTAATAAATTATTTTTCTTTAACCCGATTTCAAATACGAAAGCTACAGATATTCATCAAATTATGAGCTAAGTTCAAACTGTGGGAATCTGAACTTTGATATCTGAAGGAAAAACTGAAGCAGCCAAATAAGTTAGCATAACAGTCAGCAGGTAGTAGTCATCAAAGTCAGAAACGGAGAAGGAGCGTCGTTAGTCACAAGATTTAAAATGAATAAATGAGGCGCGGAGCTTTACTACAAAAACTGTTGAGTACTGTCAATTCATTTTATTTTGGAGTTACTGTGCCAATGGCATCTTCTCTTTTGACATCAGATTGTTTTGACTAATATGAATATAATGATGTTTGGTGTACGAAATTTACACCTGCCTTGAGGAAACTCAGATTATTGCGTCCCTCAATCAATGAGGATTGTTTGCTTGGGCCGTCGAATTTTCGTCCGGATATTCACATCAAAGTCCATCACTTTTCGGATGGAAGCATTGGGATGATTTATCAGTTTTTTGCGCCGCAGCTCGTATGCATGATTTTATTGTCGGTAGACAGGCGTCTTTGTGGAGCGTCGTGTTTCGGACGCACCAATGTGAATTCTAGATGGTTCTTAAAATTCTATTTCGTTTGACTTGCAATTTAGTCAGCAATGTTTCACTAGCCGTACCCCAAGCTGGAGAAGCATATAAAAGCTGCGGGCGAATGATGAAGGTGTAGATCCTTAGTTGGTTCTTCCTGTGTAGAACGGACTTACGTCCCAGCATTGTGTAACATACGCGACTTTAAGCAACTTGTTCCGTCGCGTCTTACGTCTCAAGTATAGTCGGGGTGGGGTAAGGGTTATTATACTTACCTTGATGATGTTGCTGGCTGCTATCTTCTAGATAATCTGGCACTCCGTGGTCTCGCGAATTAATTAGACAACACTTGGTATTAATTTAATATATTTAAATTAAAGAAATAAGTCTACAAATAATAAAAATAACATCCGAAAAACGAACAAAGTATAAGAATTTATAATCAGTATAAGTTATAAAAGTAAAAGATATAAACGACTGAAGGTCTAAACTGTCAAACCGGGAATCGCGGTATCCGTTACCCGACGTTCCCTGCTTGGCTCGGTTTTTAGGTAAGTTTCGCCTAGGTAAGCAATATCGTAACATTTGACTATTCATGATCATGCAAAAGAAAGTAATTCGAATCGGCGCCGATATCGGCGATTTGACACATTGGTAGTCGTTGACCCCGCAATATGATAGATCAGCGGAATGGTCAAATTTAACAATCCCGATTGTTACATTGCCACCCCCTTAAAACTTAACTATATTCAAAAAAATATATAATTAAGTTAAAATTTCGAAACTTACCTAATATCTTATCGCTAAACTTATCAACTAACAATTTAATAAAATTGTAGCCCTAATTACCACTATACTGTCTTAGTTCAGGGGTTGCCTTAGAAAGTGGGCAGGGCCCGGGGTGATCACACTACTGCAATATTGTGGGGTGGGGGTTGGGGCTATGTTCACTGCACTATGTTCGCTATAAGGGCTCGAGACGGCTTGTATCTGGGGGTAAATGCTGGCGGTAGTCACTGCTGCTTCTACGTCTGGTGTCGTCATTCTCGCTTGTAATGTGGTGAGTAAATACCTATTGGCCAGAGCATTCCATAGACTCGCGCACCATACTCTGCGTCTATTGGGCTGATCGCCCGCTACTTCCTTCAGGGTGAAGAAGTTCATCACCACCTCGGCAATATAGCTAAAGAACGAGGCGAAGGAGTACAACAACATCAATATGGAGAAAACATTCCCCAATCTGGAAAGGACACCCCAGACCTCCCCTGCAGCATGGGCCGCCATCTTAGCGAACTCACCCTTGCTGAATACATTGGGTAGGTGAAAGGACTGGGTGTCCACTTCCGCGTTTGTGACTCGTCGCGTCACCACGTTCATTACAGCCTTCCGCTCAGTGGGGAACATTGGCGTATGCTGGAACGCTTCCATATGTTCCCGCGAGTATATTCCGTGATAGCTAATGGGTGATTTATTCTTCATGGGAATAGCCTCATTCTCTTCGTTGGTGTCCAGTCTGATGAGTGCAGGGTGCGCTTGACGTACCTCGGGGAATATCTCCACTCATTTATTCTCCAGATGAAACATGACTGGTAAACGAACATCACAGTCCACCTGCGTACCGTGCTCTTGGATAATATGGGTAATGGGGGTCATAAACTTTGACTGATTCCGATATACAATTGGCAGTTCCTGAAAACATGCCTCTGCTCGGCGATATTCCACGATTTTCGCTGGACAGCGAGCTATATATAGTACTTCACCCAGTACCCGGCCAGCATGTCCCACTGCCTCTTTCACCAGATCGCTGACTAAATCCGGTGATTCTAATGCCAAGGCTAACTGGTTGCGCAATATCTTCTCTCTTAACTGACACCGTTTCAAGATGGAGTCATAAATAAGATCGCTCATCTGGCGTTGCACAGCAATCTCTAGGAACAGTAGTTTCGTCAATACTTGAGCCATGAGATCCGTGTTCTGATGGACTAATGTCGATTTTTGGTAACATAAACCTAGCGACGTCTCCACGATTACCAACATCCAGTTCTGCTCATTTGTAGAGCGAAAACAGTATCGTGGGTCTCTACAATGACGTATTGCGTGTCCGGTTTCCCGCTGGTAGCGTTCAGAGTGAGAATGGTAGCTTTGCTTTCGTATAGGACGTCAATTCCCCGACTTGGCAGCGATCCGACCGCTCAACTTCCCAGGTGACTTCGCCTGCCATGTCATCGAAGCAGTATTTATCGCTGAATGGGCAGATAGTTCCTGTTCGCAAGTTAAGTCTGTCCTCTTCAATATTTGCTAAGGCCGTGTAGTCATGTAGTCGGATGGTGAAAGCTGCACTGAGAATGACGTCCTCATACGTAATTTCATTATCGGTATAACGCACCCCCTGGCATTTTCCACTGGTTTCCAGGTGGCCAGCTGTAGTGGTAGAAATCTCAGTGGTCCCGTTTAGATTTAGCCCAGTTACGATGCCTGCCCCGATGCCTGTTAAATCGAGCCGTTGGAAGCGGTGGGCTTCCAGACACGCCTCGATCTTCACGTAGTGGACATAGTGAGCCAAACCCCGCCGAACGGCGCTCGTGTGAGAGTACATCCCACAATGTTTAATCAGCTGGTGGATGGTGACCATGCACGTATACACGTGTACTTCCGCATATTGCCTCTCTGGAAGTAGCTGGATCCGTTTATCCACTGTCTCTGAGTGACTCCGTGGATCCGTGCATGACTCTACATCCAGCAGAGATTTCCGTGACAGTCCGGTATCCGGATCGGCACAGTTGTACGCAATAAGTTCTGTCTTAACCCTTAAGATCAAATATAACCAAATTGCCTGGGTTATAGGGTGGACCATCTTGGAATCTATAGCAGTACATTAGGTACTATATACTTTATATTTTAAATAAGACAATCTAGAATCCAGGGCAAGTCAGATACTGGGCCCCGACTACGGGTTTGTCTACTAGGTGTTTCAGGTTCGGGTTGAGACCCTAGTAAAGTTCTGTTGCTTTCGTCTAACGGAGGGGTCGGGAGACTATTTCTACTTAAACTTTCTGACGTAACTAAGGAACTGTTGTGCATATCTATATCACATGGCGGAGCCGTTGGTGTCGGTTGCACTCGAGTATGGTGTGAGGTAGGTAACGGAATAAATTGGCTGGCGCCAGCGAAAGTATCAGGTTCCCGTACGATGTTCGCTATCGGAGTCACGGCCAAACGTTCCAACTCGTCCATTGACAATAAATAAAGTTTTAACCGGTTTACATGGACTTTCTGTTCCTTCCGCCCAAAAATTTCTTCTATTTTGGCAGTGATTCCTTCTATTTCGTAGATTCTATGCGGTCCTGACCATTTTTTCGCTAACTTTGCACTCGTACCTACTTTTATAACTGGCGTGTACAAATAGACCCGATCACCTGGCTTTAATGTCACCGGACTCGATTTCTTGTTAAAAATTTTATGTACCCGATCCGTTGCCCGCTCTAAATGTTCGCGCGATTTATGATGTGCAATTTTTAACCTTTGCATGCATTCGGAAGCATAATTCTGATCGGTGTCGTATCGTGTTTTCAAAGGTCTCACTATTTCATCAAATGAGAGCTCGATATCCCGACCATACATCAAGTAGAATGGACTATCTCCTAGTGCTGAGTGCGTCATTCCACAATATGCTGACACAGCAAAGGGAAGCCATTCATCCCAATCCCTGTGTCCCCATTTATGTAATGCGAAAGCATGTCTTTCAATTTCGGTGATATCTCTTTAGGCTACCATTTGTCTGCGGTATGTACGCCGTTGTATACAGTCTCTCGAAATTTAGAAGCTGACATCTCTTTAAATAATTTTGAAACAAAATTCGTCTCCAGATCCGTCAATAGCTGACGAGAGGTGCCATGTTTAAGCACAATGCCTTTAACAAACTGTTGTGCTATTGTTTCTGCGGTTTTATCTTTAAGTGGAAAGGCTTGTAAGTATCGAGTGGCCGCATCTTGTACTGTCAGAATTTATTACCGAAATTAGTGGTCACAAGAGGGCCTACCACATCCATTGCGACTCTTTGAAATGGTCGACTAGCAGGGGTGAATTTAATTAGGGTAGCTGGGCGTAAATGTGGGGAAGTTTTTTTTTGCGCGCACGAGATACATTTTTTGACATATTGTTTTACGTCGCCACGTAAATTTGGCCAAAAGAATCTACAGTTAACGCGCTCGTATGTCTTTTCTATTCCTGTATGTCTGGATAACGGTGAGTCATGACATGCTTGCAACTAAAATTTACGTAATTTCTCTGTTACGACTAGTCTATCCTCGTAACGCGAGTCTTCCGTATATTTATACAACATGCCGTCGTCATCTAAATAGAAATCTGATCCCGCCCCTGACTCTGCAGCTTTTACGTATAATGATAAGTTACTGTCCGCGTGCTGTTCCCCTTTGAATGTGTCTCAATCCCAAATTATTGGATCATAATTTTGTCGAAACAATATTCTGACTGGCCTAATTCGCGAAAGGGCATCAGCGTTAGATTGAATCTTCCCTGGTCTATATTATATTTGAAAATCATGTTCCGATAATAAAAGAGACCGGCGCATTAACCGATTGTTTGGTTCTTTTGTTTTCATTTACCACTTTAAGGGTTGATGAACGACAATGACCTTAAAAGTCCGACCGAACAAATAACACCGGTAATGTTTTATCCCCCATACTAACGCTAGGCATTCCCGTTCCGTCGTGCAATAATTTTCTTCCGCTTTATTAAGTTGTCGGCTTGAATAAGCCATCGGCATCTCGTTTCCGTCATATTCCTGACATAAAACTTCGCTAAAAGCAAAACCGGACGCGTCCGTGCAAAGTATAAAAGGTCTTTCAAAGTCTGGATATTTTAGGAGAGGAGCTTGGATTAATGAATCCCGAAGTGTCTCAAATGCAGCTTGAGCTTGCTTTGTCCATAAAAATCTGGCATTTTTCTTAGTTAGTTGAGTCAGCGGGATTTCCGTTTCGGCAAATCCTTTTATGAATCGTCTATAAAATCCGACCAACCCCAAAACCGCACGAATTTCAGTGAAGGAAGTAGGGACTGGATATTTCTTGACCGTTTCAAGTTTTTCCGGATCAGGGTTCACCCCCGAATTACTCACTATATGCCCTAGATATTAAGTTTCCGTTTTCATGAATTTACATTCACTCGGGTTAAGGGTGAGGTTCGCGTCCCGTAATCTATCGAAGATCAGGGTAAGTTTCCTAATATGTTCCTGGACGTCGTCCGCACTGAAACATATTATGTCGTCGAGCTAAACGAAACAATGCGTCAACGTTAAACCGGACAAAACTGCGTACATCAGCCGCTGCCACGTGCTCGGGCTGTTAGCTAGACCGAACGGCATGCGCTTGCATTCGTAGTGTCCCCAACGTACCGAAAATGCCGTTTTTTCCTGATCGCGCGGATCTGCTCCCACTTACCAATACCCCTTGGTTAAATCAAAGGTCGTGAATCTAGCCGCTTTTCCCAATTGATCTAAGTTATCTTGCAAGTTAGGAAAAGGGAAGAAATCCCGTTTCGTTATAGCGTTCAATCCGCGATAATCGATACAAAATATAAACCTTTTCTCACCTTGCTTCTCTACTATTACGACTTGGCGGACCAAGGCGACGAGGATTCGGTAATGATGTCATCCGCTAACATGTCATCAATTAAGGATTTAAGGGTGGAACGTCGACTAAAAGGTACACGATACGGTGCGCGTGCGACCGGTTTGGCGTCTTCTGTGACAATCCGGTGTTGTACATTATTAGTTTTTCCTAGCGGTTTATCTTTAATTTTGAAAATGTCGGCATATTTACTGAGGAATTCCGTCATAATTTGTCGCTCGTTAGTGTTGAGATGACCTAGGTCAATCTCGGGTGATAGCGTGTAATTTGATAGAGTGTTTATACATGCAACGTCTCGCGGTGTCGCGGTCGGTGTACTTAATTCTGCAGATACGGCAGTAGCTAAATGTGTTCGTTTTGTAAGTGAAATGGGTTCTTTAGTTACTTTTAATATTTTAATAGCGATATTTTCTAGAAGTGATTTCCGGTCTATTAACATTCGTGCTTCTAGAACTCCTTGAATACTAATTCTAATGGTTCTAGTACATATAGCCCGCACGGAGTTCGGTTATTAAGATAAGCTATTCCTGGCGCTATATGTCGCGAAGGAATCACTAAGTCCTACCTTAAACGTACTTGAAAAATCTTCGACAGATTTTTTATCTATTTTTGGATTAGAAGGTGTTTGAACCTTGATTTGGTTCTGATCTACACTTTCTACGAATTGAGGCATTAGAGGGTTTACACTCTCTTCCGCATCCGGACACCTATGGTTACTATCCCGTTTATTTTCGTCGATCACATTTACATTTGATCTCGCACTTGCGTTGCTATTGCTTTCAGACATGGGCAAACTCATACCGTTCAAAGTAATCACATATTTAAAGAAATCTAACGTTACTTTATGCTTTCTTAAAAAGTCAACTCCGATCAGTCCATCTGTTGAAAAACACAGCTCATCTGGACATACAATAAAGCGATGTTTTAGTTTCTGTAATCCGAACTGGCATTTAACGCTCACCGAGCCGTCTCTACTTAATTGATTACCAGAAACATCGACAATAACTTGCGGGTGAGATTTACAATTTAAGACTCGCAACTACGGAGCGTTTCACCAGGGAAACTGCCGCTCCCGAATCGATCACAAATGAAAATTGTTGATTACTTATTGTGAGGTATATATATTTACTTTGATCCCTGTCTGAATCAGCAACCGTCGGAACTAATTTAACGGGATAATGTTTAGGACTGTCTAGGCCAGTGTCTTCGCCGAGACAGTTTTGGAGTTTAAAGGACAGTCCGTCGTTCCCGCTTCATGACCAACCTTCACACAGGCATAACAAAGAATTTGTGGAGGTTTTGGACACGCTTTCGTGAAATGACCCGTCTCTCCGCAATTGTAACACCGACCGTTCATTTGGAGATAGCGTTGGTCTGTTCTGAGCGGAGGTTTCGTTTTTCTCGTCGGACCCGGTTTACGTAATGCCACTTTATGCGGTGTTGACTGAAACGTCGTCGGTGCATTGTCTGCGCGAATTGCTGACCTGGCATTATCCGCTTTAGTGGCTTTAAACAAAAGCGATAATACTTCTTCGCAATGTTCCGCGTATGGAAGCGCTTCTTCCATTGTTTCAAATTTCTGAAACCTACAGATCTCGTTAGCTAGACGTGTCTCTAGCCTTTCAAAAAATTGTTGAACTAAAGCCGTTTCGCGTTTTATTCTACTCCGCCGAGCGCTGTGGTCGTTCTTATAAATCGAGTTGTTTGGATGTACTTTCGCCGCTGCAATTTCTAACCGAAAAGCGTATTTTTGCAAACTCTCGTCTATCTTCCGAAATAATTTTTGAAATTCTCTCTCGGCCGTCGCTACGTCTTACTTCCGTCCGAATAATTGCGATAACCAGTGTTGCATCGTAACTACTGTAGCGGGCCGCCGCCCCGCGGGTAAAGAATAGAAACATGTCTGCGCTTCTCCCCGTAATTTTAATTTAATCGCGTGAACAATTTGAGGCTCGGTCCAATCAAAGCACTCCGCGACCGCGGCTACGTTATCCAAAAATGGTTCTAAGTCTGGTCCCCCCGAATAGGTCTCTACATTTTTTAACGCGTTCATAGTGGCAGGGGAGGTAAATATTTGTGATGGACCAGCTGGACCATGATAATCTGGCGTGCTTGGTTTTAGGTTGGGGGCCGTGGGTACAAACGAGGGTAAATGGTATGAAAAGGGGAGCATTGTCTGATTCGTGGCAGGGGCGGTTTCTGTCGCCGTTTCGTACGGGTTATAAGTCTGATTCCCGGAAACTCTTTCCGAAACCTGATAATGTGTATTAGCCATGGTAACTGTCGTCGTTGTCGTTGTTTCTAATGTCGTTGACGTTGTTACGGGTGGTGCCATTTGAGTTAAATTTCTACGAATTTTCCTATACAAGAGCCAAACCGTTCGATCGGTGCTTGTGATTTATAAAAATTCCGATCACAGTTTATCACCGATCCTACCGACTGCGCCAATGTAACATACGCGACTTTAAGCCACTTGTTCCGTCGCGTCTTACGTCTCCAGTATAGTCGGGGTGGGGTAAGGGTTATTATACTTACCTGGAAGATGTTGCTGGCTGCTATCTTCTAGATAATCTGGCACATCGTGGTCTCGCGAATTAATTAGACAACACTTGGTATTAATTTAATATATTTAAATTAAAGAAATAAGTCTACAAATAATAAAAATAACATCCGAAAAACGAACAAAGTATAAGAATATACAATCAGTATAAGATATAAAAGCAAAAGATATAAACGACTGAAGGTCTAAACTGTCAAACCGGGAATCGCGGTATCCGTTACCCGACGTTCCCTGCTTGGCTCGCTTTTTAGGTAAGTTTCGCCTAGGTTAGCAATATCGTAACATTTGACTATTCATGATAATGCAAAAGAAAGTAATTCGAATGGGCGCCGATATCGGCGATTTGACACATTGGTAGGCGTTGACCCCGCAATATGATAGATCAGCGGAATAGTCAAATTTAACAATCCAGATTGTTACAATTGGCAGCAGGTGCATGAATGATGTTTGCGCCTTAGTACAGCAGTTAGTGATATGCGTTTTGATATTGAGGCGTTTATCGAATGTAACTCCTAAATATTTGGCCTCTTCATGCCACGGAATCACCTGATTGAGTAAAATTATATCAACTGCGCGAGGTCGGTGGCGTATGGTGAAGAGAACTGCTAAGCTTTTTTCAGGATTACCTCGCCAAGTTGTGAGCCAGAATTCATGTACACAGACAGTACGTTGGTGCCGTTTGGTTAAGACCACTGGCTGGGTTGCTCTGTGTAATATAGCAGTATCGTCTGCGTATTGAGCGAAGTGCGCGTTATTTTGATGTTCCGGTCTTGGCATATCGTTTACATAGATGTTGAACCCTAGAACCCTGGTAAAGTACACGGAAACGGCGATTTCGAAGGTATGACGCAATGATTTGACATATATGTAGTGGATACTTGTATTCCAACAGTTTGTGGATGAGACCTCAAATGCTGCCAAACGCGACGAGTTCTATTGCGTTTTCTGATAAGTTCGATGATAACAGTTGGTAAATAATTCTTGTAAGTTGTTGCAAGATGTTGAGTACTTGAAGAGAGCTGCAGAGCGTTTATTATAGCATTTGTGAGCATATTTACAGCTTTTTCCAACTGCATTGTGGTGGTTATCTCGGGCTAAGGATCAATAACGCTTTCAAGATTTTTTCCAAACGATTTCCAATTGATGCGAAGTTTACCTGAGGCAAAAATATCATCAAAAGTTCTTCGAGATCCAGTATCACAGGGTTGTGATCGGAACTCATTTCTACCAACGCATGGATGGATGTTTGTATGGAGATTCCACGTAGAATGGCAATGTCGCGGACATCCGGATGGCTGCCGATTAGGCAGTTATATGTTGGTTGTTCCGGTCCAACTACTGTTTATTTTTAGTTTGTTGCATAACTCGCAAGCACTTTCCCTTTCTTGTTCGTAATATGGCTGCGCCAGCTAGGATGTTTGGTATTTAAGTCCCCAGCCAAGATAGTTGGCGGATCGTCGGATAGAAAAATTGCATCCAAGTCTGCTGGGCATAATGTGCTGGATGGTGAAGCAAATGATGAAACCAACTTTACTGGTCCCATAGAAGCAGTGTTTACTATCAAAGCATTGCACTCCAGATATTGTTTGGGTGGCAGGTCCATCAATGATTAGTCTTTGCGGGTGTAAATCGCAGTTCCGCCAGCGTTTGTGATCCTATCTCTGCGGTAGATGTTTTAATTGCGAATATTTGGATCGCTGATATATGGTTTCAAGAAGGTTTCTTGCACCAGAATCACGTCAATGCGATGATCGGTCCTGAATTCTGACAGTTCGCTCTTTTTAACTCGAAGGCAGTTTACATTCGAAAATGCTAGCCGAAGTGAGTGCGGTATTCTGAAATTATTTAGTACCATTGTGAAGAGTGATCGCTTCGATTGTGGAGCCGACTAGTATGGCTATTATCTCGTTAGTTGTATTGGAGTTTTTAATATTTTGCAAAATATCACCAACGAATGACAACAGCTTTTTGTGCTCGATTTCCGCAAACAATTGTTTTGCTGCGGCAATACCACCAGTCGAGATTTGAAGATCGTTTGGCGGTACAGGATTGGGCATGCTGGGAATTTCAGGTTGAATTTGCTTGGATGTAGTAGATTGTTCATCTTCGAAAGCATCATTGTTGACTGTTGCTGTAGCGCATGATCGGTTAGGAGCAGTTTGAGAGGATATTTTCAGACAGTTATTAGATCTTTTTGGTGTGACTTTTGGTTTCGGTTGCGGATAGGATTTACAACCACGATAGTTTTCGTTGGCACATCTAGCTTTTTCAATAGCTTTATTGGTAGTGCAGTTTGCCGTTTGATGGTTTTTGCCGCATTTGACGCAGCGCCAGCAGTTGTGACAGCCGTTTGATGTGTGACCAAAGCGTTAGCAGCGGTGGAATTGGGTTATTTCGCGCCCTCTTCTCTTCGCTTCAACTGTATTTGACATGTACAGTAAACGGTTTAGTTCATGGATAGAGCGTCTAGCGTCGGAGCGCTCTAAGCTGACAACAACAAGAGATGAAGGTTCTTTCATTCTGTTGACGGACACAACTGGATAGTGTAGCCGTATGAGTTCGCCATTTATTTCTTCGTTTGGGATTGTACGCGGAAAGCCTCTAACAACCACAAGGAGGCTTCTCTCGCTAGCCAAGCGATAGGTGTAGAATTTGATGTTGCTTTCACGCTGAATAATAGTAGCGACATCAGTCCATTTGGAGTTGGAGCTGACGAATAACGGCGGAGGAGCTTTAACCTTTGGGGTTATAATTTCATTGGTGTCCATGACCTGTTCGTCCTCAGCATCAGGGATATCAGATAGAGGTTCAAATTAATTTTTGGTCGCGGTCGGAGAACCTCCATTATCGTTGACTGTTCGATTTCGTTTTGCGGGTAATACTTTGACAAAGCCATTTTCCGCCATTTTGTTAGTGGCTCCACTACTGACAGGTAGTGGCGGGTATTCTGAAGTAGAATGACCGCCATTTTGGAATGGGGCATTTGCAGCTGGTTGACCTACTTGTCGCGTAGTGGCAGCAGTGGAAATTTCTTGCGTGGTGGTAGTAGATGGTACTATGAGATTGGTGGTCATTGTAGAGATCTGGATGGGCTCTGGGTGCGCTGTTGTGTTTGAGGAAGAGCCCACCTCCGGTTTAGAATTACTGAATGATTTGACAGACTTGTGCACTGTCATTTTGTATTTAGCGAATGACACCGTTGTCAGTTTTGCCTTGCCTTGAAGTTTAGAGTGGTTCTTGGGACGTAGTTCATCCTTTTTCTTGGAGTCATGCATGCTTTGATGTAATTGTTGCTTTAATGAAGCATGTTTTGTGAGCAGTAATTGAAGAAGCTCTTCAATTTAATGTTTATCGTATGTGCCAACGGATTGCAGTACTGTGATGTGGCTGTCCATGGCAGCATCCGTCAACATAGAAATACGTTCTTTCGACATTTTAGCGCTACTTACTAGACGCCGCCAATGTCGCGAAAAACAGTTACACTTTACTAAAAAAGTTGTTGCAAATTTAACTGACGTCTCCACGTGAGACGCGATCACACTCGCACTGCACATAAATATTGTAGGAGCACTAACACCTGGCTGTGCTGGTTTAAAGCCAACAGCAGCCGTAACACTAACTCACAGCACTCGTTTTTATCACTAAGACATTTATAGAATAAGGAAAGAAATAAACTAGTTAACGAATTCACGTTAAGATACATGCTTAGAAGAACTTAAGTAGTTGAAAAAGTAACGGATACGGTGATTGGCGCGAAACCGATGGTCGCGGGTTCGATCCCGGCCGTATTCGTTACATTTTCAACTGCTTGAGTTCTTCTTAGCATTTATAGAATAGTTTCTAATGAACAACACAAACCACAAAAAGAAACATACAGCACTATGAATATCCTATTACGACATAGTAAAATTACTCGTGACGGTTTGGAAACGAAAGACGTGGTGCGAACTGTTGAGTCAGATCCCTCATATGCTTTATAAGGGGCTGTCCGATCATTTGTTGGGTTACCACTTCTTTAGACCTGTACAAATATCTGCTTCAACTTCTTGCAAAAAGAAACTCAAAAATTTCTTTCTGTTTGTGTACGAGTGGATTTCGCCCGCAATGCTTCTTTAAAACATAAACCTTGTCTGTATTGAAAATTTTATCTTAGAACTATGGTACAATAAATGAAAGCAATTCGTTAAATGAAGCAGAAGGTATATTGAAAGCACTGCAAATTGCAAGTAAGAATGAAATCGATGAAGAAAATAATGAGATCAAAAAATCGATTTTGAAAAATTAAGAACAACACATATAATCATAAACATACCTGATAACACTAAAATAGTTAATAATATAGAAAATGCAAACAAGGAAGATATATTATGTACATCAAGTGAAGACTGGATAAAATAAATTATATTAAATTCGAAAAATTATTACATAAATGAAGGTAAAGAAGAAAATTTTCATTATTTTCCAGAATTTGAAGGTTTGATAATAAAAATGACATGGAATGTTTTGGAGTTGACATCATATTTCCGTCAATTTAATTTTCTACAAACAGAAAAATGTTTTGTTTTTTGTGCAGATCAAAGTTGTGATTCCTCGCAGATAAAGAAATTCAGCCGAGCGCGCTTTATCAACCAGCCGTCCCAACCGAAATTTTGTATTTTTAAGAATGTTTATAACATAATAAAAATCATGTCTCTGGTTTTATTCTTCTTCATCTAGTATCGATTTTTAAACAAGACTTCATTTTACGGTTTTACCACTAGAGATACCCGTTAAACGGATTTTCAGGTAATAGAATGCTAAGCTTAATCACCCTTGTCTGCCGCTAATCGTTCATGAATCTTGAGAGGATATCATTGTTTTGTTATTATCTTATTTTAAGTTACTGTTTAAAATTTTATTTTCTGTTTGCTTATACCTACTTCCTCAATATTAAAATTTTTTATCGGTTTTTGACATAAAGCTATTGTAAAACCTTGCTTTAAAGATTAGTTAAATTGTAAATAATATAATTTGTGTTATGTTATTTGTTCATTTGTATAAATAATGTTTATACTTAATATAAATGTAGCTTAATCTATAACACGCAATTTTTATAACAGATGTATTTGTTCACATTGTCCGCTACAAAATTTCTAGAAACAAAACTTTATATTAATTTCCTACACGTTAATTAAATAATGAATAAAAAATTTATAATTACTTTAAATACCACCTAAAGCCATTAGAAACAGAACTTTATTTAATAAAACTATTGCCAGCGTGGACATTACATGTTATTTTAAGTCTATTGTCTATAAAATAAATTTTAACAAAACTTTTGTGATTTTCGTTTACCTGCTAGTTGAAGAAGGTGTTTATTATAGAAGTTTTTCATTTATATTACCGTTAAATCTATTTCAGAACAAAAATGAAATTTATTAAGGTAACTACATATATGTATTGTAATAGCAAAAATAGTGTCTTCAATGTGATTTATCTGGCGTATGTAAAAGTTAGCATACTTTACGTAATATGTTAAATATAACGGTGTTGTATAACGTGCTGAAATAAATATTTTAGTTGAATCCATCAGAAATTATGCTGGATAGATTGAAGTGGATGAATTTGATGGGATTGAATCCTCAAAATCAAACTTTGTTCCATATTTGCATTGCCCGTCTGGGGATAGTAATTATTTTAATTAAAATTTGCTGCCAAACCATATATTTATTTACAACTACATACTACAATTTGCGAAGTATTATTATTGATGTCCTAATGCTGACTGCAAATTGGCATGTTAGTTGTTTTTTTACTGAAATATACATAAGATCTAGCGCAAACTTTCAATTTAATTTCTTAACATAAACTTTCCGAATTTGCTAATGATAGGTTATAAATTCTGCTGGAACTTTTATAAACATACACATAAATCCCATCAGATTAATTATATGATTAATTTTCAGATATTTTACAAATTATATACTTGCCATTGCAAAATTAAGACTCTTCTAAATTTAGTAGACACATATTTGCTTACATTTTGGTCAACAGAGTCGGTGCCTCAGACACAATATGCAAAAAATTGAACGTACTATTCGCTTATCAATTATTTTTGCTTATGTTTTGGGCTATTCACTCATAATAACTCAACAATTTCTGATTATCTTATCATATTTTACAGCCGATTATAATTTGAGCATGAACATCTGGATAACAAACAAAAGCGTTATAGGAAAGTCACCAAATTATGAAATAATATTTATTATGCAAGCAATTGCTTTGTCTTTTGCCCCTTTTTTATCTCTGACAGAAATAGATATGGTGTTTGTATTGATGGTAGGATCGGTATTATCACAATTTAAGAAATTAAAATGTACCTTAATGAAACTTGGACATTAAGAAAACGAAGAGAGTCTCGAAATTCTTCTGAAATGTGTAGAACATCACAACATGTTACTTGAGTGAGCGTATATAGTTAATCGATCGGCCATTGGACAAAAGACAGTAAGCACATTGTGACGAAAGAGTACGAATATCAGGCCATGAGGCCGGTCCCGCCATCTGTGGACACCCACAGGATTCCGAAGCCAAGAGCGACGGGGTGTTGGTGCCGCACAAACCGACTTAAGCCAGTTATTTTTTGGCCCCCGGTTGGAGCAGTGACTTTTTCTTAAAAAAAAGGTGAGCTCCAGGTCGCAGTTTTTGTTCGAGGGTTCTGATTTTCATTCGTTTTCCGGCGATATCTTCACCCACGGAGGGCATCGACCGGCCCCTCGATGAGACGCGGGCGTACCGACGACCAACGTTCCCGGTCCCAAGTATAGTTTCTGGAATACGTGTTCTTGACGCCTGCACGTGGTTTCCTTAGATCCGCCACCAGGGCTGCCCTGAGGAAATAAAGGTTGCATCGTTCTGTTCTTTCCAATCCTCCAGGGAACATCTCGTCACTTAGTTTTAGTTTCATTATTTTTGCGATTCGTATCGTACGATCCCCGTCTTTATTTATTATTGCCGGTGCTATTGATTAATTATTTCCCCTTGTTTATCTATTTATTGTTGGTACTATTTATTATTTATTCCTCCCCATTATTTAGTTATTTATTGTTGATATTACTGATTATTTATTCCTCATTATTTATTTATTTATTGTTAAGCTCTCGAACGTAATTATGATCGTTAGTTCTATTTATTTACTTGCCGTTATTTATTTAATCCTAGTTAAGCCTTCGGGTTCCCGGCTCCTAGGTTTCCCTTCACTCGAGCCGTGATTATTAGTCGTTATTTTAGCCTAAAAGTAGGGTTACCGTAAATTGCTCGACACAAGGTGGAGCTTGCTTGTATTCCTGCAGCCCAATTTAATCTGGATACCTACTCTGATATACAATATATCCATATTTTCTCTGTGCTTCGATTATTCACCCAGATTCACCAATATCTATCGATCGTAAAATCGATAAAGCCACGAACATCGCTATTAACCGTTTGTCTTTATGCGCAGAGCCATCTACACTTCCTTAGTAGGACCGCTGCTGGGGCATGCAGGAGACCGGAAGTCCTTTGCTTGGCGCGCGAAACAATTATGCAGTAAATTGAAAACTATTTATATATTGTCTATCCGGAGAACTAATACAAAATGAGGTAGAATTAGTGAAAACTGAAGAAGAGTTTATACTTTAGTTTAGGTAATAGTAGTTTCTTGTTTCAAATTCTAGGCACAATCAATTGGTAACGCAGCTTATAATTGTGGCTGGGAAAATAAACCAGATCGTAGAATTCGTTTCGGAGTAATGATGATTATACGACAATCACCAAATCCCGTCAATATAACAATGGGCGGCTATGTTATTCTATGCTTAGGATGCTTCACACAGGTAAGTATAGAGCATAAAATCCTAATGTTATTACACATCAAAATATTTGTATGATTGACAGATAATTAAAATTATGTATTCAATTTTGACCTTCTTGATCCACTTTAAAGATGAACAATAATTTACATATATATATATATATATATATATATATATATATATATATATATATATATATATATATATATATATATATATATATATATATATATATATATATATATATATATATATATATATATATATATATATATATATATATATATATATATAAATATATATATATAATTATATATATATATAAATATATATATATATATATATATTATATATATATATATATATATATATATATATATATATATATATATATATATAAAGTGGGAATCCGACGAGGAGATTTTGGGTTTCCCGCCGAACGAGCAGTGATCGCGTGGGTAGCGGCGTTTGAGGAATGGTATGCGCGGGTCGCTTTAATGGAGGAAGATAGCAAAGGATAAAAATAATATTAATATGCACTCGGAAATTGACAACTTGCCTGTAATGTATTATAACGTTTGCCATAAATATAATACACTAAAGTAGAACTAATAAACTACAAAAAAGCAAAAAAACACTACCAAAAATATACTAAGGACTAGATATAAACAAGAAACAATTGGTTACTAATTAATGACGAACAATTAGTTTCAAAGTAAAAAGTAGCCATGTTTGCTTATAAAAAAACTTAAAATAGCTGTGATAATTTTTATAATTTAATGACTTATTTATTTATTTATTGTTCTCATAACAGAGAAGATTACGTCTATATAATCTTAGAACAAACATGCCTGTCTAATTTATTATAATGACAAACTATAACTTTTGGAAAAAATGTAAGTATAGGTGTGTATAACCGAGACATAATTTGTATTTTATATTAATATAAGAAAGCGATAATTAAGTGTATGAACCTTTGTAATCTCCTGATGAAGACAACTGTGTTTGTTAAAACGTTGGGCGTTTTATTTATAAATTAAATACAATGACTGCAACACTGCAAAAATAATTTTATTTATTATTTTTATTAATGCCTGATGATTCGGAAGGCATTTTCGATAGCTTGGTGTATTCAAAAGTATACACAATCTGGAGTACCAAGTGCTACGTTTTGGATCTTTGTCATGCATGGATATGACCTTTTTCTTGGCTCCCAATTTCTCCACGCTAAGTATGAAATGTTCTTTTAAGATGATGATATAAACTATATGATTCATAATTACATCAATTGAGTGTAGTTTTCCAATACCAGCAACACTCATCCATCCCCATACAAGTACGTAACCGCCACCCTGTTTTAATAACCGAAGTAAGCTTATTTTGTCAATTTCTGTTTGAGTGCTTCTCCCTAAGTGCCCCTTACACTCGAACCTAATTTAGTGTTTTTGAGTAATAAGAATAAATATTATGATTCCAAAGCTCGATTGTAATATTTTGAGGTCTTTAACAAAAGTCAATCGCTTCTTTCAATTTACTTCGTAATCTCAATATTTTCTTCGCGCAGATCGACCATGATACCCAGTATATCATAGTACAATTCGGTTAGTACACGGACAATAATATATTTCAGAGGTAATTTACAGTTCTTCAGTAAATTTTGGTGCAATATTTTATGGAATTTCTTTAATTTTCCTTACCGTTTTCCGACAATCAAGGCAACTGACCTTGGTGACCGGGCCACTTCTGCCTCTATTTCTCGATGTTTTAGTTTCACTAAAGCTATTAATTCTATTTTACTCTATGCAATGCGGTTTTATTATGATACTCGACATCTTTCTCATGAAATGTACTAGTCATTTAATGAAATTATAAATTTTCTTTAAGTTTAACTAGTATCTTTGCTTATACTCCTTATATTGCACAGCTAATTGGAAAATGACATTGGTTTATGGAAACTTACATATAATATGTTCGGGGGAAGTCCCATGTTTACTTTAAATTTAAGCAAGGTCACAATGCGAATTAATTCTACAAGAGATCAATACTTTCTGGCTTATTTCTAATTTGCAGCTAGTGTTTTGTTACATATGTCTAATGTTATGGGAAAGTACTGTGGGTCTGATGCATTGCTGAAGCTGCAGAATTGTTGGTTATTTTATATATATATATATATATATATATATATATATATATATATATATATATTTATATATATATATATATATATATTAATTTAAATTATTATAGCTTATCGACTACTTAGGTCATTACCGCTTATATAGACGATCGTTTAATATGATGTGTAATACACAATGTTCAGAAACTAGCATACAATAAAGCTCTGTCGCGAAATTACTAAAACAAGAGTTTTATCTAAAATAGAACGTAAAGAAAATATATGTTGCATTCACAAATGTGAAGCATACTCTGCACTGCTGCTATGTGCAGATACCAGTCGAGAACTGACTAAAACCACCGCCACCACAGTAATAAGGTTCAAGAGAAACGAAAAATAAAATTAATAACAATAATGAAATGCTAACTATCGAGCACGAAAAGAAAGTAACGCTTTGGATTTGATGCAACATATCAATTGCACGTAGAAGCGTTAGCAGTTTACTTATGTGCATCGCATCATTGCGTAAATAGCTCGCCAAGGGACCCTCAATATAACCAGGACACTGCTCGAAGATATGATCGAGAGTGAGCCTAGTGTTACCAGTGGTGCAGAGCGGTGGTTGTTCTCCAAGTAACAGGAAGAAGTGTGTGAGACAAGTGAGCCCTAGTCTCATACGTGATACAGTTACTTGCTCGCACCTTGTTAGGCGGAGCGGTGGTGACCACCGCTCCACTGACACCTTCACACGTCGCAATTTGCTAATGAAATTATTCCAGTCCTCTCGCCATGAGGATGTGATAACTGCTACATACGCTGACGATACAGCAATACTAGCATCGCACGAAAACTTTGTTGAAGCATCAAACATCCTACAGAATTCGCTAAATGATATAGAAAGGTGGGCACAGAAATGGAGAATTAAAATCAATGAAAGAAAATCAACGCACATCGTCTTTACCACGAAACATATCACAAGCCCGCAAATCAAACTAAATGGGAAATCTCTACACTAGAAAATCACGTCAAATATCTAGGTATACACCTAGACAAGCGTTTGACTTGGAAACATCATCTATTGGCAAAAAGAAAACAACTAGATATAAAAGTTAAAAAAATGTAGTGGTTAATAGGCTATAACTCCCAGCTATCATTACAAAGTAAGTTACTACTATACAAAGTAGTTATTATACCAATCTGGAGTTATGGAATCCAACTATAGGGATGCGCGAAAAAATCCAATACTGATATAATACAACGATTACAGAATAAAACACTTAGAACAATATCCAGAGTCCCCTGGTATATCAACAACGAGACAATACATAGAGATTTCAAATACATCCACGAACAAATCAAAACGTTTGCTAAATCGTACGAATTTCGACTAAATCAACACCCTAACCAACTAGCCATCAATTTGCTTAACTACGCTTACGAAGTCAGGAGATTGCAAAGAAAAAACCGCTAGACTTGAGTGCATAATATCCTCAACAAGGATAGCGAAATAAACTAAACAGGAAGGAACACCAATGGGTATCACCTTCACGCACGAGAATCAAATACATACTATTTACTGGTTGGCCTATAATGGCCAGTTGTATAATTTAATTTAATAATTAAAAAAAATAAATAAAAAAATAAAAAATATATGTTTAAATAATAATTTATAATAAATTTTAATTCAAATAGTTTTGTAAGTGATTGAGTAGCTAAACATATTTCTCTATTCATCCATTCGATTGATACCAATTTAACTTCATTTATCATATGAAAAAATAACTTGTGAACATGTAAGCTCTGATACTCTTTATTATTTTTACCATTCAAAAACTGCATGGTCATATCACGACAGTGTAGAAATTCATACCAATCATATGGTTTAGATTGTATACCATTTAATGATCTTAAATTAGATATTAGAACAACAAGTTGAAAATTTTGATTTAGATCAATGCCAACAGATATCCATTTAGTCAAGCTTTCGTTTAATGGATATCTATACTCTAACAGCTTGTACATTGAAAACTTCAGTAAGTGTAGTATCTAGCTCAGCAATGTTGTCTGCGGTAGTACTTGGATTTAAAATATTGTTTTCAGGTGGAATATTTGCCTTACTATCCAAAGCAATTCTTTTTCGTGCTACGCCCAGGCCACTATTCAAATTACGTTTCTTTGATTGAATCATTATTATGAAAATAATAATTAATAATTTATATGATTGGGAATTACAATCTATCTACAATAATAAATAAATATAAAAATAATAATTAACATGATTGTGACATACCTTCTATCCACACAGTTCATAAGATAATAGTAGTAAAGAACTTCAACTTCACTTATCACAAAATTGTGACTGATTAGTATACATCATAATAATAGTATATATAACTGTAACTTCGCTTATCACCAAACTGTGAGTGATTAGTATACATCTTAAAATTGGTTAAAATGAAGCGAGTTCTGATTACAATCCCCACCAAACAATGTTTAAAAAATCCTTAGTATACATTTTATTTATGTTCGTGTAACATGTACGTAGTGACTGTATTTGAAGAAATGCTCAAAAGTGTAAATTTTAAAAGTGATGTTAATAATATTTTCGATCAAATTGAAATATTAACGCAAGCTGTTGAACACGTTATAATAAATGCTAATAAGTGTGGACTAGTGGGAGACATTTCAAACGACATATCTAAACGATATTCTAAAGGAATGGAGATTTGTAAAGATTACAACGAAAGCAAAATTACAATCGAAACTCTGAAGAATGCATTGGAGCTTATTAATTTTTATGACTTCCTGCAGGATATATATAAATATCTTTCAAATAAGAAAGACAAGGGTAAATCGACCAGTAATGGAACAGTTAAGAAAATTCTCTACTTTTTTGAGAATTAAAAAATTTATTGTAAATATATTTATATAATAATAGAAAATGGCCAGTTGTATAATTTAATATAATAATACAAAAAAAAAAAATTCTATGATAGTTTAACTTAATCAGCAATTCCTCTTTAGGTCGTAAAAGAGGTGACCCATAAAATATGTTTCATATTGCAAATATAAATGTTCTTGCTTTGATTTTCTTTTAAGAAGTAATAAATCATAAGCATTTAACAGAATATATTTTCAATTTCGTGTAGTTGATCGTATTCGAAAAGTTTATGTTCAAGGATGGTTCATCGGAAGTTGGATGTTTCAGAGCGTATGGTTATGTAAAATTCGTCCAGGTACATTGTAATAAAATAAGTTATATAATACGCTCCGATGAAGGTCAACGACCGAAACGTTAGCGAAATTTGGTAAATTTAATTTATCTGAGATTATTCAACTTCCGATGAACCATCTTTGAATATATATACAATTTTAATATGAAATTAAGATTTAAAAAAATAAATGTGTTTCATCGTGAGTGAGAGATGCTTTTTGATATTTCTTAAAAAATATGCATAATTCCTAGAAAAGAGTTCAGCTCTCACCTAACCACTATATAATATACAGAAATATAAAAAATACACTCATTTTTCTTCACAAATTTTTATTAGCACAAGATGATTGTACTTTCTTATATTTCTGTATATTATATCCAACTTCACGTAACTCAGTAAACAGAACTATATAATATTATTGCATATATTATATTTTATCCCGAATGATTAATTTATTATGTATGATAGTAAAATATTTTATAAAAGATAGTTTCATTCATTAATGTAATTTTTAATGAAAATTGATTATTACCTTTCAAGGTATTTATAATTATCTTAATAAATATATATAAGATAGTATCTACTTTATTTATAGTCAAACGTTTAATTTTAGACCAAGACTAAACTTGATAAACAAAGATAACTTTATGTAGTTGTACATGAATTAAAAGACGATGTATATTTATTATGTTAAATCGAAGTTTTTTTTTTTTTGAAAGTGAGTTTTAAAACGTAAGATAAGACTAAGTCAAGTAGTTGAATGTAATAGTATTGCCAATTTCAAAATATTACATTGATTTGCAATTATGGATTCGTTGAATTTAGGGCAAAGGTCTTGATGAGTCGGCGCCTTGAAGCCGTGGCACACGTCTCCGAGTCTACACGTTGTTTTGTTCACCTGAATACAAAAATACACCATGTTACTCTTTATTGTCACAAAACAACTTACTTTGAATTTCACACAGAATCCACAAATGTTTATTCTCCCAACGGACAACATAAGGAATTAGGAAAGGAATAAAATTCGATTCAATCGAATAACTGGTCAACAGACGAAAATCACAAATGCCTGCTCAGGCCCAAAAATCACATATTTCTCCTCAGGCTCAAAAACACATTTCTACATTGATCGATCTCACCTGCCGAGGCCCAAGCTGGATAACCATCCGACCATCTACAACTACATTTATCGACACTCCGGTCGACCTGACCTGCCCAGGGCCAAGCCGGATAACAATCCGACTATCTACAGCTACATTTATCGACACGACGGTCGACCTGACCTACTCAGCCCCAAATCAGATATTATTCCGGCTGTCTACAACTACAATGAACCACACACAGTCGATCTGACCTACCCAGGCCCAAACCAGATAACAACCCGGCTATCTACGACTACATTGATTGACACACAGTCGATCTGACCTACCTAGGCCCAAAACAGATAAACAATCTGGCTGTCTACTAGAAATTGAACGAGAAGTACACAGACTGAATGCATCAACAGCAATGTACAATCCCAAGCGACCCGTCTACCAGGAGTTAGGTCCTACCGAAGAAATACACAGACTGAATGCATCGACAGCAATGTTCAATACCAAACTACCTGAGATTTCAGAATGGAGAAGCTGCCATCGACAGCCATGTACAATCGACAACTTATGTATAATTTCGGGAATGTAGAGTAAACACGCACAGAATAACAATGATTTACTCATATTTATCAGGCTTGCCATTAATGTAATGATTTCGGCCACAATCACTCACAATTCACAGCAACACAGTAATATTATTAACACTGCTTATCACTTCAGCACCCAACACAAACAAATATTATATTTACTACCACCCATAAAGGAACACTGCATGGTGCATTCGTTTCGTATACATAAGTCGGGGCATAAACATCTCTCATGTGTTTACTCGTTTGACACTTTAAAACATTATCCATATGTTAGTACGAGCATAGTTCAATATAGCTATCGAAAAATTCATTTAAATTACATCTCAAAATAAAATTCGTAACAGTTATAACATTAGTAAAAGTTTATTTTCTGAATACGCGCGATATTTTGTTAGTTACTGTTTAATTTGTAAACATAAAATAATCATTAAATAAAGTCATAAAGTAAGATTGAAAATTTTTCTTATGCATCTCAAGCTCATTATAGTATCAACATTTACATTTATAATGTATATTAGCATATATATGAATATCAAAATAATAGAAACAATATATTTACTGTAAGATACATAGAATAAACATAATCTTTGTAAAATTATACCGATCTTCTAGAGCCTGTTATAGATTTGCTTTGAATCGCCACAATATCATGTTAGTACAATTTTTGAAAATATGAACATTGTCTTCTGAGAAAATGTTAAAAATATTAGATATATGTAGTATTCCTATATAAAACATAAAATCATAAAATTTAATAGCCATAAATTCAAATCAGCGCAGTATAAAATCATATTGTTTGATTTAATATAAACCATATACCTCCTACTGTCTATTAAATACTTTAAAACAATATATAATAGTTTAAACTGCATTAACTTTTAATCGTTAAGATTTATTTAACTTTGGTTTATCTTTCGATTTGCTCATTTATATTTGTAAGTAGAATCAGATTTCTTTATAATCACCCGATGCAATTTATCGTTGCAAATAGAAGCATGCATCAGTTTTACTTTATCAATTTAAAAATATATTCTACTGAATTCATTTATATTTTCTGATGTACTTTCTCGTAGTGATTTGACCGTTACGAAAAATCTAAAAAACTATGCTTTCAGAATCTTCAATATTTATAGTTAATTTATTCTTTTAATAGAATTAGTTTCAGAATAAATATAGATAATAATTCGTTTTCAGCAGTGCATAGGACAGAAGAGTTTAGATGTTTATCTGTGTATATTTTAACATTCTTGTGTTCAAAAAATTCTTTCATAGAAATTTACGCATATGTAAATATGTCCTATATTCGGTGACATAAATCTTTATCACCATACCAAAATTTGGCACATATATTGTGTTAGTGCCCGCTTGAATCCGCTTGAATTTTCAATCAGCGTTGTACTTTAGGTGATATTGGCCACGCGGAAAAAAAGCAGACTTTTAGAACATTTTGATACTACCAAATTACCGATTATTTTAATTTTAGTGCATATTTTGTTTATTTATATAGAAATAAGACATGTTGAACTTTAGGAAATAGCTCGCCAAATATACTTTTTATAATGCCGACAAACAATAATATCTTAAATATATTACTTTCTTAGTTTGCTGGTTACTTTTGTTATTTTTATTATAGTACATATATTACTTTATTTAAAGAACAACTTGCCATGTAAAACAATAGTCATTGGCCCTGACAATACTAAATAGCTCATAATATTTATTTTTTATACTATTCGAGATATAATAAATTAAATTGAACAGAAATTCATCAAATATAATCATATAACTTATGGCATTGGTGTAGCCAATGTTGAACAACTCAAGCTCTAATAATTAGTAAAACCAATGCTTGTTTCAAACATAAATGTGTATGCCTGTTTGGATCAGACTGGTTAACGCGCCAGTTTTTCTAAGTTTCCTTGATAACATAAATTGGAAAACATATGTGTTAAAGTGTTCAACAATAATTTTGAAAAAAGTTGTACATGTTAGTTAAAGTTTCCCTTTAATGTAGACTTAATGCTACAATGACCAATATACATATCTGCTGAAAGTCAGAGGCACAATTTTTCAGTACTGTTAAAATTCAGGTTCATAGATTGTCGACAACAGATGTTTGAGAGGCATGTACATTATCTTAATTTTATATAAAACATATTGAAAAATGATACTAAGCACGTCCATTTTTATAAAAATTACTGGTACAAGGAATTGCTTACGTCTACTATAGACCGAAGTAAAGGAAATCTTTAAATGTACAAATTAACATAAACAATTGCTTAAACATAGGATGTTTATACATCCACATAAAAATATTTGCTAATTTGTAGTTTGAATGGGTTTGACCAAGTTTTACGTTGTAGCATTTTGTATATCACATCATTACGCAACCGTAGTTAGCTTAGGTTGATTGAGCTTCTAACCCATACCTTGGGGAGCCAGGTTGAGTGGATCTATCTATTTTCACTCTTTTTACAGGATATTTTTGAATATATATTTCATTTAGAAAATTATATAATGGATCCATAAAAGAAATAAAAGATGGATTTCAAATTTTTGTAGATAATTCTGGATCCCATTTATTAACCCATTTGATCCCGAATCGTTTAGTAAAACTTGATGTTTTTAGTTAGATATATAAAATGAAACAAAATGTTACAAAATGACTATTTTTAATACATATTCCTATATATCAATTCGTTACATTCTAGGAAGACAAAATTTACAATTGAAATATGTATGACATTAATAATATTAATTTCAGAGTGCTTTAAATTGCGTGTACCTATACGAGTACAAGAGGACGAAATGGGTTAATTATAGAAGTATTATAAGAACTATTTTCTAATAGAGCTAAAATATAAGAGCCAATAAGCCTTCAAGAGCCATGTCATTATCAAATGCATCAAAGTTGAATTTGTTTGAGTTATCAAGCAAAAATAAACTTATCCGTTTACAACGTTAATTCAATGTTTTTACCAAAACATTCTAAATGCCACTATAGTAATTTAGTATAACGTAACTTGATATTTTTTCCATAAAAATGCTATCATTAACCAGAAATTTTCATTTGCAGGTATTATAGTATCCTCCTTAGAGTAATATATTGTATCACAGAGTAATTATTTTTAATATGCCATGGCTTATTTGTTTTGAAAGTATTATAGTTTGCACCCGCTTAATTCTGCCAATAAGCCATTATTAATCATTGACGAACCGGTGATAATTGTAATAATAATTGGGCAATAAGCTGCTCCTAATTGGAATTTAAGCTTTCAAATATCATTTATACATGTTTAGAAAATTCTCAGAATACATGGATAAATATGATTAAAATTAATGCGTGAAACAAAGCTAAAGAACAAGCGGAATATAGAAGCCGTGCATGAAGAATTTGAAGGAAGAAAAAGTAATATGTAGGACTTGAATTATATTTCGAAATGGTTTTAAGATGTAAATAAATGTAAAGAGTTTTATACGTTCCCATTTGATGGGAATTGGTATGATGTGATAAAATTATAATGGCGAATGATTATAAAGATGTGAAATTTTGTAAATATGTGAAATAATATAAATGGTTTTCTACCTCCTCATTTGATGGGTTTTATGTGTCATGTTATGTATATTGTAACGCGTCGTCCACGTATTACGTAAACTGTAGACATTTAAATAACTAAAAGTTACTCAAATATTAATTTAACAAAATAAATTCACAAAATTTATTAAGCAAAATCAAAGTTATTGATTTTATATTGATTTATTCTTCAAAAATAATTTCTCTAATTGAAATTTAGATTTTACATAAATAATTGACCCCCGTGGTCGTTTCTTGTTTGCGTAAGAATTTCGCCAACTCCGTGATGGTACTGCGGTCACATGATAGCCATAACGATTGTAGATGGATAGGGTAGTGACGATTCATTTCGGCGACAAACGTAGGTTCCGGTATTGGTGTTTTTAGCAATTTGGTCTGACTCACGTAAAATGCTAAATGGTTCATCATGCTGGGTGTGAGTCCCAACGATCAGTACTGATTCGGTGCCGCAATTTATTTTGCATCGTATCTGACAAATACGTATGTAGAAAATCTACCTTGAAGTTATCGTAAGTACTCCAGTACCCTACATAAACTTCGGCCCAGTGAATTGCTTCACCCGTCAAACAATCTCGCACGATTTCCAGTTGATTCTCCTGTGGAACTTGTGCACGTCGAAAATAGCGTTCCAGCTATTCTAAGAACCTTACTGGATGTTGTTCATTTTGCGAACCGCTAAATTTCGGCAACGACGGAAACATACGGTCCGATGCTAGTGGCCATGCCCATGGCATCATGGTAGATAACGGTGTCGGTATCGGAGTTGCTGAAGCGATCGGCGGTGCGCTGCTTACTAGTGGGAACCCACGTGGTTCTGCCGAAGTGCTGGCGGCGCTACGCGGCGACGGTGACGATTCCGTGAGGTTGCTGCGAATTGTACCTGTTGTGACGATCGTAACTGGAATTGTCGAAGTGTCCTGCGGTGTCGGTCGTAATTGGCGTAGTGCTTCCGTCACTTGTCCTGTCATGTCGCGGATCGCTGACGTCATCTCCCCCTAAGCCTGCTTCACGGACTCCTGGTGAAGTTCTTGACTCGCCGTCATGTTAACACGCCACTCGCGCATAACATCGGTGACATCGGTCGCGATGAGGACAACATCGTCTGCTGACGCTGTCTTGTCCATGCTAAGGGTATAAAATACCGCACAGATCTCTTGGTCTGTACAAATATTACAATATAATTAATTTTTCATTACTGGTTCCTAACTACTACATGCACTTTATCATTGCTGTTTTCCAAACAAAAAATCCATAATTTCCAATTTCTGTGACTTAAAAAAACTTTAGAACCTGGTCACGGCATCAAAATTGTAACGCGCCGTGGACGTATTACGTAAACTGTAGACATTTAAATAACTAAAAGTTACTCAAATATTATTTTAACAAAATAAATTCACAAAATTCATTAAGAAAATTCAAAGTTATTGATTTTATATTGATTTATTCTTCAAAAATAATTTCTCTAATAGAAATATAGATTTTATATAAATAATTGACTTTAATTATTTATTAACTATTTTTAATTGGCATGATCGTCTAGTTTTGGACCTACGTTGTGTGTGTGTTTGGTAACTAAATAATTCGTTGATCTAAAGTCGTACAGAAAAGGAGTCGTACGGAATATCGAAATAAAAGTGTTTGAATCCTTCTTATAACAATCAGTTTATTGAACATAGATTTTATGGAAAGCAATGCAAAATGATCTATGACTCCGTGAGGCTAACTGATGGCTAGTAATGCACTCGCACTGAGTGTCGCTAAAGCTCACGTACTGATGTAGAATAAAAACTACTAATTTCCAGAAGTTACTGTTTTAGTACAGTGTATGAAATCTGACGGTCACATAGGTGTTTTATATGCGGAGCTTTTGTCCGCGAACTGTTTGCGTTCCGTGCACGCCGCTGGATTTACGTTTGTTGGCCAGCCCGTGCACCGTAGAAATAGTAAGAGTCGTCGACACCTTGTTATGTGAGGTAGATTTGAATACAGCTTTATTCAGTCCAGTCTTGTAATCGTTATTTAATTTAATTCAGTAGTATGTAATGAGGACCCATCAAAACGACCGGTCACTTAATTCATCTCATATGCTAGTGCTCAAAAAATCATAGATATGTCGTTGACAATAATATATGAAAGTTACTTGTATTAAATTTGGGATAAAAGATCTTCTTCGTGTTGCTTAGTAACCCTCTGATAGACGCTTGTTTTGTTGGTAGTTAGATCGCCTGTTTGGATTGATACGTAGATCGATCGAACGGTCAGATTGGTTGGCAGTTGGTTTTGATCGGTTCGTCACTACTCGTACGTAATCCACGGAACTCACAAAACCCACAAACTCTCACCCCGAATCTCGATCGCGATTAAAACGTTCGTAAACTCGTTAGTGACTTAATATCCGTCAATATTTAGCTTGAAAAAATTTACTGGAATATTAAACTATCAACTCAAACTACGTTTGTAATTTTAAACAGACTATTGCCGTAGTAATAATTAAAATACAAAGTTCAAAGAATTTAGTGCCGTAACTTTTACAGTCGATTAAAATACAGAACAAACAGACTCAGTAAAGACTTTAAACTGTTTTATCTGATTTTAATATAAAAGATTCTAAGTTTTATTATTTCTCATGAAATTTAAAACGTTCGAACGGTTTGACAGAGAAAATCTGACTATCTTACTATATCTCTCAGTGAGCTCCTCATCAACTCGGAATTGTTGTTCCCGCCCCCAAAAGTCACCCCCTCAACGAATATTCTTTTCTATAACACAGAAACCCAAATATAAATCCAAAACTATGCGCAATTATACTTCCTTATTCGTTCAAATATTATTAGGCCTGCCCCATCAGTACGGTCCTGATTACTGGTTGGATGGCTCAGCGTCTTCGGGGTTGAGGCACTTGCGAAATCCATTCGTAAGAGAGAGCAAACACTATCCCTACCCCCACACACCAACGCATCAATGCGTCTCACTTGACACTGTTACACATTTCTTCATTCAATGTTTAAATAATTCTACGAAATTGTTTGAACACCCCGATATAAATAAATGGTCATTATTGCTGTACTCAAAATTCCATCATACTAAAGATGGAGATGCCACGGCAATATTTCGTTTTAATTAAAAGATGGTTTTGTAAGAAGTGCAACAAATCGTTTGGTTTAAATAATTATACCAAATTCATTGTGTCTTCCCCGATTCTGTGTAATTTAATCTTTATTACGACCAAAATTATCCTCTGGTCGCGTTTGATCAAAGAACTTGTTAGTTCTTGCGAACTGACAATACTTTTGAATTTATGATAAAAAGACGTTTACTTAATGCAGTCGAGACAAGTAACAATGGTTTTAAGGTACAGTTATTTATTGTATTATTTAACGCTAATATTCAAAAAAAATGCTGTCACTAACATTTTTCAACATATGGTTAGTTTCAAGAAAAAACCTAAGTTGACCGCCCGAGGGTCAAATATCCCTTAAATTTTTGTTATATAATTTATGGTACGTGAAATAAATAGAGACATGGGGTTTGAGTATTACCAGATGATTTTAAGGGTTGCACGTGTGCGAGTAATAATTCTTATTTTGGCATTTAGTTTGTGTGACCAATTTTTGTAACAACGTTAAAAACACTTGACTTTCGAAAATACAGTCTGCGTAAAAATTCTCTATATTATTTAAAAATATGTTATTATTTGCTTCGATAACCTCGATAAATATTACTAATATGCGACGCGTTTCTATATATATAAATAATTTAATATATTCTTAACGTTAATTAAGAAGCAACTATGGTTGCCATGTTAAAAATAATTACTAAATAATGTGAATAGTTAAATTTATAATATTACATCAAATTATACATAGTTAGCTACCCTTATCACTTATTTGAATTTGATACAAGAGACAGCCAAATATTTAATTATTGAAGTCATAGTTAACAGTTAAGGTTTTATTTTTCGGTCCACATTAAGATATACAAAAAATAAATATCGTTTTATTTAATTAATATAAAAATTTATGAATTTTACATTCATTTTAGAAATGATCTACAAATCAAAGAAATTATGGTTTCAATATGTTTGGCAATTTCTAAGTTGTCATAAAAATCAATTACTTCTACTAGTTAATGCAAGCGACCTTTATTATGCTTTAATTCAAATTTTAAGAAATTTGATGAAAGTTGATTTATTTATCTACACTCTAGTTTACCAAATGGAGTAAATCAATAATGCTTTGTATCCGTGATGATAAAGTACCGATGTAGATACTCTTAAAATCATACTATGCTGCTTTCCAAACTATTTGTTTAGATCATAGTATATAATGAAAAGCTATTGAAGAAGCAACAAGTACTGGAGAAACTATGACAAATTTAGCTACATACGTAATAAATTACCGCTTACATTTAAAAAATGTATAATATCATTTCTACTTCTAAACCATTCTAGGATTTTTGATACACATTAAAGCTGCCGTCTAATTCGAAATTTCGACAATCAGCTAATAGTAAATTATACTATCAAAACTATCTTCCTAGCATTGAAGCTAGCTGTTTAGTTTTAATTTTATAATATTCTTACTTAAGGAGCACGCTAGGCCATATGCTGCTATACAATGAGTAGATAACACAACTACAAAGTATGTATATAATAATAAATAATTTGGAAAAGGTAAATAAACATAAGAAAAAATTACAATCTATATCTTATATAAATACACAAAAATTAATATGTTTTATCTCTTGGCTCAATGCATTTTTGTCCTCGGGGAATTCTTATTTCTATAATTTCTACTAATACACAATTTGTGTAAAAATCCTTCAACTTTGGAAGCATTATATTGGACCACAATTTTCCGTCTCTTTTTATTTTCTCTATATAAAAATCAATTTTGTCATTGATGTAGACAATAAAAAAACAATATTTTCTCTTCAAAATATTGAGCTGTCCCTGAATCTGAAAAATTATATTGTACACAGGAGTGTAGTGCCAAAAATTTAATATTTATCATGTTCAATATGTCTTTTAGTTTTAATAAGATATATAAGAATTACCTGATAGTAGTAATCATGATTTTTCTTCAGTTTTACTTCTCCTGCCTTATATTCCAAACATGTTTTGTTGTATTTCGCGGCTTCCTCTATCGACCAGCCCATCTTCAAAGCTTTATAAAAGCATTTCACTTCGACCAATTTACCGTCATCAGTCATACTTAAATATATATATATATATATATATATATATATATATATATATATATATATTATATTTATAATATAAAATAAATTATGTAATAGCTTACCATCTGGAGATGCTGCGAGGAAATAATTGTCTTAGTCTATATACAAACCGCAGGGCTGCAGACGCCTTTTAAATGTATCCTCAACATTTTTTATTGCTACACTTTTTTACTTTTCACATATTCCATTGCAGCTGTGGTTATGGTATTTTGATACAAAACAGTTTTTACAAGAATATGGCATTTTGTTGATACACGTCTTTTTACCACACAACCAAATAATGATGCAGTAAGTCTGTCTGCTCGTGCCGCTTCGTAAGCAGGATTCCCAAACTGACCAATTGAATTTTCTGCTATTTCCTGCAATTCCTTTTAGGACACCTATAAGTGAAAATAAACAAATTTTATCTTTTGTTATAGTATCTATTATATTCTCACTTTTAGATTTTTTAAAATTCTTTCACTCTCAGTGGATAATTCTTCATGAGATAATAAAGGCACTTGAGAATTTGGCCCATAATCTATATCTGGTAAACAGCGCGCTCTCTTCGCCTTGCTGTGTGTTTTTCTTAATTCAGTTGATCTATGTGCTGACTTTTGTTTCCGTAGTTCATCTTCATGATTTTGCTGAGATATTTATTTTTCAAAATATTTTCCAGGACTGTAACTTGTCATTTTTTTTCCAAGGAATTTTATGCCAAGTTAAACCTTTGTTATACCGTAATCGGGCCAAATAGCATCTCATCTGGGAAGATCCTCTATTGGTGAGGTTTATTCGTTTGCCTGCATTAAATTTTGCTAGAATACTCATAAATAATTCAGCTCGATTATTTTTTTCAAGAAATATGTCGATCATAATAATTGATAATGTAAAATGAAAACTTCTTGAGTACTAATTATTTATATCGTTTGTGGATTTGGTTTTATTAGGTTATATAAAAGAAAGAAAAATCTTAATAAAACGTACCACTTACCTTTTCTTCAACTAAAAATTAACTATAACACAAATAAAGGTATAAATAATAATGTCACTTCGGAATAATATATCACTGATCACTTATAAAAGAACAATAAATAATTTACACACAGGAGTAACACAAAACACAATATTAATTAAATATAAATATATATTTATGTATTGATAAGCAAACGAGCCATAGAACACTATTTAAACAGAACGCGCTTGGAAGAAAATTTGATATCAACTGCAGATCTCCACGCGTCAAACCGCTGAACTATTTTAACATTGGCTCTTATGGGTGGTATGTACTTCCTATTTTACTCATGCAACGTAAAAGTAAGTGTAATTGTTTTTGAAAATTTGTATTTAATTATGAAAAGGGAATAACAATAAACCAGGAAAATTTAAATTATTGGTTTATTGTAAGTAAGCGTTCATCATATAGTAACACTAAGCCAGAATTTCTAATTTTCTTTCAATAATGTTGTTTGTATTTATGTTATATTTAACATAAATAAAAAAATTTGAAAATCGGCTCAGTGGTTTTTCAATAAAACATGAATAACCATTTTGAGCAATTGGACGGCAGCCTTAAAATGAATACGAAATGTCAAACTTCAAATTATGTAAGTATTTTGTTTTTTGGATTAACAATTTACAGGTGTGGATGATACGATTCATGTAAAAATAAATGTATTAAGAAGATATTTCTTGTGGCAATTTCTTGTTTGCGCTACCTTTTAGGAAAAAAAGATTTAATTAAAAATTGTACAAATTATTGATATCTATAATTCTTATTGTAATAATTTCTCTGTCACTGCAACCAATTTGGAGTAATTGCAGAAACCGCTAAATATGACTAGAGTAAACATGTTCTTCCGGTTAGAAGATTGTTTTCAAAGATTGAAGGTGCACACCCACGGCATATGCAAATCTTATGTTTAAAGTTTCAGAATTTTCACTTCAACCGTTTCGGCTATAGAGAGAATACACACACACAGCGACACACGCGCACTCACACACACAAACACACACACACACTAACGGAAGTCATTCCAAAAATTGTCGGAATCGATTCAAAGAAGGTCAAAACGTATATTTCCGTTCAATTCTCGAAATCGAAATTTTTCATGATTCCAATACTTACTTATACTGCGTATAAGAAAGTAAAATAACGAATGACTGTTGCGAGAATCTGTTAACCGGTGACATTTAATTAATTTTTACACCAAATCGATTTGTCATCCTAGATAAATTTATTCCTTTACAAATTTTGGAAAAACATATTTAAATCGTAAATAAATTTGTTGTTAGTTTAGAGGCAAAAATATGACCATAAATTCATTGCATAGATTACTTATAAGCCAATCCCAGTTGCCGTGGTAATTAATATTTATGCCTACTTTATGTTCATTCAATGTTCGAAATAAATTTAATCTCATAATCATTGGAATCGAAATAGATTACTTTCTAGAAATATTATATTACCTGTTCATCAAATATAAATTCGATACATTCTTCATTCGACTCATGTCTGCCTTCCTTCTCACTCAATGTGTATGAGGCCAATAAAATCCAGACACTAACGTGCGACATTTTTTCAAAAGAGTAAGTCAATCCAGTGAAATTCGGACAGATTATATTAGTGAAATAAAATGCAGATGTTTGTAGAATATATAGCGACAGTAATATAACAAACATCATCTTTCTCATAGCTACCCAGCTATACATAAAATGCTTGATTCAAAGTTCAGTTTAATGAATTTTTCCATTTACAAATTGAATAGGATTATCTAAAGTATATACTTAACTTTTATAACGCAGTTATGTTACTGTATTAATAACTGAATACGTAAGTGCTGCGCATGTTATAAAACAAATCATTCAATCCTTAATGGGACATTAGAGGTTGCAACTTTGAAAAAATCGAATTTTTTTATTTTGCATTTTTGCTAAGCTACATTCATGTAGAATAAATGGCCGAAAGGTCTATGCGATCCGGAATGTTTTACGGCCCCTACGGCCACTTATACACAGGTACCTCCCAAGCGCGGTTCCGCAGGGTTATTATGTTTCATATTTGGGGGCTACTTCGATTTAACCATCTTTTATTTTGCAAATTATTATGATTCCAATCCCAATTTCTTAATTTCATGTGCGCAACACGCTTATATGTTCAATTTCATGAGAATTGGAAAATGCTTTTTTTGACATCATCCGCCATATTGGATCTGTGGACTCTCATTATTGCAATTTGATAACAAAATCAAGTTAAAATAGTGTCACAACATATTAAGGAATCTTGTCGTCTACAATGGTGACTCGAAAAAATTATTATTGCAGTCGGAACCATTGCGAAAACTTTAATCGCGTTTTTCTCGGAACTCCTTTTTTTTATTGTGTCGTCGATTGCGGTCAAACGACTTGACCAATTGACTTGAAATGAATTGGCCTAAAAACTAGACAAAATTTACTGGATCTTGAACAAATTTTTATTCAATTATTGTTAAAATTTGCTCTTATTTATTACGTTTTAAGCTCGAAAAAGCAATGTAATTTTTTAATGTGTGTTTTTTGGTTCGATGACCAGGAGGGGCCCGGGGCGCGACACATTGGGCAAATGTTTCGCGTGCGTGGTGCCAGGATGGCCGCCGGTGCGGCCATGTTTGTTATAACATATTGTTGAATAAATGGTCATTAATAGAAGAAAGATAGATTAATAAAACCCGCAAAACTGCATGACTACTGATATTAGTTCTTTCATAAAAAATTCCCAAAGTTGACCCATGTTTCAGGCCTATAACCTGTAATGTCCCCTTAACTGTTAAAATTTTGGAACCCCTGTTCACAAAATAATTTCTTAGAATAAATATTAAAGGTCAAACTGCAAACTATGTAAGTTTTTTGGTTTTAATTAAACAGCTGACAGGCATAAGTGATACGATTTATGTGAAAATTATAAAATTAAGAACAAATTTCTATTGCCATTTTCTTATTTTCGGTACCTTTTTTGAAAAAAATGTTTCAAATATAGGTTGTTCAAAATGCTAATATCTATAATTTGTATTCAAAAAAATTTTCTATAAGCGCAACTATTTTTGAGTTATCGAAACCAAAAAAAATAACTGTAGTAAACATAAAATTCCGGTTGGTAAATTGTTTTCAAAAATTTTATGTTTTCTGCCCTGGTAAATACAAATCATTAGTTTGAAGTTTCATAATTTTACCTGCAACCGTCTAGGCTGTAGAGCGCTCACACACACATACACACACAATAACGCAGACACACACACACACAGATGGACGTCATTCCAAAAATAGTCGGAATCGTTTCAAGGAAGGTCAAAACGTATATTTCCGTAAAAATCTCGGGATCGAAATTATTGACTTTTGTATTTCTCGCTTCGGCTATGATCACTATATGTGGCAGAAAGAATAGAAGAGAGTCGGATATTAAAAATGGTGGAAGATGTTTTTATAACAAAATAAATGAAGCTTTTACTTGATGAAATGTGTTAAGAAAACAAGCTGTAGTAATAAAAGTTATGTCTGTTTGAAATAAGCAAAAGGTTATGGGCCCAGAACGCGTGCAATAGCTGCGGTAAATTGTCCCGATTTCCAACTGCAACACCTTCATTATTTGCATTATTCCATTCAGGCCGTTACTAAAACTGCAGTCAGCCATAATAGCAGCAATCTCGACTATTTGCTTGCCGCTATGAATTGTTTTTGACGAAAATTCCCAAATGCAGCCGTTGTAACTTTCATTTGCGTTTCGCGTATACTGTCCCAGGCAACGTTCCAGTAAGTTATTGCGCCTTATACACGGGAAGTATAGCAGTGAAAACAAACCTATAAACGGCGGGTTATCCGAGCGCTCGCTGGACACGGGTCGGGTCCACTAATCTGCTTGTAACTCTGGAACCAGGTTACTTGTGGTAAGGTCTATCCTAAAGTAGACATTCCAAAATATTTTTTTATCTAAAGAAATAAAAAACGAACATATGAAATTTCCAGAGTGGACTACCCCCTTAAATTTAGTGAGTCTGAAATAAAATCGCCAGACATAACCTCAGAAAATACTGCGGAAGCGTGTTCTTTTTTTTGAGAATTGTTATTAAAGGAATTTTGACTGAGCAAAAACTATCAAGATGGCAGATACTTTAGACCTAAATAGCTTAAACAAGTTCGTTGGCAACAATTACAACTAGTGGTGATTTCAATTGAACTGTGCACTTCGTGCAAAATGATTACATAACATCGTCCATGGGATTAAGCAGAAACCTGAGGACGGCGAACCTACATGAATGATGAGCGATGCAACAGCGATGTACATCTTGACGTCCGCATTAGACTATTCGCAAATTACAATTACTTTGACTGTGAGTCAACTCGTCAGAGCATTGGTAAGCTTGATTTCATTAACTTGCAACGGTCTGAGTCCAGAAAGCTGATTGAACACGAACGATTTCACCAGTATCACATTAAATACTACGATAACTTTGCTCAACACATTGCAAATGTTGAAAATTTGGCAAAAAAGTTATAGGACATTGGTGAAACAGCTAGTGATGCAGCAATCATGAAATAAATAATAATCACCTAAGCGTCGAAGTTTCGAAATTTTTGACCAGAATGGCTATCAGTCAGCCAAGATAGCCAAATGCTGGCAAATCTGACAGCTAGATTAGTTGACAAAGGAGTAAATTCGTCAATGACTGAGCAATTTCAGACTGCAATTACAGTATCGCTAGGAATAAATTTATCAGGGAAATTTAGTAAAAGGACGAACTACTGAAAGGCACTCTCAACTAAATCACACAAGCAGAGTTCGTATAAACAAAGCGAACCCGAAGGGAAATCAAACGTCATCTGCTATCTAGGCAGATAAAGAGGGCACATTGCACGATTTTGTAGGTGCAAACCGAAACAATATCCACCATTTAAAATCAAGGAATAATCTGTTTTCAATGTAGAACTTTCTGGAAGCGTAGACCATATGAAATATACATGTATTATGCATAGCGGTGCAACTGTCCATATGTCGTATCGGGTAGAATATTTCTCCAACCTGTCTGATGTCGCTCGATGAACTACGGTCGTAATGTAAGCATTGCAAATGTTATGCTGAAACATCATAATAACATTACCTTCCGTGAAGTTACTAGGTCAACCTACCGCAATGTATAAATAACAATATATCGCATATTGTTATGTCACCAGTTTAACCGACTATATAAGAACTCTATGTGGACAACGATAGGCAGTTGTTCCACCGCATTGTATCATGGACATTTAATATAAACCAACTACGCTATATCGACACCGTGGTAGTCTAGTGACCACCCCTTTCTCATCCTTACCCTAAACGTCTATTTAGCAAGAACCCGAGGATATAAGAGGAGAAGTGACCACCCCAGTCACACTCTTACATTGGTGGCAGCGGTTTACGGATTTTTGTGCCGAATTAGGATCAGCCAGTTATCTGGGCTGATCGCGACTGGGTTAGAAACAACAAACAGAATGGGAGGTCCAAGAATGACATACGGCAATGTAGCTAACACAGTGGAGCAACTCACAGGGAAAGATACGAGCCAATATTTCGAGAAACTTGAATTCCGAGCAAAGTTAGCAGGTTGGTCAGAACAGCAAACCGTAGCAATATTGCTATAACGCATAGAAGGAGAAGCGTATGATTTCGTATCACAACGGCCGGACCTACAAAAAGAAAACGTAAGATACAAAGATATAAAAAAGGCAGTATTAAGGAGATTTGAACCACCAAGATTACCGGGTCAAATCTACCGGCTAATAGTACAATGTACACAGGCGGGAGACGAAACAGTACGAGAATTTGCTGACAAGTTATGGAAGTACAAGGAAGAGCTGAGAAAGGACTTGAAGTCTCAAATAATGGAACCAAACAGCAATGCACCAGAAATAGTATCTTCAAATTTAGTATTGACACAATTTAAATCAGGATTGCTCCCACACATCAGAATATACACCAGAACAATAATGGAAGTAACGGCAAGTTTGACATTCGAAGGTGGCGGGGAAATTGCAGAAAGAGAGGGGCGAACACAAATGGCAGAAGCGACGGAATCCATAGAAATCAATGCCGTGAGAAGAACCAAATCTCCAGCCACGAATATACAAACATCAAGATACCGAAATCAGGGCAGAAGAGAAATACAATGTTCTAAAGGCAAAAGGAGGGGCCACATACAGAAAAATTGTAGGTACAATCAGAACTGTTTTCGCTGCGGTAAATCAGGACACATAGCAGTAGGGTGTCAAGCAAGGGTTTTGAATACAGGCAGAAATCAGTACCATAAGCAAAGTAATGCATATTACAGGAGTCAAGGAAACAGATGTAATTTAAAACACCTAAAGCCTTTCGTCCGGGTACCAACGCGAGGGGTCAACAGATTCACATACGGGAGGAGAATAATAGTACCAAATATAAACGGAAGACAACCAAACGACATAGCTAATCTCGTCATACTAAAAGTAAACAACAGACCATTAAGTCTATTAATAGACACAGGATCAGCTATCTCACTAGTAAAAGAAGCATACGTAGAAAAACACCGAAAGGAAGACAATGTATTGGCACATTAACGTCAATATCGGGGGGAGAGCTATCCTACAAAGGAACATCGAGGGTACAATTTAAGAAAAACAATAATGATTTTCCATTCGACTGCGTAATCTGTCCAAACGAACTGGCATTGGAAGCAGATGGACTACTTGGCCGAGATTTTTTGGAACAATACAAAGCTAAAATAAATTACCAAACAAATTGCATCACGCTTGGAAATACGTTTATAAAAATTTTCGCTGAGCACAGCATTGCGAACATAAACACGGACGCGAAATGTAGCATCAGCAAGGTTACCACAGAAATAGCAACGCAGACAGAATATAAAAACAATGTTGATACAGGTCAAGAAAGGTACAAGGAATTAACAGTATCAGCAGAAAATAAGGTCAGGGTAAAAGAAGAAATAAAAATTCCGCCAAGAAGTGAATATGTATGCCACGCTACCCAAAAACTTTGCAAGCCAGGTAAAGAATTATTAATCGAACCAGAAGAAACAAACATATACGGCCTCATGGCTGCCAGGGTACTAACCAAGAGCGAAAAAGTGATACCTATCCGATTGATAAACATAGCGAACACCACAGTGACAATTCCGAAGAGAACCGTAATTGGAAGGGCAGAAGTATTCGAGGGTCAGACAGAAAATAAGAAAAGTCTAACAGAATTTATAGACAGGAGACTAAGAGAAATAGAAATTAAGGAAGTAGAATGTTTAGCTAATTTAATCAAAATAATCAACGAATATAGTCAGGGAAGAGTTTCAAGAAGACAAGATGAAATACAAGTTAAGAGAATGGAGCTGCAACGTATCAAGGAACGGATACTGAAGAATGCGCGCCAGGAAAATAGAAATACGGAAAGACGAGAAGTACCAGAGTAAACAAGGAACCAATATGATATAATCCACAATATATGTAATTGTAATTGGGCAAAACCGACGAAGGATGAGGAGGATAATAACATGGGAATACAATGGGATAGCATGCAGCAAAGTGAACCACACAAACTGGAAGACCACTTCGATTTAGAACATCTCGATGAAAATACAAAAAAACAAATGATAAGCATACTAGAGGAGTACAAGGATATTTTTCTACTAAAAGGTGCAAAACTGGGGTGTACGCATAAAGTAAAACATAAAATAATAGCGGAAGAAGTACCACCAATCGCGAAAACTGCATATAGGGTTCCATTCAGTCAAAAAGAACAATTGCAGAAGGAATTAGCAAAAATGTTAGAAGAAGGGGTAATCGAGCCATCGGATTCTCCATGGTCCTCACCAGTAGTAATCGTACCAAAAAATTCGGAAAAGGGAGAAAACAAGATAAGGGTTTGCATAGACTTCAGAGGCCTGAATGAAGTAACAAAAAAGGATCACTTCCCAGTAGCAAACATGCAGGAAACGCTCGACCAACTGGGAAACGCGAATTTATTTACGACGCTGGACTTAGCGTCAGGTTACTGGCAAGTAGAATTAGAAGAAAACGACAAGGAAAAAACGGCATTCACCACCGGAGGTCAACACTACCAATTTACGAAAATGGCGTTTGGACTAGCAAACGCACCAAGCACATTCCAAAGATTAATGAATAGTGTACTGGCAGGATTAACCGGAGAAAGATGTTTAGTATACCTGGATGATGTGATTATATTTAACGGAGAAGGCACAGCAGATCACATTGCTAGATTCAACCGTCTGCGAAAAGCAAATCTAAAATTACAACCCAATAAATTTTAATTCTTAAAAAGTGAAACGAAGTACCTAGGACATGTGATAAGTCAACACGGAATTAAGTCGGAACCAGAAAAAAATTCTACAATCAGAAACTATCCAATACCAAAATCTGTGAAGGAAATAAGGGCATTCCTAGGACTAGTAGGTTTCTACCGGAGATTCATAACAAGATATGCTAAAACTGCAGTCCCATTAACTCAATTAACAAAGAAGGATGAAGAATTTACATGGACCAAAGATTGCCAGGAAGCGTTTGAAACATTACGAGAAGCATTATGCACAGAATCGTTATTAGCGCACCCAGACTTTAATAAAGAATTCATATTGTCAACAGACGCAAGTGGATTAGCAGCTAGTGCAATTCTCAGTCAGAAGCAGAACGGATACGAAAGACCAATTGCATTTGCAAGCAGGCAATTGAACAAGGCGGAAACAAACTACGACACATCAGAAAGAGAGTGTCTAGCTATAATTTGTGGTGTGAAACACTATCGCTGCTATCTGTACGGACGAAAATTTACCATCATAACCGATCATAAACCACTGAAATGGTTAATGTCATTAAAAGATCCGAACTCTCGTCTGATGAGATGGTCTCTACTTCTGAGTGAATTCGAATACGAAGTATTGCACAAGCCTGGAAAGAAACATATAAATGCAGATGTGCTGTCACGAATACCAATTAATTCAGTGTCAAACACCGATAATATATATTTACCGATCTGGGACAGAGATAAAATTAAGAAGCTGCAAGGAAATGACGAAGAAATCAGGAAACTCACATCAAAAGAAGGTTTCTTCCAAGACGAAGAAGGATTAAAATTTAAAGAAAAAACAGGAGAAGAGAGAAATCACAAGTTATTGATACCCAAAGAGATGTCGTTCCAAGTGATACACGACTATCACAATCTACCGTATGCAGGCCATCAGGCACACGAGAAAACACTAAAAAGAATTAAAGACAAATTTTGGTGGAAGAATATGAACACAGAGATAAAAGAATATTGTGATAAATGCCACTCATGCAATGAGAGAAAGACACCATCAAACTTAAAACCAGCTCCACTGCAAGTATTCCAAGAAATAACTGCACCATTTCAAAGGACGTCAATGGATATTGTAGGCCCATTAGTCACATCCAGAAAAGGGAACAAATACATCCTGACGTTCCAAGACCATTTTTCCAAGTATCCAGAAACATTTGCGATTCCAGACCAAACCGCAGAAACGATAGCAAGGATATTCGCGCAAGAAATTATTGCCAGACACGGAGCACCAAGGCAACTTTTAACGGATCAAGGGAAAAATTTTATCTCAAATACTATGAAAGAAGTGTGCAAATTATTCAAAGTTGATAAACTGCAAACAACAGCATACCGCCCTCAAACAAATGGAGTAATCGAAAGAAGCCATAGAGTATTTAAAGATATGTTGTCTCATTTCATAAGCCGAGACCAAACCGACTGGGATGAATGGTTACCATATGTTCTCATGGCATATAGATCAGCCGTACACAAATCGACAGGGGAGACACCATTTTTTATAATGCATGGCAGAGATATGGAGATGCCCTACGATGACATATCACGACCAAGAACGTTAAGATACGATTATGATGACAACTATGCGGCCGAGTTAAGAGAAAGAATGCGAATTGTGTTCGAACGAGTGAAATCACAGTTGAAAGAAACAACTGAACAGCGGAACAAGCAGTTTAATAAAAAAGCCGAGCAGATAGATTTCGAAATAGGAGACAAAGTTTATTTTCATGATCCGACAAAAATACAACTTGCAGGGACATCAATAAAATTAGTAAAACCGTGGACAGGGCCGTACCGAATAAAAGAAAAACTGAGTGCAGTGAATTACAGAATTGTTGAGGAAACTGGGAAAAAGAATATGGTAGTACATGTGAATAGGCTCAAACCATTTAAAGCAGTTATCGAAGAGGTTCAGGAAGAGGAAATAGGAATAGAGAGCTCAACTCAAATCGAGAAAAGAAAAGCACCAACCACGGTAGAATTAGAAGCAATGCACAGGCAGTTAGAAGCAGAAGAAAGCCATACCTTCGCTCCTCAACACTTGTCTCCTAGTAGAATCCATACCCGAAGTAGAGGGCCGGTAACAGAACAGCCATGGATATGGTCACCCGCCAATCAATAAGGAAAAGTAACGGGACAATCTACATCAAGTGCCCACTCCAGTATCAGGTGGCTTAGAATGAGTAAAATAAGAAAAATAATGTCAACATTTTGTAAAGAGTTCATATATAGTCCAGCAAAACTGTATCGCGTAATAGTAAATTGTGCTCCCAAGGGAAGCAAATTTTTAAAGGGGGGCGGAATGTAAGCATTGCAAATGTTATGCTGAAACATCTTAATAACAATACCTTCCGTGAAGTTACTAGGTCAACCTACCGCAATGTATAAATAACAATATATCGCATATTGTTATGTCACCAGTTTAACCGACTATATAAGAACTCTATGTGGACAACGATAGGCAGTTGTTCCACCGCATTGTATCATGGACATTTAATATAAACCAACTACGCTATATCGACACCGTGGTAGTCTAGTGACCACCCCTTTCTCATCCTTACCCTAAACGTCTATTTGGCCAGAACCCGAGGATATAAGAGGAGAAGTGACCACCCCAGTCACCCTCTTACAGTAATATGGAATGACGTGTCACTTCCTATCATGTGAAAGGGAGATATCGAGATCGAAAAATTGATAAAAGGAATGTTGCATAAATCGATAGTTAAAAATGTCTTGTTTGTTACTGCACTGAAAAGAAATTTGTTTTCTGAAGCCACCATAACAAACAAAGGCTGGTCGATTGTCAAGGGGAGAAAACAGGCCGAAATATAAGACGACTCTAAATGAATTGTAAGTACAGTTCTTGACGATAACAATGTCTATGAATGATGTTCGGAATGCACGTCGCTCATCATGCCTATCAAGTTACAGAAACTAGTTTGAAAGCGGGGCACGACAGACTCGGTCATGTAAACATTGTACGAATTTGGGACATGATCAAGAATGGAGTGATAAGTAGTATAACGTAGAGTGATAAAGAAGATTTTCACTGTGAGACTTGCTTCTTTGGCAAACAACATCGTTTTCCAAATCCGTCATGAGAAGTTCAAAGTTAGGAACCTGGAGAAAAAATATGCTCTGACGTATGCGGACCTATTGCAACTGAAAACGCCAGAGGACCAAGATACTTTGCTCTTTTCAAGGACAACGCAACGTCGTACATGACTGTTCACAGTTTAAATCATAAGTCTGTTGTTTTGGATCGTTTAAAGGACTTAGTGATCATGATAGAAATGCAGCACAATCGCAAGGTTAAGGCATTACACTGTGACAACGGTGGTGAGTACCAATAAAGATTTGCTGAGTTATTTGACGAAAGACGGAATTATTTTGGAAAACACCTGGCCCTACACACCGCAACAGAACGGCCGCTTAGAGAGGGAAATGCGCAAGGTCATGGTGAGCGTCAGATCCATAATGCATGCGATAAATGCGTCAAAATACCTTTGGGGAAAATCGGTTGACACGGCATTCTATATTCTCAACCGGACACCTACGAATGAAAAAGGGAATATGACACCATATGAGATTTTCACAAGTAAGAAGCCGACAGTGTCACACAGGAAGAAATTTGGATGCACTGCATTCGTGCAAATACCGGATAATCTAAGAACTAAGCTTGAGGCCAAATCCAAGAAGCGCATACTTGTTGGATATGATGGGAATTCAGACAACTATCGGTTATTTGATTCGGCTACGAAGAAAATCAAAGTATCGAGGAACGTGATTTTTGATGAACATACCAGGCTAGATACTGAAAAGGAGACAGCTCAGATACGCGTCGTATCAGAGCAACCTGTAGTAAATTATGTTGAAGAGAATCCTGCATCGGAAATCATCGAGCACCGACAGAACATAGCTGAAGTAGGGCAAGACATCGTTAACCAAATAAATATAAAAGTCGCTCGAAATGACGTCACAAGATGATATAACCTGAGAAAGATAGATGATCGAAAGCGTCCAGAGTTGTAAACGGCATACATTGCTGAGGTCAAGGAGCCACAACTTTTTGCAGAAGCCATGGATATTAGCTAGTCAAGAGAATGGTCAATCGGGAACACAGATGAACTCAACGCTCTCGAAAAGAACCGCACGTGGCAACTAGTAAAATGAACTTACAACATGAAAGTCGTTGGATCCAAGTGAGTTTTCTCTATTAAAGATGCAATGTCGAAAAAACCAAGATTCAAGGCCAGGCTTTATGCTAAAGGATATTCCCAGGAGAGAGGAATTGACTACAATGAGATCTTGTCGCCCCCTACAAGATTTGATTTCGCCACAGCAGTAGAGAATGATTACAAAATCGTTCTGGTCGATGTACGGATGGTCTCTTTATATGGAGAACTCATGGACACACCATATGGCGCTGATATAAGCGATGATGAAGAATGCAGGCTATAGAAGTCGTTCTATGGGTTAAAACAGGCGTTGCGATGCTAGAACCAGATATTCAATCAGTTCTTGCTAGATCAAGGATTTTAAAGAGGTAACGCAGACAAATACGTCTACAGGAGAAGTACCACAAACTCTATGGTAATCCTCATTCTTTACGTCGATGATAGACTCGTCATGTCCTCGGATGATGCGTTGTTCAATTGTTTTATGGAAGATTTGAGAAATCAATTTGAGTTTACGGTTTATAAATTTGTCGGGATGGAGATCCTGGATGAAACGGATGTAAATGATAATCTCCGCATATTCATTCATTAGTCTACTTACCTTCGCAGGGTTATCGAGAAGTTTCGTATGAAAAATGCATCAGTCATCAGTACACCAGCAGATTGGCACATGAGATTGAAGAAACCAGATGACAACGGCAGTAGCGCAGATATTTTGCCGTACCGTGAAGCTGTGGGATCGTTGATGTTTGCAGCAATAATGTTCGAGACAAATCTAGTTAGTACGTATATTTCTAACTATGACTCGTCACACTGGACCGCGATCAATCGCATTCTTAAGTACTTGAAAGGTAGAAAAACTATTGTTATTGAATACCGAAAAGACATGGAGATGTCCCAAGTCGTGGGATACTCCGACTCAGATTTTGGAAACGACCTCGACACACACCGCTCCACGTAGGGCTACGTTCTCTTCTTGTCAGGTGGGACGATCACTAGGTCAAGTCAAATACAGAAGGCAGTGACATTGTCGACGACTGAAGCCGAGTTCGTCGTGGCCCCTGAAGCAACTAAAGAAGCATCGCTTATTCGTCAATTCCATGATGACATTGGAGAATCAGTCCAGGATGCAACAACTTTGAAAATGGATAACCAAGGAGCGCTGTATCTTGTGAGGAACCCAGTTTTCCACAAGAGAACAAAGCACGTGGACATCAAGTTGCATCACTTTCCTGAGAAGTTAGAAGAAGGGATGATAAACGTTATTTTTGTATCTTCAAAACTTGAACTAGCTGACGTCTTCACCTAACCTACTTCACGTGATTATTTTAACAAACTTATCTTCGACTTGGGAATGAGAAATTGTTTCTTCACCATTTGTTCTGTCTGACGCGAACATTTGTGCGGGCTAGACGTGCGGTTCCTCGCTCATGCGAGTAGTATTGCTTACATTGAAAATAGCTAATTACACATACCTCAATTTGTGTATTACTTAGTTATGCAAACGCAGCAAATTTAAATCGCGAGTGTAATAGTTTTAATTTATATACGTAATTGGGTCACCATGAAAGGTGACCCAAAAACTGTTGCTAAAATTATACAAAGAACCGACGGAAAATATTCAAAAATACCACCAACAGGGAAGAAATCTAAGCCAGCTGAATTAAAGAACTTGGGATTTATCTCACCAACGCCTCCTTTGCCATGCACCGAGCGCGCAGGAAACTATTAAACTTCGAATCTAACATAGTACCACCAACACCCCCACCACGAGAGCAAATAGTAACCCCTACAGGAAGCCTAAACGAACAGAAAATCGCTTCGACTTTAAACACCCAGTCGATCAGTTATCAATTCCAGAAAGAGCAAAAGATCCAGCCATGAAGAAAATAGAAACGTAAGACAGAAAACCCTAACAGACTACTGGCTCAATGGACCAGAAACCTCAAATAAATTCGAAAAACTAAATGTAGAAGAATTAATTGAAGAAGATATTAGTCCTGAAATCATTAAACCTCCACCAATTTTCGTACATGGCATAGGAAACATAAAGCCTCTGACTGACCTCTTGAACCTCCACGCAAAAGACAATTAAGTAATTAAGCTTATTGGAAGTTCGCAAGCAAAAATCCAACTGACCGAGCATAGATTTTATCGCGTCATAACGAAAGAACTAGAAGAAAAGAAAACAGAATTCCATTCATTTCAATCAAAATCGGAAAGAAAATTCAAAGTTGTACTACGTGATCTGCACCACACTGTTGACATCGAAGAATTAAAGAAAGAAATACACTCATATGGACATAATGCATTAAGTATATGGAACATTAAGCATAAAATAACAAAAGTCCCTCTACCTATGTTCTTTATTGAGTTGCAACAAAAGGACAATTATAAAGAAATTTACGACACTAAATACCTTATGCACTCGAAAATCAAATTTGAACCTCCACGCCAAAAAAGAGAAATACCTCAATGTACAAGATGCCAAAGATTTAATCATACAAAAAATGTCTGCAACATTTCACCACGTTGCGTGAAGTGCACTGGTGATCATCTGACTAGAGACTGCCCCAAACAAGATAAAAGTACTGCCGCAACCTGCACCAACTGTGGAGGAAACCACCTAGCGAACTACAAAGGCTGTAGTGTCTTTAAAGAAATAAAGTCACGTAAGTTCCCACCCCTTAGACAAAAACAGAATACAGTCAACCATAACATAACCGGATATCCAACACAACCAGGCGTATCATACGCCCAAAAGACAAGAGCCAATGTCCAACAGACACAAGAAGAACATAACATACAACAAAATTTAAATCATATTTCCGACAAACAGCAAAATAGTAAACTAGAAGCTATGATGATCAAACTGATGGAGCGCATGGACACCATGCTAAATATCCTAACTACCCTTGTGGCTAAAATGAAATAATGCCCCAGCTCCTAAAAATCGCTCTGTGGAACGCCAATGGTATTGGACAACACAGCCAAAAAGTAAAAATATTTATAGCAGAACACAACATAGATGTGATGCTCATTTCCGAAACTCACTTTACAAATAAGACGTATCTGAAGATACCAGGATACTCAATATACAATACTAAACACCCAGATGGTACTGCCCATGGAGGCACTGCCGTAATCATCCGACAGCAAATTAAACACCATGAACTAAATAAATACCAGCACGAACACCTCCAAGCTACTAGCATTGTAATTAACGAAGAGACAACAGGACCTCTAACTATCGCAGCTGTCTACTGTCCACCTAGACACACAATTAACAAAGCACAATTTAAAGACTTTTATGACACTCTGGGGTCTAGATTTATAGCTGGAGGTGAAACATCCCTACTGGGGTTCACGACTGACCACCCCTATAGGTAGACTACTCTACCAAGCAATGCAAGAGAATAATCTTCATCATTTATCTACTGGCCAACCTACATACTGGCCTAGCGACAGAAGAAAAGTTCCGGATCTCATAGACTTTTGTGTAGTAAAAGGCGTGTCATCACATTATAGAAATGCCGAAAGTTGCTTAGATCTATCATCGGACCCCTCTCCAGTCATAATTACTGTAAATAGGCAAATAACAATAAAACCTCCATCACTCATTAGTAAAAAAACAGACTGGCACACATTCAGAAATCTGCTGGACAACAAGCTTTCGCTCGAAATTTCACTCAAAACCGAACACGAAATAGACGAAGCCATTGAATTCCTAAATGACGCAATACAAGAATCAGCATGTGGCGCAACACCGGTACAAAACGCTAATCAAAAACGAGAAAATTGTCCAAAAATCGTTAGGGACATCGTCGCTGAAACACGGAAGCTACGCAAACAATGGCAAATAACAAGATCACCACAGGACAAAACAAAACTTAACCAGGCAATAAAAGCAGTCAAAAAGTTACTAAGCAACCTGCGAAATAAATCTGTCAAAGAATACTTAGAAAATCTCACTCCGTCAGCATCCACAGACTATTCTCTCTGGAGAGCAACAAAAAAGCTCAAACAACCGGAACAGTCAAATCCACCCTTACTCCTAGCAAATGTTAGCTGGGCCTGAACCGATCAGTCAAAAGCGAAAACATTTGCGCAACATTTATCATCAGTATTCCAACCCTTTCCTAGTGAAATTTCGGTAGAAGAAGAACAAGAAATCCTGCAGTACCTAGAGACCCCCCTACAACTCTGCTTGCCTATAGTCAAATTAAAAACTAGTGAAATAAAATACGCTATAACAAATCTTGACCCAAAAAAGCTTCAGGATATGACCTAATAACAGGAAGGATTCTGCAAGAACTTTCTTCTAAAGGAATCAAGCTGATAACAAAGATCTGTAACTCAGTTCTTAGATTAGAATACTTTCCCTCTCAGTGGAAAGTAGCCCAAATTATCCATATACCCAAGCCAGGAAAACCACCAAAAGAAGTAAGCTCCTACAGACCCATCAGTCTCCTTTCTATAATCTCCGAACTTTTCGAAAAGTTATTGCTTAAGCGCCTAAAGCCAGTTATATAAGAAAAAGACATAATTCCAAACCACCAATTTGGATTTCGTACGCAACACGCAACGATTGAACAAATGCACAGAGTCGTGAACGAAATACGCAAAAATCTAGAAGAGAAAAAATACTGCTCGGCTGCCCTCCTAGATATAAGTCAAGCTTTCGATAAAGTCTGGCACACCAGGCTATTGTTTAAAATTAAAAGAATCCTATCACATAATTACTACCAAATCCTCAAATCATATATTTCCAACAGATATTTCTATATTAAATATAAAGATGAACAAACCAGACTCTACCCAATAGAATCCAGTGTCCCACAAGGTAGTGTACTAGGACCCATACTTTATCTCCTATACACAGCCGACCTGCCAACATCTGAAACAACATTCATCGCAACATTCGCTGATGATACAGCAATACTTGCCTCTCACGAAGATCACAACGTGGCCACAAGATATCTTCAGACACATCTGAACAAAATTCAACCATGGTTAACAAAATGGAGAATTAGGGCAAATGAAACCATATCTACTCATGTCACATTTACGATGAGAAAAGAAACCTGTCCTCCTGTGACACCGTATGGCAAGCCCCTCCCACAGACAGAAGAAGCGAAATATCTAGGCATGCACTTAGATCGTCGTTTAACATGGAAAAAAACACATTTGGACAAACAGAAAACAACTTGGCCTGAAATTCAGTCGCATGTACTGGCTAATAGGCCGCAAATCTCAACTCTCAACAGAAAACAAAATTCTTCTTTACAAGACTATCCTCAAACCAGTCTGGACGTACGGAATCCAACTATGGGGTACCGCCAGTAACTCTAACATTGAAATCCTGCAGAGATTTCAGTGCTCCGCTCTGTCCGCTCTGTCCGCTCTGTCCTTAATGCACCATGGTTCGTCACCAACGCCATAATTCACCGCGATCTCTCTGTAGTGACAGTGAAAGAAAAAATTAAAGACTTCAGTGAGAAATATCATAGCAGATTACGTGCGCATCCAAATACTTTAGCAAGTAATTTGCTGACAGTGAAGTTAAAAAAACGCTTACAACGTGATAACATACTTGACCTACCTAATAAATAACTAATAATTTCAATGTTTTTAGTGTCATCATACCTGTTATGCAGTCGACAGAAAAAAAAGCCACCTAACAAATTCCGGACCTGTCATGCAGAGTCGACAGAAAAGAAGCCAGCTTCCCGACAAGGTAACTAGAAATAGTCATCAACATTGAAACAATTAGCAATTAATCTAGAACAAGAAGAGGACTATCACAGGATAGCACCCTCTACATGCCAATGTATTTTTTGTACATATTACTATAAGTTTTACTGAATGTCAGTTATTAAGACAGATTGTAAATAAAAATTGGTTATAAAAAAAAATCATTTGTTCTTATTATGTTAATTGAACATTTGTTCCTTTTATACTAACCCAATACTTGTTCTTTTGTAACGAAGCACTAAATTGGATGAAGTATTGAGTCTTTTATTTCGCGATTCGTTAAAGATAACTATATGTGGTAGAAGGCCTAGACGAGAGTCGGAGATTAAAATAGTAGCAAATGTTTTTATAACAATATAGATGAAGGTTGTACTCGAAGAAATGTATTAAGCAAACAAGCTGTAGTAATAAAAGATATGCCTTTATTTGAAATAACCAAAAAAAATTCTCACGTCTACTGCATTATTTACTTGACCACCGTATGTTGTTGTTGTACTTGCATCGGCGTGGCGGTACATATCTTGGCATGCGGCATATCTGTCGCGGAACTTTATTTTATGCGTTTTGGTAAGATCTCTAATATTTATAGGACTATACACTTTTTCAAAGGCTTTTTTAATTTTACAGAGCTATTTAAATTCTCATAAGAAAGTTCAGTCTCACACAAGTCAGATATATATTTCTTCAGGATTTAATATTTTGCATCTATTTTTGACCAATCATATTATGTGATAGATTGTTTGAAAGATTTTTTGAAAGAATAAAACATTAATATCCACGCTCAATTGAAGCCCAAAATATATCCAGCCATTTGATTATTAAATAAAGCGTAATCTATATTTCTTTATACATGCAATACGCATTTTTTGTCACGGTTGTAATGGTTAACATTGACTACATGAATACTTCGTGAAACAAAACTTTATATCTACTGCCAACATTGTTAGATAATTAATATTAAATTAATAATTGCTATTATTGCTACATAAGGCAAGTGGAAAGGAATTTTTATTTAAAAATACTTTTGCCATAGTAAGGTTACCGTATTGATAGCAAAATCCGTTATAATAACCAATAAATAATATATGTAGGAACAAATTTATGTATGACAAGAACTATTTAGATCTGTTTGTTGAACTGTCTTATTGAAAAGTCGTGTAAAATGCAAGTTGCTCATTTATATTTCCGTTTGAACTGTTTCAGATCTAAAATTAACATGACTAATGTAAGTACACACATTAGTATTGTGATAACAAAAGTAATATTGTTTAAGGGTAACTTCTGGCCCAAGTGTAAGATAAAATGCTTTGCTCTGCTTTATTTGTAAATCCTAGTGGATTTGCACAGCGTTCTTTAATAATAATTGTAGATGAATCAATCAGAAAAGATGCTCGAGAGATTAAAGTGACTGAATTTGATGGGATTGAAATCTAAAAATCAAGCATTATTTCAAGTTTGCATTGCTTGTTTTTGGATAGCAATTATTTTTATTGAAATTTATTCCACATCATATTGTTATGTACGACTAAATACAACAGTTTGAATGGTATCATTATAGATATCGTCCTACTGGGTGAAAATTGGCAAGCAAGTTGTTTAGAAACGGCAATCCACATAAAATGTGAAATAATATATCCATTATAAATGATAGCAGAACATTTGAAAATTTGTTTATAATAAATTTTTAATTATGCTTGCATTTTCATCTATTTTATTTATGTGATCTTAAACAAATGATTAACTTTCAGATATTTTACAAAATATATACATGCCATACCGAATCTAAGACACTTCTCAATATGGTAGAAATATTTTTCAATAAATGTAGGTCAACAAAGTCGGTGACGAAGGAGCAAAATACAAAAATTGAACATATTATTCGCATTACAGTTACAACTGCTTATGTTTTCAACTATTTAATACTATGTATTGATCTTATCTTGATTATTTCGTCGTTATATAAAAACGAATATGATTTGCTGTTACATATCTTGGTTACAAAAAAAGGCTTTATAGAATAGTCGCCAAAGTATGAAATAGTATTTATTAATCAATCTACTGTCTCGATTTTTGTTGTACCATCATCTCTTATAGAGATAGATATGGTGTTTATAGTGATGGTGGGTACGGTTTGGTCGCAATTTAAAAAATTGATACATTCCCTTCATAAAATTGGCAGTTAAGACATAATTGGAAAATTTGAAAAACTACGGAACTGTGTAGAGCACCACAATATGTTACTTATGCAAACCATTATGCAAAAGAAAATAGGGTAAATGAATTTTTGCATTTACAGATTTATCAAGGAATTCGAGTACCGTCTTTCCTACCTGACACTTGATATGCCAGGTACTAATGTTGTGTTATCCGTTCTTACCATATTAAGCGTATTAGTTGAAAAGAACTTTTAATTTTATCGCACAATTAAGCGTTCAATTTGCTTTCAAATTTAAATCAATTTTTGTATTCAGAAGCGCCATTAGAGCGTTAGTATTAATGTGTTCTGCAATTAATATACAACTATTTATAAAACGGTCTCTGTGGACAATTAATAAAAGATTAGGTGAATATGTTGAGAGCCGCTGTAAAATACTCAAGTATATATTACATTACATGAGACCTTTAAAGTAACATGTTTTAAATATCAGGCTCAATTTGTCGGTAACGCTGCTTATAATTGTAACTGGGAAAACATATCAAAGCGTAAAATTCGTCTCGGTGTAATTATGTTTATTCAACAATCACAAAATCCCGTCAATATAACGAAGGGTGGTTTGGTTATTCTATGTTTGGAAAGCTTCACACAGGTTAGTATAAAACACGATTTACTAGTACCATTATAATTTAAAACATTTATACATGGAGCAGATAACTAAAATGACGTATTCTATTTTGACGTTCTTAACAATTTTAAAAATCAACAATAATATAGAATGAACAATATTTAGTAACGAAGCAACAAAGGTGGTATTTAAACTTGTAAACTAAGAATTTATAATAAATTATTGAATGTGAATATATTACTGTATGTTATATTAAATTTATACACTGTTACAAATTTAGCAATATTTAGGTGTTTGTTTTCTGTCCTCTTTGGTTTATCGCAGAGATATTTCTCGTTGCCTCCAGTAAATACGTAGGTCTTACTATTCTTGTATGTTTAGAAGCATTGAAATGGGTTCCTCGTGTCTCATATGAGTGTCGAGATTCAATATGAGTTTAAAAGAAATGCTTTATTTCAGCATGGTCGTCAGTTGAAACATCTGAAGCTTGGACGGTCACTCATTTTGGTTGATTTATGAACACCAGGACTGCTTGCGCAGTGTCATCTATAACTATCCAGTCTCAAACGGGTAAGGCCTGTACGATATTACGCTTGGCGGCACAAGTAGTATTAATAAAATTGACCAATGTGTTTTACAGGTGAGATAGAGGCTATGATTGGACGCGCGAAGTCCAGAAAAATGAACAATGGAATAAAGTGAACTAACTGTATATGTTCTTTGCTAAATAGAATCACTTTTAGAGTGGATAATCTTCTATTTTGTGTTCTCTAAAACTGTATTTCGATTGTAACTGATATTCATAAATTATTTGTGAGTTATCCGAAGAATTTACTTCGTAAGATGATACATATTTTGTTCCCTCGATATTTGTGAAATAAACAGCTGCTTGCTTCATTAATGACCGGCGTGACGACTAATTCTTTTGTAGTATTTTAGTTTCACCGCTAGGTAGCAATATTTTAATTTCGTTCACAAATAAGTTAAAAAAAACCGCTGTGTCTGTCACTGATTTCTTATCGAGATAAAACGGAAACTGAAATATTAGTTATTCGTGACATAGCGTATGACATCATTATAGTAGCCACCTTTAGGGCAGAGGCAGCACTACATTATTAAGTGCTGCTTTACGTGATACGTCAGTATATACTTGTCTGTAAATCAGCATCAGACATGCCGTGGCGAGTAGCTCAACTACTGGCGTAGGTCTTGTATATAGACTTAACCTCCGCTACTAGACGTCAGAAGTATTGAATAAAATATTGAAAAAACCTAATTTTTGTTTTAAGCCGGTCCTTTTTCTGAAAATACTTTTCTGATGAAAGTTATGCGTTATATCAACATCAAAAACTTAATTTACAAGTGAATTATTTAGATTCTTTGCCGAAGACAAAACGTCTTTAACGATATGGTTTATTATTACCCGAAAGTTTTCGTTGTATAATTTGTGGACCATCCAACTGTGGTAAAACAAATGTTATGTTAGGATTACTAACACATGCAAATGGCTTAAAATATGCAAATATTTATGAATATTCAAAATCATTGTATCAACCAAAATATGAGTTTTCATAATAATGTTTACCAAGAATCAAAGGAAAGAGTTATTTTCCTTATGATGAAAATGTTGGTATTTTGAAACCAAAAAATGCAAGACCAAATTCAGTGTTTGTGTTCGATGATGTATCAAGTGATAAACTGGATTGTATGCGTGCTAACTTCAGTATGGGACGACATGCCATTGTTCATTTATTCTATTTATGTCAAACTTATGCTCACATACCTAAGCACTTGATACGAGATAATTCAAATTTAATCGTTTTATTTAAACAAGATGATATTAATCTAAAACATGTGTGCAATGATCATGTCAATACAGATATGTCATTTACCAAATTAAGAGAGTTTTGTTCAAGATTTTGGGATGATAAATTTGGATTCATAGTGATTAATAATGATAGTTATATGGGGCGTTATAGAAAAGGTTTTGATAACTATTTAAAATGGATTTAAATTTTATCTGTGATTGAATATATCAGTATATAAATATATAATGTTTAAGATATTTTGTCATTTTAAAGATAGTATTGTTGTTGTCCTGTCTCAGATCTATAAATTGTTAGTTTGTTATATTTATTTATTAAATTGGAAGAGTTATTAATTTAAAATGAATAAAACAGAAATGAAATCATTGAAGGAAATATTGAAAGTTAGTGATGCTATACGCAAGAAGTATAAATCACTCAAACGTGGACATTCAGATGCCGAGGAATTACTACAAAAAAGTTTTAAACCCTTTACTTTACCCCTAAAAGAAATAGATGAAAATACTTCAACAAAATTCAAGAAATTTGAAGAAGACTCTCCAGATAATACAGCAATTAAAATAAAAAAGAAAAGGGATAATGAATCGCCCACTGCTCATTATCGCAAACCGGTTGCGACATCTAGTAGTGGAGCAATCAAGTAACCTCAAAAATTATTGCCAGCGTTTCTGGAATCTGATGAAATAGCAGTGAAAGATGAAGATCTATTCACCAAGAACCCAAATTAAAACGCAATTAAATATTCCAGGAAATCTAGAAGAATTTGAACAGTTGAAAGAATCTGCAGGAGATTTTGCAGCCCTTTACATGTTTATTTTCGCATTGCATGAGAGTGATACTGATAAAGGATATGGAATTAGAAAAGATAGTAATAATAGTTTTAAAATCGGTAACACACCAGTTGAGATCGAACATAATGATTTAAAGATTAGACATCAATGGTATGAAGGAAAAATGGGCCTGTTTGAATTATTATTTAAGAAGTATCCTATTACCATATCATTTACAAATAATGATAAAAAAATTTATTTAAATATAATACTGCAAACAATTGCTCTTACGGGAAACTTTAGTTCCACTGGTCAACCTAATGGTTCATGAAGTCGGAAGCAAGTAAATATGATTAAACCTGCGATGACAGTAGGAAGATCACGATCATCATCCGGATGTGGTATAATACCCTCAAATATGCAATTGTCAAAAAAGAAAAGAGAATATATATATTGGAATGAACCTTATGAACTTATTGAAAGATTGAAGTTGTTAATCGCATCTAGGACTGTTGGTCATACTGGTCATGATAATGAAATTAGGTCGATATTTGAGGAACTTAAAGAAGCTGTTACAATTTAGTAATATTTCATATCTTAATCATTCTCAAGAAGTCAGTTGACTAGTTTGGTAGACCGTTGGAGTCATATGGGTTCAAATGTAAAACTAGTTTGAATATAAATAATTTTGATGAGTTTGATGCATCATATCGACGAATAATAAATATAGCAGAACCTTATGAGGAATATCATGCTGATAATAAAGGATATATCGATACGATACTTGCAGAATTAGGAAATTTTTTAACAGCGACTATTAATTCCAATAAGGAATACATTGACTTATCTATTAATAAATTAGGAAATAAGTTAAACTACACTTTACCTGTATGGATTGATGAAACTGAAAAAGAAGTTTATAATGTGGAAAAGAAAATGATTGTGCAATTAGCATGACCTACATTTCCAAATGATGCTGCTAATAAAAATATATCGACCAATGTAAAATTTAATTAAGTTCACTAGTTAATATTAACACAGTTATTATTATTGATTTAAAATTTTCAAATAAAAAAACTCAATAATTATGTGCCACTTTTGATTTAAGTTTTAAATCCGTTGCTAAGAAAATGAACGATTTTGTTGAATATACAACTGAAATAATTCATAAATAGATCGAGTCATATTTAAAAACGAATTTAAATTCAAATAAGTTAGTTGCAAATATATCTGCACACAAAGATCAGCAAATTGCACATAGTTAATGAACTGAATTAAGCAGCTCGTCGGAATTATCTTAGACGAAGGGTAATTACAAAAGGAATTGATGATTTGTGGCAGTTTGATCTTGTTGAAATGATACCTTATAAACTGGAGAATAATGGTTTTAAATATTTACCATCTGTAATTGATGTATTTTCGAAATATGCGTGGGCAGAGCCTTTGAAATCAAAATCAGGGAATGATGTCACATAGGATGTGCGTAAAATACTAGCTCAGCAGAGAATTCCACACAATATGCAATCTCATAATGGCAAAGAGTTTTACAACTCGGAATTTAAAAACCTCATGAAACAACATATAATAAATCAATATTCAACATATGGCAATCTCAAAGCTAGTGTAGTTGAAAGATTTAATCGTACATAGAAATCTATCATGTGGCGTGACTTCAGTTTAAATGGATCTTTTAATTGGATAAATATGAGTATTTTACCAAAATTATTAAGAAGCTATAATGGAAGAAAACATCGTACTATAGGACTGAGTCCAAAAGTTCTTACATTTAATAAAGAAAAGCTGTTACTGGATTTATTGTATAGTAATATTAAGATTGCAGGGCATGGTTAATTTAAAATTAATGACCAAGTACGCATAAGTAAAATGAAAGGTCTGCTTTATAAGAGATACACTGCAAATTGTTCAACAGAAATATTTAAAATCGTAAAAATTCATATTAAAAACTCTATTACATATAAAGTAGAAGATCTACATGGTGAACCAATCGAGGGTGGTTTCTATTAATATGAGTTGCATTTAACGAAGTAACCCAACATTAACCTAGTAGAAAAAGTTCTAAAAACAAAGGGTTCGAAGGTTTACGTTAAATAGTTAGGGTTTGATAAAAGTCATAATTCTTGGATAAATAATGTAAATTTTGTTTAATTTTAGAAATATATATATATATATATATATATATATATATATATATATATATATAAAATACCATACAATTAAGTAAAATGTATAGTACAAATATGTTTTGTAAATGTATTCAATCCTAATATATAAAATAAAAAATTTATATTATTATATCTGTCAATCTAAACATTCAAAATTTTATCTTTATTGTTTATTATCTTCAATCGCATCGTCTGAAATATCACAATGTCCCCATGGTAATGTGTCGGTCGAGTTAGGAAGTTTCTATCTTTTGTCATCTTCTGCGCTAAGTACAAGTTTATTTGGCTCAATAGTTAATATATTATGTTGTTTTGATATAATATTATTTTGTATTTTATGTGTATTTATATTGTTAATTTTGAAATAAAAAACTCGTGATCGTTATTTAATTTATTTTTGACGGAACGATTAACAACTCTCTTATTATATTTCACTATAGCAACTAACTTAAAAATACAAAGTACTAAAAATCAAATAATCCAATACTCCCTCTATTTGAATACTTTGTAAATATATGGCTGCTATCTATGGATAAGCCATGCCTATTTTAAAAATGAAATTTTTGAAACGATCACGGGGCAAAGGCTTGGTGAATAATTCCGCCAGCTGATCGTTAGTTGAAACGAAAATGACATCATTTGCTTTTTCTTCCAACTTCTCACGAATAAAATGGTATTTTATATCTACGTGCTTCGTTCTTTTATGATATACGGGATTTTTTGCTAAACATATCGCTCCTTGGTTGTCAACCAACAATCGAGTTGGTTCGTTGATCGAGTTTCCAATATCCTTGAGCATTTGACGTATCCAAATTGCTTCTCTAGTAGCTTCAGAAGCTGCAATATATTCTGCCTCTGTTGTAGATATTGCAATTGATTTCTGACGTTTTGATGACCATGTGACTGTATCTCCGGACATGATAAATGTATATCCAGATGAAGAAGGTCGTGTATCTAGATCATTTGCGAAATCCGAATTTGCGTATCCAATTGTGTGATTGAAATTATCGTTTCTTCGATATTCTATACCTACGTCTATTGTTCCTTTGAGATATTTTATGATACGCTTAACAGCATTCCAGTGACTGCTTCCATGATTCGTAGTAAACCTACTGACCTAGTTTGTTGCAAACATAATGTCAGGTCTTGATACAATTGCTGCGTATGTTAAAGAACCAATAGCTTCCCTGTATGGTATATTGTCCTCGTCCTCAACGGGTTTATCTTCTCCTTTCTTTAAACATACGTGCGGATCAAATGGAATGTTTACAGGTGCTGCTTCTTCTAAACCGTACTTGCTTATTAACTTTTGAAAGAATGATTTCTGATGAATGAAGATTCTTCCATTTAGCTCATCATATTCGATTTCCATTCCCACGAAGTTATTCATTTTAGTTGTTTTTATTTCAAAAGTGTTTTGAATTGTATTGATGAACACCTTCAAAACTTCTTTGTCCTTGGAAAAACTTAAACCATCATCAACATATAATATAATAATGATGAATGAATCATCATGGCCTCGAGTGTAAAGGCATTTATCACCTTTTCCTTGTTCAAACCCTTCTGTAATCATGAAGCTGTGAAATTTTGCGTTCCAACATCTAGAGGACTGCTTCAAACCATATAAAGATTTCTTAAGTTTGCAAACTAAATTCTTATCGATTTTAGATCCTTCGGGTGGTGCCATAAAGATGGTATCTTTTAAATCTCCGTGCAAAAAAGCGGTTTTCACATCAAATTGTGTAATTTTATGATTATTTTGTACTGCATTTGCTAGCAAAATTCTTATCGAATCATAACGAGTTGTTGGTGCATAAATTTCTTCATAGTCTATTCCCTTTGTTTGTGTAAAATACTTTGAACAAAGCCTTTCTTTAAATCTTGGTTTTGATTTCTCTTGATTTTTCTTAAGTTTGAAAACCCATTTAGATGCTATTATTTTCATCTTTTCGTTCTTTGGAACTAATTTCCATGTGTTGTTCTTTTTAAGGGATTGCAGTCCTTCATTTTCAATTTCTAATCTTGAGATTCTGCACTCTCCATTGCTTCTATGAAAGTCGGCGGCTCGATAATCTCGGTGATTAGAGCATTAAAACGAGCAGGTTTTCTGATCTGTTCTCTTGGCCTCAAAAATCGTTCAAGAGCTATTTCCTGATGTGTATCGTTATACGGCTGTACTTGTTTCGTAGGTGGATCATGCCGATCTTCGTTGTCCTCTACTTTATCCTCTCCATCTAGGCGTATAGTGACTGTCTCCTCTTTTGATTTGATATAACCATTTTCATTGAAAACAACGTTTCTTGATACCTTTATTTTCTTTGTACTAGGGTTGAACAATCTTTAGTTTTCTGATTCGCCATCATAGCCTACGAGGATTAGTTTCTTTTATTTTGCTTCAAGCTTCGTCCGTTGAGAATCAGGAACATGCATAAAGGCTTCACAACCAAATTTTCTCATATGACCGATTGATGGTTTTGCACCAGTCATAATTTCGTAGGGTGTCTTTGATTTGTTTTCTGAAGTAGGTGTGCGATTCAATATGTAAACCTCCGTACTGATTGCTTCAGCCCAAAGGTATTTCGGAGCATCTGCTGCATGCATCATTGAACGAGCACTTTCTACTACGGTTCGCATCTCTCGTTCTACGCGTCCATTTTGCTGGGGCGTATATGGTGCTGTTGTTTCAAATGTGATGCCTTCTTTCTTCAGAAAATCTGTAAATTCCTGATTTACATATTCCTTACCGTTGTCACTATGTAAAGTCAAAATCTTGTGTAATTTCTTTGTCTTCATAATCGAGTATTCTTTGAATCGTTGTAAAACATCCGATTTGTGTTTTAAGAAGTACACATTCAAATAGCTAGACATGTCATCTTTAAAAAGGAGAACATATTTCGCACCAGCTATTGATTCATTAGCATATGGTCCACAAACATCTGAGAAATATTCGTTTTCCTAGTTCCCTTGGTTAAATGTGGTAAACGATGTTGTTTTCCATACAAACATGGTTCACAGAAAAAATCTGTGTCTGTAATTGAAATTGCATCAGATATCAAGCCTTTATCGATCATGTTACGAATTCGAGTGGTGTTAACATGTCCTAGTCTATCGTGCCATAATTGCATAGTATTATGGTGAGATTTTGATGTCGAGTTTGCTTGGTGACTTAGAATAGTCTTGAACAACATGCGATACAAATTATTGTTTTCTTGAATGGTGCGAGCGATCTCATTTTCATTATCTTTGATCTCAGTCAAACCATTCATCTTAATCACTGGCCATCCTTTTTTAGTAATTACTCCCTCTGACAACAAATTTCGTTTTAATTTAGGCACATATAAAACATTAGTAATAACAGAGTCATGCCAGATATTATGGATAAATTTCTGGATTTTTAATTCTCCCATTCCTGCAACTATAAGCGACTCATTGTTTCCAAGTAGCACTGTTGTACCTGTTTCCACCATTGTCAAGTTTGAGAAGTAATCGAGTCGATGGGTCATATGTGCACTGGCTCCACTGTCCATAGTCCAGTAGTCAGCTGCATTTTCTATTTCGCTTGAAAAATATGTATTAAAACCTGAAAAATCATTCTGACGATTATTTTGAGATTTAGACGCTATATTGGACTTAGTATATTGCTTATTCTTGCAATCGTGGGCAATATGTCCCCTTTCATGACAAGTTTGTATTTTTATCATATTTTTGTCCACTTACAGTACTTTGGTCGATAATCTCTTGATCTATTTCGATCTCCTGAGTTGTATGATCTTCATTTTTTTTCATAGAGGTCGACAAAGCGGATTCAAACTGTTCTGACAATGAAGGTCTTGATTCTTCATCAATAAATCTTGAAGTTATATTTGACAATGTTTGTCTATCCTCTGAAACTGTTAACCATGCTTGGCGAAAGCTTTTGTACTTTAGCGGTAATGTGCTAATAATTTTCGTCATGATTGCAGCATCACTTACATTTTCACCGATATCTTTCAATTTTTTGGCTAAATTTTCTACGTTAGCAATGTGTTGAGCCATACTTTTATTATCATTCATTCGATATTGATGAAATCTTTCATGCGCAATCATTTTATTAGATTCAGATTTTTGCATATAAATTGACTCAAGCTTACATATTATATCTTTTGATGAGGTGCAATTTTGAATCAATCTGATTTGTGTATAATCCATGGCAGATGTTATGATGAACATGGCAGTCGCATCATTTTTTTTCCATAAATTTCTTTCTACACCGTCTGAATCAGATTTGACCTCATCTCCGCTTACGATATCGAAAAGTCCCTATGCTCTTAGAGCACAGTTTATTTGAAATTTCCATTGATTATAATCTGAAGCAGTGAACTTGTTCAAATTGCTAACATCAACTAGTTCAGCCATTTCAGCGACCAACGCGTACAATTACTATAAGCCGACACACAGCTTCCGTTCCGCAATCTCAATTTTCGCGACAAAACACGAAAATTTTTTTGATCCCGATCACAGTTTATTTTTAAATTTTTTTAATTCACGTGATTAACACGCGGAACAACTTTGTTATAGCATCAGTTTACTAAACACAAAGTAAAACTGATTTTCCCATTTAATCCAGGGCCCATAACCTTTTGAAATAAAAAACTTGTAATCGTTATTTAATTTATTTTTGACGGAACGATTAACGACTCTCTTATTATATTTCACTATAGCAACTAACTTAATAATACAAAGTACTAAAAATCAAATAATCCAATAGTTAAATAATGTTTGTTTATACTCATGTATTGTTAATGATCTTGTGACAATATTCGATACCCCTTTTGCTTTGGATATTAATTTATCAATATCCAAAGCAAAAGAGTACATTTTAGAATGTAACCCCGCAAATTCAGTCATAAATAGTCCAACGTTTTCATCTTTAAATAGTCCAACAATTTTTTTATAGGCTTGAGATATCCCATATAAATTTTTTGTTGGATAGTCAGATGTATCAAATCTGTGGATCTCATTTTTAATTTGTATATCCGGATCTTGTTTAAATTCGTAAATGATTGAGTCAGTATCCATGTATAACAATTTTGATTGTTTAAATGTTTTTTGTAAGTAATTATAATGAAAATCATACATTAAATATTTGCTAAGCTCCAAAATAGCCATTCCAATATATACCGGTTTATTAAATTTTAATATTTACTTTATATAATTCGATTAAAGTTAAATTTGCTGTAAATATAGTTGCCTTTCTAAAATTTGGTCTTGCAATCAATTTTCTAGCTCCACCCGCTCCATCCCATTTAGAGACTAAATTAATATTGCTATACTTCCGTATATTTTCCATGCTTTTTCCTTAAAAAATTTTCAAAATCGTTTTTAGCTAATGTACTTAATTCAGTGTTCAGATCAATATATTGTTAAAGCCAAAATGCTTGTTTAAATTTTAAAGCACGGTAAATTTTATCTAGTGTCACCCCAAGTGCTAATGCTTGTTTTAAATTTAATGGTGGATAATATATTTTTTGTTACAGTTTAATGCAGTCATTAGTTTTGTAAATTTTGAATCTGGTAAGGTTTGATGTTCAGAGCATAATGAAAAGTCTTTATGTATGTTGTGTAAGTGCTGAGGATACTCTAAGTAAACTTCTTATTTCTAGTCTTCTAATCTGATTGTCTGTTATCCAGTCAAAACTACTATGTGGTAAGCATTGCGTCACTGCCCAACCGTATAAATTACAGGCGTCAATATACAAATGATATATATCGATTACAACATTGACTAACACCCTCACGAACTCCACGTTCAAAAATAAGAAGTTTATCGATGTCAGTCGGTAATTCCAGACCTATAAAACTAATCAAATTATTACTCTTTAATAAAATATCAAATTATTTTACCAGGGGTAGCGTAATAATGAACTGGATCAAGAGCATAAGATGTTAAACATATATCTCGAAATTTTTCAAAAATATCGGCCAGTAGTATTACATCAGTTTTTAGATATAAATCTGTATAATCCTGCAGTGTTTTATGATTAAATGTATTTCATCCGACTTTTGCGTCAGCATAGACTTTTTCACTTATACCAACTTGTTTCAGCTTGGAATAAAAATTGTTTTTCGTAGGTAATTGTTGTTCTCTAAGTCGATCCCATGAATTCACATAGTCGTATGAAAAAAACAGCTTTTCGCATAAGTAATGCAACCTGATTCTTGTCTGGATAAATTTTCTGTAATTTCTTGAATGCTTCTGTTGTCATATAGTAAACCAGTTGATCCAGAGCACTATTCATGAATCTATAATTAATAGAACAATTTTTATGTAATATATATATATATATATATATATATATATATATATATATATATATATAAATATATATATATATATATATATATATATATATATATATATATATATATATTTATATATATATGTATATATATATATATATGTATAGATATATATATATATATATATATATATATATATATATTAATTTATTTATTTATATATTTTTATTTTATTTAAATTACGAATCAATTACTATGGTCATTAGCGCTTGTGCACGTGAAATTGAAAACTAGTCTATGCCAAGGACAACCGGATTCTATATAACAAGAGAAAATAAAAGTGGAAAAGATAACATGATTAATAACTAACAAAAACTAAAATGTATCAATTAAGAAAAAAACCATCAGCTTTAGCTTAAATAAAGCAGTAAGAAAAACATTATACTTTCACATACACGAAAGAACTTTGCACGGTTGGAATGTGCAGACACTAGTCAAAAACTGAAATCTTTTATGGAAACCACAATAACCACAGCCCTGGCTCATATAAAGTGTAGAGAAAACCGAAAAAAAATGATAATTGGAGTATTAACATTTATGGAGCGAAAAGAAGAGAACCCTTTCAGATTTGTGTATACAAATCTCCTAACCGGAGATATAAGAGCACTTTACCAATGCTTGTTGCATTATTGCTTAAAGAAAAACGCATGGGACCCTCAATACCTGCATTGCGATGCTGAAAATTGTAATTAGGACACTGCTCGAAAATATGTTCGAGAGTTAGCCTAGTGTTACAAGCAGAGAGCGGTGGTTGTTCTCCTAGTAAAAGATGCAAGTGTGTGAAACAAGTATGACCTATTGTCAGACGAGAGATGACCAGTTGCTAATCCCTTGATAAGCGGATTGGTGCTATCCAGCGCTCCACTGTTACCTTTACACGTCGCAATTTGCTAGTAGATGTATTCCACTCCTCCTGCCAAAACTTAAGACAACGCACAGCCACAGACCTCAACACATCATAGGCAAGCAAGGGATGACGGACAACGTAGTTGCCATTGGCTGCTTCAAGAGCAGCTCGGTCAGCACAGTGACTACCGGGTATGCTAGCATGTCCGGGTATCCAAATGTGAAAGATATCTCTCTCTAGCTCCCGTAATCTATCGATTGCTTCACGGATGTCCAAAACGGTTGGATCTGTAGAAATTCTGCTACCGATGCCTAAGATAACTCAGGGAATTGGTGTAGATGAGTAGGTGACGTTGCTCATCGATAGCTTGACGGGAGTGTCGAAGACTGTAGAGAATACCATATAGCTCAGCAGTGTATACAGAGCATATGGGTGACAGTGTGAACGACTGGGATACGCCATTGGTCACAAATCGCAGCCTGTACCGGATGCTGTCTTGGAGCCATCAGTATATGTGTGTTGAAAGTATGTGTACTGTTGCAATTGAATGAAGAATTCAATAAAGTATGTGGCGTTAGAAGTAGAATCTTTTGGCAAGTTGGTCAACTGTAGATTTGTCGTTAAAGAAAGAGATGCCCATGGAGGGATGTTGGTAAACATTCTCAATAAAACAGGCTCTTGGTTGCCAATGATGGTATTTAACAACCTTGGGAGTCTCAGTGCATGTGGATAGAGTGAAGTTGAACCATAAGTATATAGATGATTTAACTCTCGGTGATTGGAAAATATGAAATGGTTTATATGCTGCGTGAGCGAAAGAACTTTACAGACGTACCTCAAACCAAGTTTCATGTACCTTATGTGAGGTGGTGGTTCGCTTGCTTCACGGTGAAGGCTTGCAATTGAAGAAGTCCTGAACGCACTGGTGACTGCTCGAATTCCAGCAATGTGTACGCTTTCTAGCTTCTTCAAGTGAGAAGCACTAGCAGTGTACAGAATGAGAGCACAAAAGTCTATTCTGGATAGAACCAGACTGACGTAAAATCGCAGCTCCCCATTTTGTCGAGGCAATAGACTAGATAGCACCCTATGATATTTGGCACTGCGCAGAAATAGTGTTGATTTGTCTCACCCATAAAAGACGATGGTCGAAAATTGTTCCCAAAAACTTCACCTCATCCACAATCCGCACTGGTCTATCGTAAAGCGATATAAGAGGACAGTTGTGTGCTTTACGTAGTCGAGAGAAGTCGATAGCACAGGTTTTCTCTACAGAGAAAAGAAAACCACGGTCGGATACAGCTAAAGAACCAAAGTCAACCGCCTGCTGTAATCTCTCCTGACAGAGATCAAGAGACTGGGATGAAGTGAAGATCGTGAGGTTAACTACATATAGACAATAATCAACAGTATCTGGCAGGTTGTACACAATGTCATTGATTGCGATCAAAAATAATGTAACACTTATGGAAGAGCCTACGGGAATCCCGTCTTGCACCGGTCATAAAGAAGAGAAGGTTTATCCAAGTCGAACTCTAAATGAACGGTTCGAAAGAAAGGTTTCTACGAGTTGAGGCAGATGGCCTTGTAGACCCCAGTTGTGCAGTTATCGTAGAATTCCGTATCTCCAGGTCATGTCAAAAGCTTTCTCTAGATCAAAAAATAATGCAACCAGATGGTTGCGTTTTAAGATGCAAGATTGAATAGCGTTCATCAGATCCACATGCAGGTCAGTGGAGGAGTGGTGCTGACGAGATCCACGTTGGTGTTGGTTGATGAGATTATGGGATTCTAGAAACCAGTTGTGTCGATAATTGAACATGCATTCATATAACTTTGACAGGTGGCATGTCAAAGATATTGGACGGTAGCTTGATACAGAAAACTAGTCTTTGCCCTTCTTGTGTATCGGCACAATTCTCGCTTCGCGGCAGATGCCAGGATAGACATTTTCAACCCAAGGCCGGTTGAGAAACTCTACTATTCTGAGTTTAAATAGGTTGGGAAAATGACGATACATTGCGTTAGCAATATCATCATACCCAACAGAAATATTGGCTGTGCGACTCAGTGCAAATCCAAATTCTGCTTGAGTGAATATTGAATTGTGATTCGCAGAATTATCACACTCGAAATTTAGGGGAAACTCTTCAGCTGCTTTTGAACGCAAGAATTGGAGCAAGTAATTATCCGAGTGACTAACGGACTCAAACTGGTTAGCTAGAATATCACAAATAACCACTCTGACAGTGTGTACCTGACCATTGACCTAGAGCATTGGAAAATGAAAACTTATATTGTAACCGTTCATATACCTGATTTTCTTCCCAAGCAGAGTTTGGTCGAAATCAGTACCAATAGAAGAAACAAATCCTCGCCAAAACTCGGTTTTAGACTGAAGAATTGAACGCCTGGATTGCGCACGGGTTTATTTGAAAGCAATTTGCTTTAAAAGTGTCGGATGTCTCCGGTACACTTGTAGTGCGAGCTTTTCAAAACGGATAGCGGAAGCAACGTGTTCATTCTACTAAGGAACAGACTTCTTTCAGAGAAAACCAGAGGATTACGGAATTGATAACAAAGCGGAATGCAGAATAGACTCGTTTAGAGGTTGCAGCTCGATATTTAAATCAGGTGACGGTTTGGGAAGTATAAGGTTTTTGGCGAAAGATTGCCAATCGGCCAGATTAAATTACCATCTTCGTGCTGTTTCTTGTGCTACAGAGACAGTATTTGAAAGAAACGACAAAAAAATGGGATAATTGTCACTGTAATAGGCTAGAGTAGAGCTTATAGGCTAGAGTAGGACTAGAGTAAGACTAGTCAATAGCCGAAAAACTTCTTGATCTCATGTTCATGAACGTGGCTGAGCCAGTCTTCAAAGGCGTGACATCATTGTTGTCCAAGAAGCTTTCGACCATTCGACCGCGGGGTTCTGTGCCTACAGAACCCCAGGGCATGTTGTGAGAATTGAAATCGCCAACAAGAATAGAAGGAGTCGGAAGTTGTCGTACCAAATCCTCAAGGTCATTTATGTTCCAGTGGCCGTCTGGGAGGTAGACGTTGCAAATTGTGATCTTACGGAGAGAGAATACTTGGCATGCTACTGCCTGTAGCCTAGTCCTAATGTTGCAGTCTTTAAAAGGAGCAGAAGACTATAGAAAAAGTGCAACGACCAATAGGATCAACGTCTTCGTGGAAGATGTTATATCCCCGCAAGTTAATGAATCATGAGATTCGAAGTGACTCTCTTGAATGAAAATTACTCTGGAGCTATGCTCAGCCATTAGCAGTTTAACCTCAGCTACGTGGTTGACGATTCTATTACAGTTCCACTGAATGATGAACGAACATAAGAAATGAAGACAAAAAAGAAAAATAAAAGTCAGAAAGTAAAGGCTGACTTTATAGGTAAACCCGCAACGTGTTACGGTTTCGGTTTCCTCAGTCTGCCCTTAAGCCAACCTCGCCAATCTTTGGGTTCACGGGCATTTTTGACCATCTCATTGTAAATCGACATAGCGCTTGACTCTTAGTCGGAGAAGGAAAGGTTTTTATCCTGGCCTGACAGAACAGGAGCAGGAGATGGCATAATATTTGAAGAAAGCACTTTATTCAGAAATGAGATGTTCCAGGCAAAACAGGTACTGGAACAATAGGGAGTGGTGGCATTGTAGTGTTACTGGTTGTTGTACAGGTATAAGAGAGAACAGCGTTAATGATGGCGCCCATTATAGTGGAGATCGCTTCTATGGTCACTTTTTTTGATTTCAGGTAAAAGAGGATCTGGAATGTTGTTAACAGAGGTAGCAGATGTAGCAGGTTTAGCTGCAGCAACCTTGGCGAAGCTCAGTGTCGGAACTGTAGAGTTCTGACGCACAAAAGTTCTAGCTTCAGGAAAACTACAATTGTTTAGAGTTTTGTGTTTCATAATAGCATACTCTTCTTTAAATTAAGGGCAACTGACAAGGCCAGGTGCCTTGCTCCACAATTAACGCAATTTACCGGATCGGAACAGCGCTGATCCTCGTGGGGTGCTTTACCACAGGTACAGAATTTTGTGTCCTTGCAATACTTTGAACTGTGCCCAAACTTTTGGCAATTGAAGCAACGCATAGGATTGGAGATTTAAGGCCTGACAGGTAAAGTATACATGGCTACCCGTATTTTAGAAGGCAACTTATGCAGAGGAAAAGAAACGATAATGGACGCAGGGTTCTCCACTGCGCCATTGGCCTTGCGGGTTATCCGCTTCACTTCAGAAACTCCATGTGATTTAAGCTGAGCAAAGCTCATCTCTTGTGCAATTAAGTAAATCGCGACAAGGAATCACGCCCTTGACGGTAATGAGGGTCGAGTGAGAAGAAACCTCTACTGGAAAATCAGAGGAAGTAGTGGTTTGTAGCAACCGAATTGCTTGCTTGGCTGTTTTCGTTTCAACCAGCAGACCATCTTTAATTTTTTTTTAAAGATTGAACCACGCCTACCAAACTGTACAATTGTTTACTGATTATAAATGGGCTGACCTTGAAAAAAATCAGATCCATCTTTTTTCTTAATGACCAGAAACCAGGGAGATTGTTCCACCGTCAACTGGCTGATCACCTGCTTTTACGCAGGGTTAAATGTAACGGAGGGGTTGTTCCGTCGAAAACCCTGTCCGCACAATTAATTAAAACGAAAGAAAGTAATAAAACCCACCTGAATATAAGAAAATGTAGCCAAAACTACGATAAAAGAACAATTTTCAATCGATTTGGGCTTAAACCGAATGAAATCAGTCGATAATCGACCAAATCAACACCATTCACAGCAAAATAAACACAAACGAACAAGAACACAGGCCTCACGTAAAGAACGGCCGCTCACTCTGGCATCTTGTACACGACTCAAGATATATATATATTTATATATATATGTATGTATATATATATATATATATATATATATATATATATATATATATATATATATATATTTATATATATATATATATATATATATATATATATATATATATATATATATATATATATATATATATATATATATATATATATATATATATATATATATATATATATATATATATATATTTATATATATATATATATATACTGCAGGTCAAAAGTTTGGGACCACAGTAGTTTTTACACAGATTTCAGTTAAAACACGTTATAAAATATCAAAATCTATATATTTATTTCAGATTATGTTAAGCATGATATCAAAGTATGTAATTTAATTAAATTACATATAAAATAAAACAACATACTAGCAATAATTAACAAATCATCGCAACACATCTATTTCGTCTAAAAATCCACCTTTGGTTTTTATAACTTTTGCCACTAGTGTTGGCATCCGAGATTTTAATTTGTTAAATTGTTCTTGCGAAATGATTTTCCACGAGTCCTGAAGGATCTGCCATAGATTTTCTTTGGATGTTGGACAGTGCTCCCTTACTTTTCGGTCCATTTCGTCCCACAGCAGCTCTATGGGATTTAAGACAGGTGACTGTGCTGGCCAAATAATATTTTTTAAAACTCCTTCATCTTCTTTTAGTTGAAGGTATCCCCGGCATAATCTAGAGCTATGTTTTGGGTCAATATCCTGCTGCAAAATGAATTGTCGTCCTATTATACGTAGTCCCGATGGTATGGCATTCTTCTCCAAATTTTCTTTGTAGCCTTCCTTTTTCAAAATTCCCTCAATTTTTACTAGATCTCCCACTCCAGAAGAAGAGAAGCAACCCCAAATCATTATCGAGCCACCACTATGTTTGATTGTTGGTATAACACACTGCGTTAACATCTTTTCTTTCCCGGAACGACGAACATAAACTCGGCGATTTGATCCAAATATTTCGAGTTTCGATTCGTCGGTCCAAAGGACCTTTTTCCGGTCCTCCATTGTCCAGTATCGGTGCTCTAGGGCCCACTGTAAATGTTTTTTCTTATTTGCAGCACGTAATAATGGTTTTCTGCCTGCAATGCGACCCATCAAGTTTGCCTCGCGCAGACGTCTTTTCACATTAGTGAGTGAGACTGCCTTTTGCCGTGTTCTTTTTATTTGAGAACGAATTTCAGGTGCTGTAAGTCGTTGATAATATATATATATATATATATATATATATATATATATATATATATATATATTACTTAACATACCTAAAAGAATTGATAAATCTTTGATTCATATCATTAACTCTTTTTGAAAAAGATATATATCGTTCATTATTGCTTGGTATTAATTGTATTTCTTCTTCATCGACACCGAATTCTCTCTCAAGCAAATGACTATCATAACCTCTCAAATTGTGAAAGATCACTGGATTATAGTTAGGTTAGTGAAAGTTTAAGTTGCAAGCGTTATGAGCTGCTCCACGGAATTTTCCTATTCAAATTAAATAAATTTTTGCTAAATAAAATCATACATACATATATATATATATATTTAAATATATATATTTATATATATATATATATATATATATATATATATATATATTTCTATATATATTTATATATATATATATATATATATATATATATATATATATATATTGTCACGGTATTTTTGATGATACCACGGCATAAAGGGATGTGAGACAGGATAACCCAATGGAGAAGGGAGGGGTTTCGAGCTACTAGCTGAGGTGTGGTACTTAAATGAAACACGGTTCAGTTCCACTTGACAATGTTTATACATAAAGAGAAATAAAAATGCCTTAACTGGGCGCGTGGCCATACACTTTAATGCCTAATACATTTTAAAGTTACGTGGACGTTATGGTGAAGTTAAATACAATAAAAAGAAAAGAAAAAATGGTGATACTCAAGTGAGTCCGTGAGAGCGATGTTCCAACGGGCCGGCGGATAAGTTGGTGTGGCGGCTAGCGGTAGTCCAAGGTGAATTTGTGTTGGGCGCAAGTCCTGCCAACGGCAGTGGTACTTCTCCTGTAGACGCATTTGTCTGCGTTACCTCTTGATCTAGCATGAACTGATTAGATTTCTAATTCTAGCATCGCAACGCCTGTTGTAACCCATAGAGCGACTTCTATAGTCTACATTCTTCATCATCGCTCACATCAGCGCCATATGATGTGTCCATGTATATTATCTCTTTGAGTTCTCCATACAAAAAGTCCGTGCGTACATCGAACAGAACTATTTTGTAATTATTCTCTACTGCTGTGGCCAACAGGATTTTGATTGAGTCAAATCTTGTAGTGGGCGACCAGATGTCCTTGTGGTCAATTCCTCTCTCCTGGCAATATCCTTTAGCATTATTTCGGGCCTTGAATCTTGGTTTTTTCGACATTGCATCTTTAATAGAGAAGACTCACATGGATCCAACGACTTTCATGTTGTACGTTCTTTTTACAAGTTGCCACGTGCGGTTCTTTTCGAGAGCAATGAGTTCAACTGTGTTCCCGGTTGATCATTTTCTTGACTAACTAATATCCATGGCTTCTGCAAAAGTTTGTGGCGCCTTGACTTCAGCAATGTGTGATGTTTACATTTCTGGACGCTTTAGATCATCTATCTTTCTCAGGTTATTTAATCTTGTGACGTAAGCACAAGCGACTTTTATTTTTATTTGGTTAACGAGGTCTTGCTCTATTTCAGCTATGTTATGTCGGTGCTCGATGATTTCCGATGCTGGATTCTCTTCAGCATTTTTAACTTCGGGTTGCTCTGATACGACGCGTATCTTAGCTGTCTTCTTTTCAGGATCTAACCTGGTATGTTCATAAAATATCACGTTCCTCGATACCTTGATTTTCTTCGTAGCCGAATCAAATAACCGATAGTTGTCTGAATTCCCATCATATCCAACAAATATGCGTTTCGTGGATTTGCCCTCAAGCTTAGTTCTTAGATTATCCGATATTTCCACGAATGCAGTGCATCCAAATTTCTTCATGTGTGACAGTGTTGGCTTCTTACTTGTGAAAATCTCATATGCTGTCATATTCCCTTTTTCGTAGGTGTCCGGTTGAGAATATAGAATGCCGTGTTAACCGCTTCACCTCAAAGTTTTTTAGACGCATCTATCGCATGCATTATGGATCCGACGCTCACCATGACCTTGCGCATTTCCCTCTCTATGCGGCCTTTCTGTTGCGGTGTGAAGGGCGAGGTGTTTTCCAAAATAATTCCTTCTTTCTTCAAATAACTCAGCAAATCTACATTGGTACTCGCCACTGTTGGCACCGTGTCATGCCTTAACCTTGCGATTGTGCTGCATTTCTATCATGTTCACATAGTCCTTTAACCGATCCAAAACTTCAGACTTATGTTTTATACTGTTCACAGTCATGTACGACGTTGCGCTGTCCTTCAAAAGAGCAAAGTTTCTTGGTACTCTTGCGGTTTCAGTTGCAATAGGTCAGCATACGTCCGAGCATATTTGTTCTCCAGGTTCCTCCTTTTGAACTACTCTTGACGGATTTGGAAAACGATGTTGTTTGCCAAAGAAGCAAGATTCACAGTGAAAATCTTCTTTATCACTCAACGTTATACTCTACCTATCACTCCATTCTTGATCATGTGTCGAATTCGTACAATGTCTACATGACCGAATCTTTCGTGCCCCGCCTTCAAACTAGTTTCTGTAACTTGATAGGCATGATGAGCAACGGGCATTCTGAACATCATTCATAGACATTGTTAACGTCAAGAACTGTACTTGCAATTCATTTAGAGCCGTCTAATATTTCGGTCTGTTTTCTCCCCTTTACAATCGACCAGTCTTTGTTTGTTATGGTGACTTCAGAAAACAAACTTCTTTTCAGTGCCGGAACAAACAAGACATTTTTAATTATCGATTTATGCCACATTCTTTTTATCAATTTTTCGATCTCGATAACTCCCTTTCACATGATAGGAAGTGACACGTCATTCCATATTACGACCGTAGTTCTTCGAGCGACATCAGACAGGTTGAAAAAATATTCTACCCGATACGACATATGGACAGCTGCACCGCTATGCATGATCCATGTATATTTCATATGGTCTACGCTTCCAGAAATTTCTACATTGAAAACAGATTATTCCTTGTTTTGAACTGGTGGATATTGTTTCGGTTTGCACCTACAAAATCGTGCAATGTGCCCTCTTTATCTGCCTAGATAGCAGATGACGTTTGATTTCCCTTCGGGCTGGCTTTGTTTATACGAACTCTGTTTGTGTGATTTAGTTGAGAGTGCCTTTCAGTAGTTCGTCCTTTTATTAAATTTCCCTGATATATTTATTCCTAGCGATACTGTAAATGCAGTCTGAAATTGCTCAGTCATTGACGAATTTACTCCTTTGTCAAATAATCTAGCGGTCAGATTTGCCAGCATTTGGCTATCTTGGCTGACTGATAGCAATTCTTGTCGAAATTTTCGAAACTTCGACGCTTAGGTGATTATTATTTATTTCATGATTGCCGCATCACTAACTGTTTCACCTATGTCCTAGAACTTCTTTGCCAAATTTTCAACATTTGCAATGTGTTGAGCAAGGTTATCGTAGTCTTTAATGTGATACTGGTGAAATCGTTCGTGTTCAATCAGCTTTCTGGACTCAGACCGTTGTAAGTTAATGAAATCAAGCTTACCAATGCTCTGACGAGATGACTCACAATCAAAGTAATTGTAATTTGCGAATAGTCTAATGCGGACGTCAAGATGTACATCTCTGTTGCATCGCTCATCATCCATGTAGTTTCGCCGTCCTCAGGTTTTTGTTTAATCCCAGGGACGATGTTATGTAATCATTTTGCAAGAAGTGCTCAGTTCATATGAAATCACCACTAGTTGAAATTGTTGCCAACGAACTTGTTTAAGCTATTTAGGACTAAAGTATCTGCCATCTTGATAGTTTTTGCTCAGTCAAAATTCCTTTAATAACAGTTCTCAAAAAAAAGAACACGCTTCCGCAGTATTTTCTGAGGTTATGTCTGGCGATTTTATTTCAGACTCACTTAATTTAAGGGGGTAGTCCTTTCTGGAAATTTCATATGTTCGTTTTTTATTTCTTTACATAAAAAAGTATTTTGGAATGTCTACTTTAGGATAGACCTTACCACAAGTAACCTCGTTCCAGAGTTACAAGCAGATTGGTGGACCCAACCCGTGTCGAGACGCTCCAATCGCGCTCAAGCGAGCGCTCGGAGAACCCGCCCTTTAAAGGTTTGGTTTCACCGCTATACTTCCCGTGTATAAGGCGCTATAACTTACTGTAACGTTGCCTGGGACAGTATACGCGAAACGCAAATGAAAGTTACAACGCCTGCATTTGGGCATTTTCGTCATAAAGAATTAATAGCGGCAAGCAAATAGTCGAGATTGCTGCTAATATGGCTGCCTGCAATTTTAGTGACGGCCTGAATAGGATAATGCAAATAAAGAAGGTGTTGCAGTTGGAAATCGGTACAATTTACCACAGTTATTCGTCAGGAACACAGCCTTTACGCGTGCTCTGGGCCCATAACCTTTTGATTATTTCAAACAGACATAACTTTTATTACTATGGCATGTTTTCTTAACACATTTCATCAAGTAAAAGCTTCATTTTTTTTGTTATAAAAACATCTGCCACCATTTTTAATATCCGCCTCTCTTCAATTATTTCTACCACATATAGTGATCATTAACGAAGCGCGAAATACAAAAGTCAATAATTTCGATCCCAAGATTTTAACGGAAATATACGTTTTGACCTTCCTTGAAACGATTCCGACTATTTTTGGATAGACGTCCATCTGTGTGTGTGTGTCTGCGTTATTGTTTTTGTGTGTGTGAGCGCTCTACAGCCTAGACGGTTGCAGGTAAAATTATGAAACTTCATACATAAGATTTGTATTTACCTGGGCAGAAAACATGAAATTTTTGAAAACAATTTACCAACCGGAATTTCAAGTTTACTCCAGTTATTTTTTTTTGGTTTCGGCGATATCTTAAAAATGGTTGCACTTATAGAAAAAATTTTGAGTTACAAATTATAGATATTAGCATTTTGAACAACCTATATTTGAAACATTTTTTCAAAAAAGGTACCGAAAATAAGAAAATGGCAATAGAACTTTGTTCTTATTTTAATAATTTTCACAAAAATCGTATCAATTGTGCCTGTCAGCTGTTTAATAAAACCCAAAAACCTTAAATAATTGGCAGTTTGACATTTAATATTTATTCTAAGAAATAATTTAGTAAAAAGGGGTTCCAAAATTTTAACCCAACAGTTAAGGATTGAATTATCTGTTTTATAACATGCGCAACACTTACGGATTCAGTTTTTAATACAGTAACATAACTGCGTTATAAAAGTTAAGTATATACTTTAGATAATGCTATTCAAATTGTAAATGGAAAAATTCATTAAATTGAACTTTGAATCAAGCATTTTATGTATAGCTGGGTAGCTATGAGATAGGTGATGTTTGTTATATTACTGTCGCTATACATTCTACAAACATCTGCATTTTATTTCACTAATAAAATCTGTCCGAATTTCACAGGATTGGATTACGCTTTTGAGAAAATGTCGCACGTTAGTGTCTGGATTTTATTGGCCTCATACCCATTGAGTAAGGAGGAAGGCAGACATGAGTCGAATGAAGAATGTATCGAATTTATATTTGATGAACAGGTAATATAATATTTCTAGAAAGTAATCTATTTAGATTCCAGTGATTGTATGATTAAATTTATTTCGAACATTGAATGAACATAAAGTAGGCATAAATAGTAACTACCGCGGCAACTGTGATTGGTTTATAAGTAATCTATGCAATGAATTTAAGGTCATATTTTTGCCTCTAAACTAACAACAAATTTATTTACGATGTAAATATGTTTTTCCAAAATTTGTAAAGGAATAAATTTATCTAGGATGACAAATCGATTTGGTGTAAAAGTTAATGAAATGTCACCAGATTCTGGCATCAGTCATTCGTTATTTTGCTATCTTATACGCAGTATATAGTAAGTATTGTAATCATGAAAGATTTCGATTTCGAGAATTGAACGGAAATATACGTTTTTGACCTTCTTTGAATCGATTCCGACAATTTTTGGAATGACTTCCGTTAGTGTGTGTGTGTGTGTGTGTTTCTGTGTGTGTGTATATTCTCTCTATATCCGAAACGGTTGAAGTGAAAATTCTGAAACTTTAAACATAAGATTGGCCTTGGGTGTGCACCTTCAATCTTTGAAAACAATCTTCTAACCGGAAGAACATGTTTACTCTAGTCATATTTAGCGGTTTCTGCAATTACTCGAAATTGGTTGGAGTGACAGAGAAATTATTAAAATAAGAATTATAGATATCAATAATTTGTACAATTTTTATTTGACACATTTTTTCCTAAAAGGTAGCGCAAACAAGAAAATGCCTCATGAAATATCTTCTTAATACATTTATTTTTACATGAATCGTATCATCCGCACCTGTCAATTGTTAATATAAAAAAACAAAATACTTACATAATTTGAAGTTTGACATTCAGTATTCATTTTAAGAGAATTTTTAAGGTAAAAGCGTTCCGAAGGTTAGATCAATATTTATAAATTTGTACAATTATGAATCTACGATGTGGGTTTACCCAAATGCATATAAGAAATTTTGGTGCATGACATTGCTGAAGTTTTTACGAAGAAATTGCTAGACATTCTGATACCAAAAGAGCTATAATATATGTAATTATTTCATCTTCAGGATTTTACAAATATCTCGATGTGGAGAACCTCGTATAATCTTAAGAACATGAAAATAACTCAATCCCGAGTTATATTAAGCCCCTAGGAAAATTTCCAATAGATTTTGAAATTTGATAACATTGTCAAGTCTAACATCACTGAAGCTATTGATATACAGTTTTTGAGGAGTGACTTCCACCCGTTCTTGATAATGTGCAGATGTCAAAAAAATACATATCCCTATTATAAACAATCATTGTGGATACTTGTTCCGCTCGATATGGAATATCATGAAAAATATGCAGAATTTAAGCCTGTACTACCAAGTGAAATAGATGTAAATAAATTACTTTTATATGATATTACTAATTGTATCAAATAACGAGCAAATTTTGAACATTTATGTGATGATATTGAAAACAGCATATGTTTTGTGTTATTTATGTTTTGCCTTATCGAAATGCTTATGCTATTTATTATTTGTAAATTATTTCAGTATTAAACATCACCATTGTATTATACTATAAGATGTAAGATAACAATAATAAATGTTATAAAATTACGACTTATACATGCGTTATCTATTTATAACCTCATGAATATTCCCTACAAATGGCAGATCGATATTTACATTTTTTCGCAACCATCGTTATTCAATCCTCTCGTTTTATTTAATCTGAATAAATTATTCATACATGTTCATGTATTACACTTGCTTGCAACCTTTAATTTTCAACCTAGCCATCCTCAATCATGTTTATCCATTTACGCCAAGGACGGCCTCATATTCGAGAACCATTTATCGATTCTATATGGATCTTTTTATTTAATATTAAATTCGTCATTCTTTTGCATTTGACTAGTAGGTTTTAACAATATCGCACTGGCACGTGTACCGCTATCTATCTATTTATATTGATACCCAACCAATCCTCCTCAAAAATTTCATTTTCACAGCAACAACGTATCAACACACATATGAACATTGAAATAAGTACACACTTGCAGTTGCCTAATCATGCATCCTACGAAATATGAAAATAACTCGCAATCATTCTTAACCCTCATAAAATCTTACAGCCAGCAGACATAGTAATCTCAATATCGCAATCATGGTTTCCATAGCTAGGGAATAAGCAACCCAAATAAATATATTCTAACATGCTCTAGTCGATAGCCATTTACCTTCTTATTGTGCTAAATGGCCATCAACGAGAGCAATTTAAAGTTTCTGGTTTTTTGATGCTTAATCTTAAGTCATGGAAAGTATGATGGAGAGAGTGAGAGAAGGGAGGCTGTTGGAAGACCTGAGGTGCGTTAGAAATGTTCATATTTTACTATGGATGTAATTTTATGCAAACCAAGCATAAATAATCTGAGACTTCTATGGAAATAAAACTATTGATAGTTATTTGTGGTGTAACGAGGAGAGACAGAAAGCGGATTGCGTTGGTGAATGAGCAGAGCGATGTCGTACGAAGAAAAGGTTAAAATCAATTGAAAGCCATATCGAAAGAATGTAAATCTTCGAACTTCAGATTTAAACGGAAACATATCATTGCCTTAACTGAATTATTTTAATGACGTCTGCGTTTGTGTGTTTGGGTGTGTGTTTGTGTGAGCACTCTCGCGCATGTGTGTGATTTTGGGTGTGTGTATGCGCGCGTTCGCGCGTGTGTGCGTGTGTGTGTGATTGTGATCTACATTCTAAACGGTTATAGTTAAATTGATGAAACCCCTAACTAACCTGGTTTTGAAGAGAGTATTGCAACCATATATACTAGATTTTAAAGACTGTTGAGTATTGATAGAAGCTTAGCTGTGAGAGCTGATATTAAAAAGTAATTAAATAGTGAATTGGTGAAATATAATAGGAAGCAAGGGTTAAAATAGTGCAACTTAATAAGTTAATATTTAAAAAGGTTTAAAAATACCGACCTATAGAAACTCAAAATTACTATTTAAAACAATTGTTTGCAACGTTAGAATCATAAGGTCAAGTTAAGCATATTTGTTTGAAAGCACGTTTAAACAACTTATGTTGTTCGCCCGCAGTGTTCCCAACTGTGTATTGTTTTGTAATATATATCTTTAAACAATAATATTTATTAAATTTATAGAAAGCATGGAGGAGAGAATTTGAAATATATTAGATGAGATAAATTCTGAATTAAAACGTGAATTCAAATCTAAGTGTGATAATTTACATGTGAGTATCAATAGGAAGTTTAAGGAAATAGAAAACTCAATGCTTTAATCTAAATTGGAGAAACAAGAAAAGATAATTGAAGATTTGCAGAGGGATACTAGAAGAAAAACATTGTTTTATTTGGTGTGGAAGATAAGAAAACTATGTGATAATTATTAAAAAAAATTAAATATACTGTTAAAAGAAGAAGAAATAGATTTTGCATACCATCTGTTTAAAAATGTTGATAAAGCGAAAGCAATTAAAAACGGCTTAACAACTCTAAACAAGAAGATTCAAATAATGAATAACAAGAGACAATTAAAGGATTCAAACATTTTCATCGCAGCAGATTTTTCCAAGGAGGTAAGAGATAAAAGAAAACATCTGCATCAAAAAATGTTAAATATAAGGTAGCAGGGAAAATTTGCTTGTATTAAATATGATGTGCTGATATTAGATGGACAGGAAATGACAAGCGATGACATCAGTGCTAATGAATAAATTATACATACGGAGAAAGAGGAAGCAAAATACGCCACCAATAGTCATAAGAATAATACAGAAATCATAAACATGAAAATACGGAATTTATGATGATAAAGAAACAAGCGAGCAATTAGCCATTAGTGTACAATCAAGGCATTGATCTTCAAAGGCAACAAAATTCGCGAAGAAAGATAGACAGGACGTGACGGGAAAAAATATTATGCTATATTATTTCAGAGAAAAGTCGAATTCATGTGGTAACCTCAATGAACCCATGATATTGTAAGAACAAGAGGCGGAACCACAACCGGAAATAAACCAGTCGGTGAAGTACTCGCAATAGCAATTACTGGAAATAGGAAGAGTGATAATGGATACAAACAAAGCAAATAATAAGGTACTCGAAAAAATAATACAGCCAAGCCACTGTTCTATATTGCCCAGGAAGATTATGAAACAACAAAATAAATGGAAATTAGCCACTTGGAATATAAAGACTTTATGTCAAAGCTGCAAAACAGCAAATGATATTCAAGAAATGAGGAGAATAAATATAAATATTTTAGGTCTAAGCAGTCTGACGCGAACATTTGTACGGGCTAGACGTGCGGTTCCTCGCTCATGCGCGTAGTATTGCTTACATTGCAAATAGCTAATTACACATACCTCAATTTGTGTTTTACTTAATTATGCAAACGCAGCAAATTTAAATCGCGAGTGTAATAGTTTTAATTTATATACGTAACTGGGTCACCATGAAAGGTGACCCAAAAACAGTTGCTAAAATTATACAAAGAACCGACGGAAAATATTCAAAAATACCACCAACAGGGAAGAAAGCTAAGCCAGCTGAATTAAAGAACTTGGGATTTATCTCACCAACGCCTCCTTTGCCATGCACCGAGCGCGCAGGAAACTATTAAACTTCGAATCTAACATAGTACCACCAACACCCCCACCACGAGAGCAAATAGTAACCCCTACAGGAAGCCTAAACGAACAAAAAATCGCTTCGACTTTAAACACCCAGTCGATCAGTTATCAATTCCAGAAAGAGCAAAAGATCCAGCCATGAAGAAAATAGAAACGTAAGACAGAAAACCCTAACAGACTACTGGCTCAATGGACCAGAAACCTCAAATAAATTCGAAAAACTAAATGTAGAAGAATTAATTGAAGAAGATATTAGTCCTGAAATCATTAAACCTCCACCAATTTTCGTACATGGCATAGGAAACATAAAGCCTCTGACTGACCTCTTGAACCTCCACGCAAAAGACAATTAAGTAATTAAGCTTATTGGAAGTTCGCAAGCAAAAATCCAACTGACCGAGCATAGATTTTATCGCGTCATAACGAAAGAACTAGAAGAAAAGAAAACAGAATTCCATTCATTTCAATCAAAATCGGAAAGAAAATTCAAAGTTGTACTACGTGATCTGCACCACACTGTTGACATCGAAGAATTAAAGAAAGAAATACACTCATATGGACATAATGCATTAAGTATATGGAACATTAAGCATAAAATAACAAAAGTCCCTCTACCTATGTTCTTTATTGAGTTGCAACAAAAGGACAATTATAAAGAAATTTACGACACTAAATACCTTATGCACTCGAAAATCAAATTTGAACCTCCACGCCAAAAAAGAGAAATACCTCAATGTACAAGATGCCAAAGATTTAATCATACAAAAAATGTCTGCAACATTTCACCACGTTGCGTGAAGTGCACTGGTGATCATCTGACTAGAGACTGCCCCAAACAAGATAAAAGTACTGCCGCAACCTGCACCAACTGTGGAGGAAACCACCTAGCGAACTACAAAGGCTGTAGTGTCTTTAAAGAAATAAAGTCACGTAAGTTCCCACCCCTTAGACAAAAACAGAATACAGTCAACCATAACATAACCGGATATCCAACACAACCAGGCGTATCATACGCCCAAAAGACAAGAGCCAATGTCCAACAGACACAAGAAGAACATAACATACAACAAAATTTGAATCATATTTCCGACAAACAGCAAAATAGTAAACTAGAAGCTATGATGATCAAACTGATGGAGCGCATGGACACCATGCAAAATCTCCTCACTACCCTTGTGGCTAAAATGAAATAATGCCCCAGCTCCTAAAAATCGCTCTCTGGAACGCCAATGGTCTTGGACAACACAGCCAAGAAGTAAAAATATTTATAGCAGAACACAACATAGATGTGATGCTCATTTCCGAAACTCACTTTACAAATAAGACGTATCTGAAGATACCAGGATACTCAATATACAATACTAAACACCCAGATGATACTGCCCATGGAGGCACTGCCGTAATCATCCGACAGCAAATTAAACACCATGAACTAAATAAATACCAGCACGAACACCTCCAAGCTACTAGCATTGTAATTAACGAAGAGACAACAGGTCCTCTAACTATCGCAGCTGTCTACTGTCCACCTAGACACACAATTAACAAAGCACAATTTAAAGACATTTAACACTTTGGGGTCTAGATTTAAAGCTGGAGGTGACTACAATGCGAAACATCCCTACTGGGGTTCACGACTGGCCACCCCTAAAGGTAGACAACTATTCCAAGCAATGCAAGAGAATAATCTACATCATTTATCTACTGGCCAACCTACATACTGGCCTAGCGACAGAAGAAAAGTTCCGGATCTCATAGACTTTTGTGTAGTAAAAGGCGTGTCATCACATTATCTAAATGCCGAAAGTTGCTTAGATCTATCATCGGACCACTCTCCAGTCATAATTACTGTAAATAGGCAAATAACAATAAAACAAAAACCTCCATCACTCATTAGTAAAAAAACAGACTGGCACACATCCAGAAATCTGCTGGACAACAAGCTTTCGCTCGAAATTTCACTCAAAACCGAACACGAAATAGACGAAGCCATAGAATTCCTAAATGACGCAAAACAAGAATCAGCATAGGGCGCAACACCGGTACAAAACGCCAATCAAAAACGAGAAAATTGTCCAAAAATCGTTAAGGACATCGTCGCTGAAAAACGGTAACTCTAACATTGAAATCCTGCAGAGATTTCAGTCCAAAGTGCTCCGCTCTGTCCTTAATGCACCATGGTTCGTTACCAACGCCATAATTCACCGCGATCTCTCCATAGTGACAGTGAAAGAAGAAATTAAAAACTTCAGTGAGAAATATCATAGCAGATTACGTGCGCATCCAAATACTTTAGCAAGTAATTTGCTGACAGTGAAGATAAAAAAACGCTTAAAACGTGATAACAAACTTGACCTACCTAATAAATAACTAACAATTTCAATGTTTTTAGTGTCATCATACCTGTTATGCAGAGTAAACAGAAAAAAAAAACACCTAGCAAATTCCGGACCTGTCATGCAGAGTCGACAGAAAAGAAGCCAGCTAGCAAATTCCCGACAAGGTGACTAGAAATAGTCACCAACATTGACACAATTAGCACTTAATCTAGAATAAGAAGAGGACTATCGCAGGATAGCACCCTCTACATGCCAATGTATTTTTTGTACATCTTACTATAAGTTTTACTGAATGTCAGTTATTAAGACCCATTGTAAATAAAAATGAGTAATAAAAAAAAAAAAAAGGTCTAAGCGAAGTAAGATGGACCGTAAATGGTAGAGTACTATATAGGGATGTATTTTTATTTTACTCAAGTGGAACAAAGCATGAAAAGGGTGTAGCAATAATAAAATAAAGTAGATAATTATATTCCAGAATCAGAAAGAATTATACTGTTGAAATCAAGAACTAAGCCAGCTGATACAAACAATATACAAGTTTATGCACCAACAGCAGAGTCCGCAGAGGAAGAGGGAGTGTCATTTTTTGAAGAACTTGAAAATGCTAAAAAATAATGTAAATCTTACGACATTATTTCCATCATGGGTGATTTTAACGCAAAAGTTGAATCTGGAATAGACGGAGAAAAAAATGGGACATCATGGCGTAGAAAAGAGGAAAAAAAATTCTAACAAAAGTGGTGCTAAATATAAATATTTTTAATTTTTGTTCATAAATATTTTCTGTAACTGTAACCATTTAGAATAATTGCAGAAACTGCAAAAAATGACTACAGTAAACAGGCACTTCCGGTTTGAATATTTTTTTCAAAAATAAAAGGTGCAAACCTCAGGCATATTCCGATCTTAATTTTAAAGTTTCATAATTTTAGCTTAAACTGTTTAGGCTGTAGAGAACATACACACACACAGACACACAACATACAAAAAGACGGACGTCATTCCAAAAATAGTCGGCATCGATTCAAGGAAGGTCAAAACGTATATTTCCGTTAAAATCTCGAGTTCGAATTTTTTCATGATCACAATACTTAGTTATACTGCGTATAAGATAGTAAAAAATGCATATATATAGAAAAAAATTTGCTTATGAAGGAATGTAAATATTATTTATGTTTTGTAATGGGCAACGCGGTTTTGTCAGTGTATGGCATGAACTTGGATTCAATAGAAATATAAAAATTCTGAAATGTCGTACACAAATTTTGCTTAAGTTATATCATATTTTAATTATTTTACTTATTTATTATATTTTACTACCAATGGTCCCTAAACCTAAACAAGGATAGAAGCTAATATACGACATATGTGAAATTTATCCAAGTATTATATTTTATATCCTCTGACCCTTAACCCCATCCTATTTATATATATATATATATATATATATATATATATATATATATATATATATATATAAATATAAGTAGTAGGGAAACACTGTTCCTAGCACAGTTCAAGGTCTCGCTCCTGATTGGTCGGGACGTTGTTGAAGTCATAGGGTGTGCTGGGTTAACGTGAATGTAAAGCGGGTTGTATGATATTTGGGGTACTTTAAGATATCCTAAATACGTGAATGTGAAGCGGGTTGTATGATACTTAGAGTATCTAGAAGTATACCAATATAGCAAGAGAGTAACCCAAGTTGCATCTTTCTGTTATGTACCAATTTTACGTGAATGTAAAGCAGGTTGAATGATGTTTGGTGTATATTAAATTAGACAAAGTAGGATGTATGATGTTTGGGATATATTAAATTAGACCAGTAAAGTGTACCAGATTGCAGTAAATAATTTTTTTTTTATTGAATGATAATTACAAGATTGCCAATATTGTCTATAACTAATTAATTTCAACACAAGGTTCTTAAGTTGTTCGAGAACACTAATGTTCGGACAATTTATATTTAATAATGAAAGGTTAAATGCTTCTGCTTTGGTCATGGTATTTTAGAATTCATTATATTATCATAATTTTTTTTCTTAAAGAAATATATACGACCATTTGTATATCTAAATACCCCATATATATCTGCAGGTATACCTGGAAAATGTTTATGCATCACACCATATGATTTTGTAGTAAATTTATATTCGTCTATTTCCAATAAATGGTTTTTATCTTAAAATATATAAGTATGACCAGTATAAGTATTTACTGCACCACTAATATTATGTATATCAACATTATACAAAGCAATATTTTGATTAACTAATTCTAAAGTTGGCCAAATAATATAATATGATTTAAAAATCACGATAAGCACAAAATTTCCATTAGGTCGTCGATTTGCTGCAGAAACTTTTTTAAAATTTGCTGGTAGAAAAGGTAACCACGTCGGTATGTAAAATGGTACTGCTTTGTGTTGATACTCATCAAGTTTTTTAAACCATACCCATTCTTCATAAAATATGAGAATATTATCATCAATAATTAAGAATGTATTCACATTATCCAAATCACTTAACTCAGGGTGTTTTGATATTTTCACTGCTGGAACTTTAGGTTGTGATACATTTGTAATTTTAGGTTTATACAATTCTTTAATAGCATTAATATCATCATTACTTAATTTAAATTCAGATATGTTGCTAAATACTTGTTTACTATGAAGTGGATACATAACAGAGTTTTCATAAGTAGCATGCGCAATACCAGGCGTATGACCAATTTCATGTACAAAAACTTCAAATAAATTTATTCTATTATCTTCCTTTGTTTGACTGTGATCTTGATTCCAACTTTCCTGATAGTCCAAATTTAGGTCAACAGACTTTGTTGTACTACTTGTGGGATAAAACGCATGTCCGAAAATATCACCTGCTCCATCGAATGGTATAGGACCATTGGATTGGTCCTCATAATTATGATGTCTTTGAATTCCAAAGGATATGATTATATTCGGTGTGGAGACCCCTTTTTAATTATTATTATATAGTTGATGTACAAAATTAAGTTGTACATGTTTAGCCCAAATTGCTAAGCTTGTTTAGCAATATTGAATAGATGATTATTTCCATTAATGAAATCCCAAGTTATAGTTGTTAAATTCCAAGAATGTGGCAAGAGGTTATAATTTAAAACATCAGCTACACCACATCTTCGACGTTTCATTAATTGTGTTGTTTGCGTTAAATTATCATATGGTAAATTATAATAATCTTGAAATAATTTTAGCGAATTTATATATTTCACACCACTCTCATTTATGTTAATTAATTCATTTTCTTCAGTTTTTATATACCCATATGTATCTAGGTGAGCCAGAGTATCTTTAAAATTGAATGCATTTGCAAAACTAAAACATAATATCAGGAATACAATCATGACTGATTAATTACAATTCTACATGTAAACTAAGCCGAAAAAAATAATAACTCACCAATATATTGTAGTTTACTGCATTGTAAGAAATTTATTTATATCTTGTAGGAAATCATATAATTCAATATTCTCTAATTCATGTTGAAGAACTTCAATTGCTATTTTGTTATCATTATAATTTCTACAAATTTCCATTCCTTTAGAATAACGTTTAGACATATCATTTAGAACATCTTATAGTCCAAGCTTATTATCATATATTATAACATGTTCTACATCTCGCATTAAGGGCCGGCGACACCAATAACGGCCATTTTCACTGTCTTCTGGCATGTATTATTACTAATTGGGATCACATGGAGACATAATTTTTATTTGTAGTTGAAGTTCAAGCTATAGTCAAACCATAGATGATTTTAAATAATTTTTAAAAAAATTAGTTTTACACTTATTGAATTAATCTCACTCCGCAATTCTCATCGTCATGCATGTACTAGAAACATACTGATCTCATTTCTTATCAAATCGACTAAATAGTACGATACACCAAAAATAACCTTAGAATATCAAGAAGCTAGTAAGATAGTTTTCATTTATAATGATTTTATTTTAATTGCAAAAAAAAATGTAATACATTTTGCGAACAACTTCTACTAGAATCAATTTTTTTTTGATATTTTTAGAACGAAATCCCGGATAAAATCAATCTTATTTTCTTGTAGAGAAAGAAAGAGAAAGGTACATTTTTAAACTTCTCCTATACCAACACATGTTAATTATAGTTTAAACTGCTACTAAAAGAGCGCAGTGCATGTCATGATTTGTAAAGTGCAATTTTCAGGTATCTCTACAGTGGGGGATGCGATGTCAAGTATCCCAACTTCAAATTGTACAAAGCAGTAGTATCTTGTATAGAAATTTTCTATCGCCTGTTTTATATTATTATAATAATATGACTCAGATATAAAACTGCATGAAATAGTTTTGTAAATTCAATTAAAACGATTTTAATGTAAGGTACGGTCTGGAATTTGATATTCATAACATTTTGAAAATTTTTAGTGATGGAAAGTATGATTGCAAAAATGAAAGAAGAATGTCTGCTGGCTGTAAGATTTTCTTAGCTCTAGGAATGTTTGCGAAAACTTTTAATATTTTTAAGGATGCAAGATTATGCGTATGCAATGGTGTACTTGTCCACCTTGATGTATGGTAGTGAATGTTAGGTTTGGCAAACCAAGCATAAAAAGCGTGTAACTGCTGTGTAAATTAAATTTTTAAGAGCTTTTTGTGGTGTATCTAGGAGAGACAGAAGGCGTGGGTGTATGAACAAATGTACCTAAAATAGTTGCGAGTAAAATGAGATTATATGGCTATATCGAATATATTCCGAATTAAAAAGTAACAAAAATGATTTATGTGGTAAAGATGAATGGTGTGAGAATGCGATGCTATCCTCGGAGTAAATGAATAAACATGATTGAGAATGAGCTGCGTGAGAGGAATATAAGAGCATGCATGAATAAGTTAATGCATTTGAAAGAAGGGAAAGAAGTGTGCAAGGATAGAGTTGAATGGCGAAAGATTGTAAAGATGTGAAAAATTGTAACGGGCTTTCTGCCACCGACTATGTTGTCCATTTTAAATTCAGTACTGTTTAGTGGTAAATATGGAATATATCTTTGGATGAGATAGAACAGAAAACAGATTTTATTTTTAAAACATTTTATTTTTCTGTGCATTTTAATCATTTTGGAATTCTTCTTAAAATTATTTTCGGTAACATACAGTTATGAAAAAACTTTATTTATTTGGATTTCATTTCTGTCGCCCAAAATTCATCGTCTTTATCAATTTTCTGAATACATTACACCCATAAATATTATTAAAAAGCAATGTTTCTTTTTACAAATATGCAACTTCCCTTGTATCTAAAGGAAGAATAACATTTATGTATATTACTTTTTTTTCATAACTAAATAGTAACTTAATTACCTGATAGAAATAATTGTGTTTTTACTTTCTTATTCGCAGTATAAGTAAGTATTGTAATCATGAAAATTTTCGAACTCGAGATTTTAACGGAAATATACGTATTGACCTTCCCTGAATCGATTCAAACTATTTTTGGAATGACCTCTGTCTCTGTGTGTGTTTGTGTTTGTGTGCCTGTGTGTGTGTCATTGTGTGTGTGTATGTATGTATGTATGTATGTATGTGAGCGCTCTAAAGCCCAAACGGCTGAAGGGAAAATTTATAAATATTAAATTTAAGATTTGTAAGTTCCTGGCAAGTAAACCTTTTATTTTTGAAACCTATATTGCTACCAGAAGTGCATGTTTACTCTAGTCATTTTTTGCAGTTTCTGCAATTACTCAAAAACGGATGCAGTTACAGAAAAATTGTTACAGTAAAAATTATAGATATCAGCATTTTGTACAACTTTTATTTGAAACTTCGTTTCCCAAACGGTTCCGGCAACAAGAAAATGGCTCTTGAAATTTCTTTATATTACATTTAATTTTAGATAAATCATCATCATCTGCGCCTGCCAATTGTTTATAAATAAAAACAAGACCGACTAAAATAATTTGTTTATTAAATAAAACGTGAATAACCAGTAGACTTTTGTTGCGTTTTGTAAATAAACGCTAAAAAAAACTTTACTATTTCAATTAGTAGCAGGTGGTGTAAGTATTTCATTTTTACTTTCAATAATACAGTAATATATATTTATATATATATATATATATATATATATATATATATATATATATAAATATATATTTATATATATATATATATATATATATATATATATATATATATGTATATATTTATATATATATATATATATATATATATATTTATATATATATATATATATATATATATATATATATATATATATATATATTTATATATATATATATATATATATATATATATATATATATATATATATATATATAAATATATATATATATATATATATATATATATATATATATATATATTTGTAATTATGTAATTAGACACTAAAAAAAACTTTAGTATTTCAATTAGTAGCAGGTGGTGTAACTATTTTATTTTTACTTTCAGTAATTCAATAATATATATATATATATATATATATATATATATATATATATATATATATATAAATATATATATATATATTTATATATATATATATATATATATATATATATATATATATATTTTTATAAATATATATATATATATATTCACAATAGATGGGATTTCTCAGAAAATAGTGTCATCGCACGGGGAGTTGTTTATAAAAAATAAGGAAATACAATGTAGGTACAGACATAAAAATGTTAGATATTAAGTTTGCCAACATATTTTGTAGACAGCTCATGAATAATTTTACGGGTGCAGAAAAATAAATAAATAAAATATATATATATATCATCTTTAATATATTAAATATCTATGTATGTTACACTGAATGATTAAAATTAGTAAATTTCAGCGGTCACATGACAAAGGTATCTAAGATTTTCCGAAATGTCGGTAGGAGAATAAAAATGATTAAAACAATAATATTAAAAAAATTATTTATTTATTTAATTTATTTTTAGGAACTCTTACATAATAACATAAAATTGCGAAAACAATATTCAAATACATTTTTTAGAAGCAGCCATGTAACGCCGTAAAAATATAAAGTAATAATATAATACATTAGTATCATCAATAATTTGTAATAGACTAGTTCGAGTAAATGTACTTATGGTTCCGATCATGTGCTTGCACTCTCCTTACTTTTGAAAATTCCATCTTTAGAGCTCCCGCACAAAACAATGCTCTCTCCAATATTTATAACTTCCAAAGTGAGTACCACTAGCGCTTACTATTGGATTAGAATCACACTACAAGGGCTATCCCCGCCCGTTAATATATCAAATTTATGAAAAATATTATTAACAGCACTTTTTAAATCTACACATTTGGGTATAGCTTCAAATGCATTCGTTACCCACATGATAAAGTAGTGATCAATACTAAAGTAAGAAAGAAAATGTTAATTGATAAAAAAAATTATTTTTGGTGGGGAGGGTTTGTTTATAAGTGGAGATAAAGTTAAATATATAATTATTTACTACTGAGTCTTATAGATAGGAGGTAATTTAAAACTTATATAATCCATTATTCATTTATAACTTATTTATGTATTTATGTTTAGAATAATGATTAAATCTAGGAAACGTAAAATATTAAATAAAGATGGAATTGCAAAAAAAAAATTATTTTGGAAAATAAAGAAAACATTCTACCAGAAGCCATTCTTTCTAAACCAAACGCAACTACAATAATCAACCCAACCGATCTAGATTTTATAGTTGCAAATGTTTAAAATCCACCACCCATCCTTGACCTAGATAATTATCAACATAATCATGAAAATGGAAAAAGACTATTGTTGGAATACAGGTATCCATTAAACCACTGTCTAAATAGATGGATATCAACTGGTATTGACCCTAAGCAAAATTTTGAAGTTGTTGTAATAATATCTAATTTAAGATCGTTAGATGGTATAAAATTTAAGATATCTGATTGGTATGAATTTTTACAATGTCGTTATATAATCATGAATTTTTTGGATGGAAAAAGTAATGTAGAATATCAAACTTTACGAGATTATAAATTATATTATCATTTGATAAATGAAGTAAAAGTTATATCGATTGAATGGAAGAAGAGAGAAATAAATATCACTTACAAAATTATTTGAGTTAGAATTTATTATAGACTATTATTTAAAAATGTTAATTTCTTTAAATTTTACACAGTTTCACAATGATATCAAATCAAAAGCGATTATGTTTGGTGATAATATTATTGATAATATAAAGTATTTATTAAATGTTGAAAACCATTTATGTTATTTAGCAATGCAAGAGCTCTTAAACATGTATCAAGATATTATTCTAGAAAATACATTAATATATTATTATTAATTTGTAGGTTAAGAAGAGAGATATATTTATACAAATTGGAAAAGGTGAAGTATGATATAAAGTTATACAAAGATATGAAATTTATAGTAAACAATTTATTAGTTTAAAAAATGTAACAATGTGTAATCTTATATACCGGATATATTATTTGTGGTATTTGGTATACATAAATATTAGATATTATGTAACGATTTTTATCACGAAGAATCAAAACTAAATGCTTTGACTAGCTTTCAAGTCGGAGTTGGGGTAGGTTTATCTTGGAAGTTTATACAATTAGGGTGGACGAAATTACAAAATTATTTTCTAATAATAAAAATTCTTATTTACAAATTTTTGGACACTCTTAACTGGGCATTGGGAGCCAAATACAAATTAAACAAAAACCTAACTTAATTAATTTAAAATATAATTTGAACTACTGTATCATAAGCATAACGTTTGGAAATTAAATAATTACAAAAATTTAGAGACTGAACATAAAAGAGGTACTTAATCACATCAGGGCGGAGCTTGTTCCCGTGCGGCATCGGCTAATAGAGATTTAGGATTATTTTTGATATGGGCGCCAGCCCGGGTTTTATTCCGGACGTCCTAAATCCGGCAGAGTAGTTTGTATTTTTTTTCTTTTAAATATATGGAGGTCTTGAAGCTTTTTATTTTTTCTTTTTCACTAACAAAACATGTCACGGTCGTAATCAATAATTATTCGTAACGGTAGCTAGACAACAGAATGGTTTTTTTTATCATGGCACTTTATATATTTTACACCCTATGGTTACATTCTCATCACCCCAAAAAAAAAAATGAAGTTGCAACCAAACAAAATTACTACTAAAGCAAAATATAATGTAGTAAAATAATACAACAGTAATTAACGAGAAAAGAACGGTTTCATCATTTCGATATGCCACACTTCTACAGAGCGGCCAGTCATGTCCGAAAGTTTATAACACGTATCCGAAAGACTATTAAGAATTTTGTATTTTACATATTTCGTTTCCACACAAGTTCTCCTACACGACAGGTAATTGGAGGCCCGCGACGAAGATTGTAATGAGCGCTATTCTTAGCTGCAGAAGCGTCGATTCGCTGGCGTACAATAAGTTGTAAGTTTTGTAGCCTAACCAGACGATGTGCAAAATCATGACGAACATCAATCTCTAACGGTACATCCCCATTAGGTGTGGCGGAATTATGAACAATTAATTCTCGACCAAAATTAAGAAAAGCAGGAGTATAACCTGTAGTTTCGTGAACTGCGGTACGTAATGCAAAATTTAATTTCAAAAGGTGAATATCCCAGTCACGTTGATCTTCTTTAACGAAAGACGAAATCATAGTTTTTATAACCCAGTTAGATCTCTCAGTAAGATTCGCCGAAGGATGAAAATTGGCGTTGAGTTGTAATTTAATGGAATAAGAAGACATCAATTCTTTGAACTCGCGACTAATGTATTGACGTCCGTTGTCGCGAACGAAGTATTCTGGTATGCCAAACGTAAGGGAACTTCATTTTCAATGAGGCGGCAGATGGTTTTACTATCAGCGATACGAATTGGAAAAAAAATGTATATTTTGTAAACATGTCACACACAACTAACACGAAACGATAACGCGACTTTGAAAGAGGAAACGGGCCCATTAGATCAGAGCAAACATATTGCCAGGGACGAGAAACTGCTCGTTTACCAAGGAATCCCGGTGGTGGTCGATTTTCTACCTTTTGTGCTTGGCAGATTTCACAAGTTCGTACGTAATGTACGATGTCTTTAAATATATTTGGCCAAGTGTAATCGGCAGCGATTCGACTTTTAGTTTTATATATGCCCAAATGTCCGGCAGTTGGTACATCATGATTCTCTCGCAATACAGTGGCTCGCACTGATGTAGGAATAAAGAGCTTCAAAGGGCTTTCATCTGGAGAATCTGTATTAATCAGTCGCCAGCGTTTATACAATTTGTCGTCGAGTATTTTCCAATTTCGGTTGTTATTAGGGTTACTTTGAACGTCGTTGAATTTCGTGACATATTCGGCTTCTTTATCTTCATTTTTCAATATTATGGCGGAGACGGCCCTAGATAAAGCATCCGGAACGACATGTTCTTTGCCTTTGCGGTGAATAAATTCATAATCATATTGCTGCAATCTGAAGGCCCAGCGAGCAAATTTACCCCTTGGTTCTTATAAATTGTTTAACCAGAGCATAGCCTAGTGATCTGTTATCACGGCAATTTTGGAAGCTTCGACATAACAACGGAATTTATCAATCGCCCACAGCATGGCAGAAATCTCAAGTTCAGAAGGATCATAGTTTCGTTCATGAGCGTTAAACATACGACTAGCGTAGGCAATAACGTGTTCGCCCTCATCAAATTTTTGATTAAGAACAGCACCTAAAGCCACTCTACTAGCGTCACACTGAATACAGAAAGGTTGGGAGAAATCGGGACAAGTAAGCACTGGGGCCGTCGCGAGACATTTTTTTAGATCATTAAAGGCTATATCGGTATCTACAGACCACTTAAATTTAGCATTTTTTCGTTTTAGTAGAGTAAACGGGGCTACTCTTTCCGAAAATTTACTTATAAAACGACGGTACCATGATGCCATGCCGACAAAGCGCCTTACATCTTTCGGACATTTCGGCATAGGAAGATTCAATAGTGCTTATCTTATCCGGATCAACGTGTAACCCTCGCGAATCGACTATGTATCCTAGATACTTAAGTTCGTTACGCGCAAAGAAACACTTTTTTTTAATTTTAAATTTGCATATTTTAATCGCTCGAGTACTTGCTGTAAAATCTGCAAATGGGATTGGATATCGGAAGTGACAAGTCATCTAAATATACAAATACATGTTTCTTTAATTTTTCACCGAAAATCTGATCAACTAATCGTTGCATGGTACGAACTGAAAAAGTCCACGACCTGGTACAGTAAAAGCTGTACGTTCTCTGCTACAAGAATCAAGCGGGATTTGGTGATAGGCAGACTCTAAATCGAGAGAAGATAAATAATTTGATCCTCCAAGGCGATCAAGAATAGATGAAATATACGGTAAAGGATATGCATCCTTTTTCGTAACGTTGTTAACTTTTCTAAAATTGATGCAAAGACGATATGTTTTTTCACAACAACTATTGGAGAACACCACGCGCTATACGAAGGTTCAATAATACCCAACTCAAGCAGTCGATCTAATTTGGCATTAATAAATTTTTCGATATTTGGTGAAGTAGGATATTGACGTTGTTTAATTGGCTGTGCGTCACCAGTATCAAAATTGTGTTGAACCATATGAGTTCTACCCAGTTTACCCGCAGTTTGATTGAAATAATAATCCGTAAGTTTATTTAGCTGGTGACCTTCTAGGGGTTTTAAATGATTCTTGTCAATTATAGCACATGCCACTTGAGGCGAGTTAAGATAAAAAGTTTAGTGACAAGATCCAGAATGATGTTAAATTTGGTGAGAAAGTCAACTCCAAGAATCACGTCAATTGCAAGAGAAGGAACGAAAAAGGTTTCTACGAATTCAATTTTCCCTTCTACGAATAATGGGACTAATCCTTTCTCTTTTGAATACGACATGAATTACCATCAGCAGTGGTAATGTAGTCGGTGTTGGAAGCAGAGCTAAAAGAAATCGGAAGATTTTGAAGTTTGGGCAAAACTCGAGAAGCCATTAAAGTATGCGAAGAACCCGAATCAACTAATGCCGAAAAAAGTTACTTTGCATATTGATATGGTTAAATAAGGTCGAAGATCATTTTCACGTGTTGATAATGTGTAACTTACCGTACTACCAGACATAAAAGAAGCGATGTAGGTTAGCCACGACTTAAACTCTAGGCTATCTCGTTGAATTGGCGTGGGTCGATAACGATAGCAGTACCGATTCTTTATTGATCACGCAATTCGTTTTCCGAATTAATACCACATTTAGGACACTTACGAACGGTAAAATCAGCTTTACCACAACGAAAACAATAACGCTTTTTAGGAGATTGGCAATTAGAGGCCAAATGTCCAGTCTTACCACAATTCCAACAAGCAGAGCCAACAGCGAGAGAGACATGCTGGCGAGATGGCGAAGTAAACCTACATGAATATTGTGGAACATTGGGTTTATAATCCGTACTAACCACAGAAGTTCCCTTGGTTAATTCCAAGCGCTGGCAGAGTCGATTGAGATCAGCAATGGAAATTATATCCAAAGCGGCAACATGTTGCGCGTAATATTGATAGAGGTTGTAGCGAATCGTAAAATGTTGTTGGTCCTCTGGTACTTTTAGCGATAACCGCGAAAACATGAGCTGCATAGCAGCAATAAATTCTGAAGGATGCTCTGAAGGTTTCTGTTTACGATGTAAAATCTCTTACCATAAGCGATGGTCATGATCAATGGGATGATATTGTTTTTTTAACGTATCCACCAGTTGATCCCAGTCCTTGAAATTTATTTAATTGGCCCGATTCCATAAAAGGGCGGCTTCCGAGAACAAATCACTAGCAGAATTGAATAAATGTAACATAGTGGCGTTAAATATATGGAGGTCTTGAAGCTTTTTATTTTTTCTTTTTCACTAACAAAACATATCACGGTCGTAATCAATAATTATTCGTAACGGTAGCTAGACAACAGAATAGTTTTTTTTTATCATGGCACTTCACATATTTTACGCAATAAGATTACAATGTAATATATAATAAACAATAAACAATGTGTAATCTTTTATACCGGATATAGTTTTTGTGGTATTTGTCTTATATAAATATTAAATTTACATCAAAATTTAGTTATTGTGAAAATATCAAGTGATATAGTTTATTTATTGAATCTGGAGGCTTCAGTATTAAATGTTGTGAGAAATTATTATACACTAAAAAATCAAGGAGCCTTTATCCCACTCTCTGATTTGACTAGTGAAGAAATTGAAGTACTCCCAAAAGAATTTGTGTTAAGAACATGTGGCCAAATTAGTTTTGCTTGGGACAAAATACCAAATAAATGGCAAACGGATTCTGAATTCAAGAAGTATGAACGATGCACTAAACAAACAGATAACAGAGTAGTCCGGTGTGATCACAAAACAGATTGTTTACTAGATAAAAATTGTCCAATGTGTATATTTGATCATTTTAAAGAAGAATCTAATAGATTGTTAACATTTGAGAAATGGAATAATGTATTCATTAAAGCAGAAGATTTAGCAAAAGCTGGATTTTATTATATTAATTAGAAAGATGTTGTTCGTTGTGCTTTCTGCAATATTAAATTATATAATTTCATAGAAGGTGATGTTGCTATTACCGAACATAAACGTTGGTCAGAAAAATGTTCTTTTATTAATAAGATTTAAAATGTTATAGATGTAAAATTATTATTTATTTTTGTATATAGTATAAATTATGGAATGCTAAATAAATATACAGAAATTTTTTTTTTAAATGTGTTTTATTTTTTATAATTTTTTTATTTTAATTACAATTAATATTTTAATATACGATTAATATCATAATCCAACTACTTTGTTATTTTATTTACATTACTAAGTGCACATATATATGGTGCAGAATGTGCAAAACATGTTTGATGTGTGAAACATTTTTTAATTGACTCATATTCTTCTAAATCACATTTTTGGGAGGGTAAACCATACCAGTTCAATAACTCTTTCTTTTGTAATCCTTTCACATAAATTTTCACTGCTGGTCTTAATTATATTATACATCTCTTCATATGGAATGTATCCATCACTCCATTTGAGACCATGATGATTCTTATGTAACCAAATAGCTTGTTTCTTATACTTTCGCTTTAATTCACTCCAAAGTAATGTTGGCTTGAACAGAAAGTGTTGTAATTTACACCCATCTCGAGATAAAATCACTACTTCTTTCAGTACCAAATCATAGCAGTAGGCAGTAAATCGTTGTATATCAACGATGAGCTCCATGATTAAACTAACGCCTATCAGCGATGAGTTCCATGGTTAGACAAACGTTTTACCATCGCCTGACATCGGATTATATTCAATGATACGATCATGTAAAATTAGACAGTATGCAGTCGTATTGGTTGGAAAATTTTCACTTGATTCAAATTCAAGCATAATATCTACAGATGCTGATTTTAACGATTCATTTTGATGTGAGCAATCAATTACAGCCAGCGGTGCATAATCTTTGAAATCATTTTTTTTAAGTAATGAGCCTGTATCACGACCATAATAAGAATTTTGAAATTTTATGTACATTTCATACAATGATGCATATTGGTTATTTTCAAAATTTAAATTTAAATTTTCATATGGATAGCACACAGAATTCAAGTTTACTTTTACATTTGTTAATTTACAATGATCGAAAACACTAGCATTTTTATTTATTTTATTTTTTTTATCAGATTGAAAACCAAGATTAACATAATGCGGTTTTTCCAATTGAGTAGAAGTTTTAACAAGCCATGTTTGCTTCATTGTTGTAGGTAACAATGGATATTCGTAGAGATCCCAGCTTCTTAATGCCATAGATAACGTCTTATTATTTTCATTCATTTTCAATAAATTCAGTTTTTCTTTATCAGCAACAAAAATATGTGGAACTCGCCATTGAATTTTTGATAGATTAAATTTCAATTCAGTTGAACTTGTGTATGCATTGTTATCACTACGAGCTCTAATTAAAACTAATTCTTGTTTAACATTTACAGTTATTCTCTTGTAATCTTCAGCAAATCCTAATAATGATTTCAATGGTATGCAAACGTTAAAATAACCTCCACTGCTCACAATATTTACATCTAAACTCCATCCTGCATTTTCTAAAGCACAACTTTCAGAATCGCTTAGAGAAATATATGATTTCATTGTACTACAAATCCCCACTGATTTGTTTTTCTCAACTTCTACACCATTCAATGCATATCTAATCTCATCAAAAAGATAAGAAATGCGATTATTTGTAATCTTGGCATCATCTGGAGCAGCATTACCATCATTTTTTGTTAATTTTCCTTCAATATACAAAAAAATTTCACTAGGTAATGTATATATATCCTGTTGTTGTATTAGCATCCGAATTTCATCACTATTGTTGAATGTGGATGCAACATATGACTGATGACTATGTACCTCAATACGTGCTATTGTATTATCAACTACAAAATTGGAATAAATGGTTAATCACTTATCTTATAAACCATTGGAATATTAAAAATGTTGAATTCTCCTTTCACTGTTGATACAGAAGTGGTAATGCTTTTCTTAGCTGATATATTTTTATAACAAATTCCCATGTTCTTTCAATTGAAGTCTTATAGTAATCGTTTCACCTCTAAAATTCACTAAACACCCGTCTTGATCAACAATCGTTAGTGTAATGTTACTTATTGTATGAGTGTTGACAGGTAAATAAATTACATTAGATGGCATTTCAACGATTTTAAATCAAGGAAGAACCGTTAAATAAAACTCATGTATTGTATGTACTTGCTTATCGTTTTTATATGCTCCTGTTACTATGTTACAGTCTATGAGGTGAGTATTTACTTTTAAAATATTAACCGGTAAATCAGATTCATGTAATATATGTGGTTCTAGTACACGTTCTTTAAATCCTAATAATGAACCAATATTATTGGCCTTAGTAAAGTCAATTTTTAGGGTGCTTTTTATCTCACATTTTAATGTATTGTTGTTTGGACGTACAGTTATATAATTTCTTACATTACTCTCTTTCTCAATTCTATTATTATACATAAAGGAAAAAGCTTCTGCATTAGGATCTCCTAATATCTGTTTTAAATATTGATCGATATCATCAATTTCATATGAATAGTTAATTCCTTATCCTCATAATAAAATTTTTATTAGATGCATCTATGTTTGGAATAGAATTGTATGTGTGAAATTCAATTAAACCAAATACATGCTCACCAATTAAATCAATCGGTGGACAAAAATCAGTACATAATGTATTATCAGTTAGTGTTAACGTCAAAGACATGATAAAAACTGGTATTAGCTAGATTCGTTCTGTTTATTTATAAGAAATTTCAAACGTAAATGAACACAATTATAAGAATTAAATTTTTGTAATATTTTATGATTATAGTTTATTTTAATATTATTACCAAAATAATTTATAAGCTCCAAAGGAAGTTGTAAATTTCCAAAACCATCAAATATGAAACTTTATTATAACGTTTCTTATAAGCTACCCAATGACTTCCCAAACCTTGTTTGTCTTCATGATTTATTATAGCACACTCATCGATTTTAGGTTTAGATGGTAGGGCGTTACGCATAAGCACACCGCTAAAATATGGTAGTCTGCATGCGATTTGTTTCAACTCAACATCGCTGAACACCCTTTTCGGAGGTATTTTAAGGATAAACCTCGTCCATTTTGATATGGTTTTACATCTAACCCTCCACCCTATACTTTCTTGGTGCCATAGACTGCTGCACCACTTACAGCCCCAGTTATTAATGTTTTATCTATAAGTGGTAATAGCAATGGTATAAGTGCTGGTAAAAATCCTCCAACCTTAGGTGTTGGAATTACCCTGGGTTTAGGTTTCCGTTTTTGTTTGCGAGATTTTTTATGACCCATTCCAAATCTTCGTTTTGCTTTCATAATGTTTGTAACTGTCCAAGCTGTTGCTTTTTCTCCAAAAGATGCGTCTTTAGACTTAACCCGATTCCACGATGTTTCTTGTAATACTTCGTCTGCCTCGTGCCTTTTTGATAAATCACTCGATTTTAAATATTCAATATCGTGTTGTTTGCATGCAACGTCTAATTGATTTATACCAGGATCACCTCGGTTTAATCGTGCTTTTAAATGAGTTCCAAACATTAAATAGGTATAGTAACATAATGAAATTTATAAAGCAACAACAAAAGCTACAAGTTAAAAACTTTGATATAACAACTGATATTAAATTTAAAAGACATGGTGACTTATTCACCAACAGTATAAGATGTCTTTTTTGTGGACCTGCAAATTGTGGGAAAACAAATGTTATGCTTGGTTTGTTAACACATCGAAATGGATTAAAATTTGCAAATGTGTATGTATATTCTAAAGCTCTTCATCAACCATATTATCAGTTTTTAGAAAAATGTATATCAAGTGTAAAAGGAATGGGTTATTTACCTTACAATGAAAATACTGAGATTGTTAAACCACAAGATGCTAGATCAACTTCAATATTTGTATTCGAAGAAAACATCGTACTATAATAATGTGCCCCAAAAATGTGACGCATGATAATGAAAAAATATTATTGGATACTGTTTACAGTAATATTAAGATTGAAGGGCATTCGAAATTAAAAATTGGTGATCATGTACGAATAAGCAAAGTGAAATGGATATTTAATAAAGGATATACTCCTAATTGGTCCACTGAAATATTTAAAATTCAAATGTCAAACCCTGTTGTCAAGGTTGAATTTATGAACTAGAATTGCAGAACACAAAACATCCCAATATTTATCTAGTGGAAAAGGTTTTAAGGGGAGGTTCTCATTAAAATTTTTCCAAAAATCAATTGTTTTTATACATATTATGAAGCTACATTTATGAAGAATAAGCGGGCCGAAGGACATCCCAATCCGGAAAGTATTTCGGTTGCTACAGCCCGCCGAACGAATCAGGTACAAGCGTGCCGCGACGCAGCGATGTAAAAAGGGACCGGTTCTCCGGCCGGCTTGCCGAGACCGGGTTTCCCGAAAGTTTTAAATTTTTTAATTTTGACGTCAAATTCGAGTTCGGCGACCGTAAAAATATTTATTTACAAATTTTCAGCAAAATTGGTTATTTAAGAATTTTTTGATCCGCCATATTGGATCCGCCATTTTGAATTTTGGAATTTGGACGTCCGATTCGGATTTGGCGACCCCAAAAACCTATAAATTCACCCATTTTTGGCCAAAATTGAAGTTTTAAACAGATTGAACACGTAATAATACGTTCCCAAACTTCAAACGCGTTTTTCTCGAAACCCACTTTTTGAAAACTGCGAGAACGATAACTCTCGTATCGTTCAACCGATTAACTTCGTTCTTTGATATTCGGAAAGGACACAATCTTGTGCATAGGATATACTAGAAAAGTTGCAAAATGTTATTATTTAGTATTTTTACACCCCATTCTGAGTCGAAAAAGACCCCTAAAAAATGATGGTTTTTTTCAAATGGCTCCCATTTGGTCAATTTTGACTTTTTTCAAACATTTTGATATATTCTATGCAAAAATGTATACGGATTAGGAAAATCGTCTGATTACGTTTCTATGTCCATTATCAGAGGCAGGATCGGTCTCGCAGTTTGAAAAAATACCAAAAACATGACGAAAGGAAGCGGCCATTACGCCGCCATTTTGCATTTTCACAAGTCGAAAAAATTCTGAATTTAAGACCAATGTTGATTACCGATTTTCAACAAAAATTCGTATTCCTAAGTCTCATAAATAATTCGCAAAAAATTATTGAACTTTGCATCAGTTTCCGTATTATTAATGAGAACCTCCCCTTAAAAACAAAGGGATCCAAAGGGATTTGGCTCTAGTTATAATTCATGGATAAAAAAGAAAGATGTTTTATAAAATCATATATATATATACATATATATATATTAAATAAATAATCTAAAATGTATAAAAAAAAATTTCAAATGTCACAATTACACTGATAAAATAAAAAAAATTATATATAATTATGATACTTCAATTTTATTAGATTTACTGTAGTGCCCCCACGGTAGTGTGTCTGTATAGTTTGGTAGTATATATCTTTTATCATCATCTGCACGGGGTACAAGTTTGTTTTGTTCAATTGTATATATGTCATGTTTTTTAGATATAATTTTATTTTGCATTTTATGTGATTTTGTTTTATCACAAAGTGTTCTCTTACAATCATCCAAAGTAAGGGTCTTTGTCACAACCCCCAATACACCCTTTGCCTTAGAATAAGATTTATCATTATCCAATCTAAATGAGTATATGTTTGAACGTAACCCAGCCAATTCAGTAATTAACTTGCCTGCGTTTTCATCTTTAAACAATCCAACAACTTTTTTGTTAGCTTGAGGTATCCCATATCTATTGTTTGTGGATTAATCTGAAGTGTCGAATCTATTAATATACATTTTAATTTGTATATATGGATTTTCATTAAATTCATAAATGAGTGATTCGGTATCCACATATAGAAGCTTAGGTTGTGTAAATGTTTGAAGTGTGTAAGTATAATGAAAATCATACATTTATTATTTTCTAATATCCAAAATATCCATGCCCACGTAAACAGGTGTGTAAAATTTAATTTTAAATTTATTTAATTCAATTGTAATTACATTTGATGCCAATATAGTCGATTTCTTGAAATTTGGTTTTGCAATTAATTTTCGCGCACCACCTCTTCCATTCCATTTAGAAACTAGTTTTATATCTTTATATTTTCCATACATTTTTCAGATACTGCATTGTTCATTAATTTAAATAAAAAAATTTCAAAATCGTTTCGAGCTAATTTCCGAAAGTCTGTATAAATATCAATATACTTTTTGAGCCAAAATGATTGTTGAAATTTATAATTCTATGATTTTTTATTAATTTCATACCCAATGCTATGGCTTGTTTTAAATTCCTATAATGGATTATATATTTTTCCTTATTATGTAAGGTAGTTAGTAATTTTTAAATATAGTACCGGGGGGTGTTAATTGAGCTGGGCATAGTGTTAAGTTTTTATGTATGTTGTGTAGGTGTTGAGAATACTCTTAATCAACTTCAAGTATGTACCCATTGGAACCATTCTCAGATACTGAATTTACTTCAAATGCAAGAATTTGATCGTTAGTCAACCAATTAAAATTTCCATGTGGTAAACATTGTATTATTGCCCAACCATATAAATTACATGCATCAAAATACATTATATACTTCTCGGGGTTAGTTGATTCATATGCTGTCATGTAACGGTTATTGGCTTTGGCATATCGATAACAGCATTGACACGTCCACTATACCTCGTTCAAGGAATAAGAGCATATCGATGTCAGTGAATAGCTCCAAATGCAAACCAGTCATTTTTAACATAACATCCCAAGCCAGACCTATAAAAATATTCAAATCATTTCAAATTGTTAATAGCAGATTAATTAATTTTTTTGCCAGGTGTTGTATAGTAGTGAGCAGGATCTAGAGCATATGATTTTAAGCAGACATCTCTAAAGTTTTCAAAGATATCTGCTAGTAGTAACACATCAGTCTTGAGATATAAATCTATGTAATCTCCAATTGTGTTATGATTGAATGTGCTCCATACAAGTTGAGCGTGGGAGTTTTCGGTGTCACTTATGCCAACTTGTCTCAGTTTGGAATAAAAAACCTCTTTTGGTGGTAACTGTTCTTCTTTAAACCAATCCCATGAGTTCACATAGTCATAGGGAAACACACCCTTTCGTGTTAGTAGTTTAAATTCATCATTGTTTGAATAGTTTTTTCGCATGATATTAAATGCATTTGCGTCCATATCGCTGTCAAGTTTGTCTAGTGAACTGTTCATAAATCTAGAAATATTACAATAGTTTTTTTTACATATATTTAACTTTTTTTTATTTTCTATAATTAACATATCTTAGAGAATCAAGAAACTTTAGATCCATACCTACTACCATTTTAGAGAAGGATATATAACGTTCCTCGTTGGCAGGTATTAATTTTATTTCCTCTTCGGTAGATCCGATTTCCTTCACGAAAAAATGACGGTCATAACCACTTAAATTGTGGAAAAATACGGGAATGTAGTTAGGATATTGATAATTTAAATTACATGAGTTGTGAGCGGCACCACGAATTTTTCCTGAACATAAAATAATATAAGTAATGTGTAATATAATATTTTTTGAAATTTTATTTACCTGTTAAATAACAGTGGTCACGTACCTTCTTCGTTTCTTCATCCGCTCTAAACAATTTATCACAAATATGTCATTTTTCAGCGGTGGTGAAATCAACATAGTCCCCTTCAAACATTTTTATTGATGCAATGTTTTTATACAATGCTCGCACTTTCATCACAATGTCATATAATTTTTCTTGAACCATTTCGCTGGTTCTGCTCCATGATATAATTCAAATATTGATAATGTATTATCAAATGAACAAAACCATTTGATAAGCAACTGCACATGCTATATGATTTTGATATTCATTGGTGTATGAGGTTGTTGGATCTGGTTGACAAGTATTAACTGGTACCGTCAGAGTTTCAAAATCTGCGTAAATTATAAATGGATGACGTTCTTGACGCTTATAATTTAAAAATTTAAGCCACTTCTCATCTTCGCTTGGCATTATAATTCTAACAGCTTCCGCAAGGATACAATCTTCTTCATGATGTTTTAACAAGCCTGCTCGTCCAAATTATTGTAAACATCGATCACAAATCCAATGTTTATGACTCCTTTTTGAAAAATGCGAGTCGAGAAAACGAGATAGTGATTTGATGCATGCAAAGTGTGATTGATTTGCCTGTTTCCAATAAAGTAGATTGATGTGTTGGTCTATTTTATTTTTTGTATAATGTAATGGTCCTACTACATTATAATTATTACTCTTTCCATCAAATTCAAGACCATAAACATTAATAGACACGTCATTCTGTTTTTCGAATTTGGCAGTATCTGTCAATAGTATAGGAAAGTGAATATTGGTTAAATTGAAAATTTCATAAGAGTCTTGAAGGTATTTGGATGGTCTGTGAGGTTTTGTACCTACAGGAAACATAGCAGAGAGAAGGGACAATATAAAACAATTCTCATCATTATTATGCACATTCACCACCGCTTTCCGGCTTTTAATCGAATTTGGGAGTTCGATGTATGAAGAACAACCATTTACTGGATTGAATTTATTGATGTTCACCTAAATTTTCATATTTCTAAATTATAATTTTCAAAGACATTTATTTTATTTACATACTTGAAAGTGCTTGACACAAAACAAAGCTTTTCCCGAATCACGGTCTTGAAATTCATCCATTTTCTTACGAACCGGTCTGACCACATTATTAGTAAACCATGTTGAAAAGTCATCACTTATAGTGATGGGAGCCATCTTAGATGTATGAAAGATTTCAGTTATGATTTCCTGTTCACCTTTCTTAACAATTTAATCACAGCACAAATCACAAACAATTTTAACCGGTGAGCGATGTGCAAATATAAATTGTCCAATATTTGCAATTAATATTAATTTACATTGTTCTAAAAAGTCAATTGGTTCAATAATATGATCACTGTTTACAATTCGATCACAACACAACCGATTTTTAAAAGCACTCTTAATATCTGTCTACTTAACATTATTAGAAGGCATAATGTATGTTTAAATAATAAATATTATTTAAGAATAATGAAATAAAATTGAAGTATTTAATTAATGTATCCGTATAAATTTTAGAACGAAACAATAAAATAAAATTAAAGTATTAAATTAATGTATCCGTATAAATTTTAGAACATATTTAGTCGGAACTCTTCTATATCATTACAAGATGGGCAATCGAATGGGACGACTACACGATATATCAATTCCTAACATTTAAAACATTTCTGCTCAATATCAATTTCCATTGTATAGAAATTTTTAGTGTGTTTTTCTATCACAACTAGTTTTAAGTCAACAGCTTGATTTAAAATTACCCGCAGACCACACGTATAACACAAAAAATTTATACCACCATTTGTTATGGATCTTTCAAAACACTTGTATATTAATCATTTATCTCTATTTCGTAAGTCTTCCCTGGTGAACAAATTTCGATGAGATTGCCCAGGTATTTTCGAGAATAACAATAAAGTAATGACGAAATTTGTTTTTAGTTTATATATTATATAGAAATGTGATAAAAAATAAATTGTTTGTTAAAACATTATACAAAACACCAATATTCTGTGTTGTTCGCTTAAAAGATAATAAGTCAACCAAATCCTGCTACGATCTATTTAATAAAAAACAACTGTCTTTGTTGTAATCTTTCTCACATGACAATGTATTGATCACACAATATGTCAATTGTATGGAAATGTGATACAAATAATTAGTTTATTAAATCATAATACAAAAAACCATCTAATAAAAACAACTGTCTTTGTTGTAAGCTATCTCACATGACAATGTATCGACCACACTATATATCAATGGTATGGAAATGTGCCCTGCTACGATCAATTGAATAAAAAATACTGTCTTTGTTGTAAGCTATCTCTCATATGTATTAACCCCACAATAAATCAATTGTTTGCTCACATATAAAATAAAATTTTCCTTAAAACATTAGACCCACATCCTGTTTTGTGTGCAAAGATAATAACTAAACTATGATCCTGTTTCGTTCTGTTTCTTTAAACAGGCAACCATCTTTGTTGCAAGCCATCTTATCTTTTTTCATTACCACAACTTTTGTTATTATATTGTATAAATAAGGAGAAAAAATTATTAACATAACCTTATATCAAAAAAATTACTCGTCGCTACATGTCTGTTCCATTAAATATTGGTAAGCTTAATATATAATATTTCAATTTTATATATTAATTCTAAAAAAAATCAGACATGGATTGCCAAAAACTTAACCAACTTGGTTTAGTCAAATAAAATACAATTATAAAGTTATTTGATTTAGATGAATCAAAAAAATATGCAATTAATGGGACAAAGCTGGTAACAACAATATATGGAAAATCTATTTGCTTAGAAGTTGAAAGCTTCATTGTGTATCTACCAAAACGCTTTAATGCACTAACAGAGAATGAAATTTCAAAATTAAATGGTTCATTATTTAAAGTATTTAAAAAGAAGATCTCATTCAATAAATAGAATTCTACGAGAGAAACTAGTCCTAATGCGAAAATGTCGCCTCAATTTAGGTATATATTTAAACAGATACCAGAAAATTGGAATGTGTTAACCGAGTTTCCATAAATTGTAAATCTAGAAAATGATATCGATTCATCCGACAATGATGATTTAACTAATGATGGTAGGTCCACCAATAGCAATTTATTTATTGATTATAATAATTAAGATGAATCTTTAAGTTCAATATTACCATATTGCTTTAATAACTCAAACCACATTGTAATAACTTATCATAAATGGCTTATTCCAAGTTATACAGATAGTAGTTGCTGGAATATTCGACAATTTTGCGTAGAATGTTCAACTTCAAAAATTAATAATTCAGTTGGCAATATATATAATCCTAACGAAAATATGATAGCTTATATGTGGTATTCTAGAAAATGCATCAATTTGCTCTTTCTTAAGTAATCAAGAATATAATTATTGTTTTATATGTTTGAATCAAATATTTTATGGTTTTCATCAACCATTTGTACATGTAATATAGATTGATTTCTTTTAATTATTATAACATATCATTTTCAGTTAAATCGATATCATTTTTCTAGCATATTGTTTAATAACGTAAATCAAATTGTAATAACATTTTTTATTCTATAAAAAATCATCAATTGTACTTGTTCTATTACTACAATTTAAAATAAACTTTTAAAGTTTTAAATATATATAAATATATATATATTTTGTATTTAATAACTTCTAAAACCTATCCCTATTAATCATCCAATCTATATAGTCTGTTGTATTATATTTATTTATTTATTTCTAAAGCATAACTAATATATAAAATCTTTTCATTGTATGTTTTTTTTATAACGATATCATTGTTTCTTTAAAAACAAAAATTATTATGTATATAATGAATTCTTAAATACCATGCCTAAAGCAGAAGCATTTAATCTTTCTTTATTAAATATAAATTGTCCGCACATAGGTGTCTAAATTAAATAGTTATAGACAATATTGAATATCTTGTTATTATCATTCAATAAAAAAAAATTTTTTTTACTGCAATCTGGTATACTTTACTGGTCTAATTTAATTTATCCCACAAAACAAACAACCTGCTTTACAATCATGTAAATTTAGTACACAACACAAAATATGCAACTTGGGTTACTCTCTTGCTATATTGGTGTACTTCAAGATAACCCAAACATCATACAACCCGCTTTACGTTCACGTTAAGCCGGTAAACAAAGTACACAAATTATCATACAACCCGCAATACATTCACATATTTAGGGTATCTTTAATTACCCCAAATATCATACAACCCACTTTACAATTACGTTAACCCGGTAAACAAAGTACACCCTTCATTATACAACCCGCCCTAGAATCATGTATATAAGGTATCTTAAAGTACCCCAAATATCATACAACCCGCTTTACACCTATGACGTCAACAACTTCCCGACCAATCAGAAGCGAGACCTTGAACTGTTTCAGGAATGGTGTTTTCTTACTACTCTTCTTGATTTATTTAACTTGCGGGGATATAACATCTTCCTCAAAGACGTTGATCCTATTGGTCGTGCCCATGGTGGCGTCGCCATTTTCCTAGAGGCTTCTCTCCCTTTTAAAGACTGCAACATTTAGACGAGGCTACAGGCAGTAGCATGTCAAGCATTATCTCCTTGTAAGATCACAGTCTGCAACGTCGACCTTCCAGACGGCAACTGGAACCTTAATGACCTTGAAGATTTAGTGCGACAACTTCCAAATCCTTTTATTCTTGTTGGCGACTTCAATGCCCACAACATACCCTGGGGTTCTGTTAGCACAGATGCCCGTTGTCGAATTATCGAGAGCTTCTTGGTCAACAATGATGTTACACTTCTCAAAACTGGCTCTGCCACGTACATTAATATGAGATCGAGAAGTTTTTCGGCAATCGACTTATCTTTTTCTACTTCATTTCTTGGTGCTCATCTTCAGTGGCAGGTAGTTGACGATGCCCATTACAGGGACCATGTTGCCATTCTTGTGTCGTTTCTTTCTAATACTGTTTCTGATGCTCAAAAATCAACAAGAAGATGGTTGTTTGATCTGGCGGATTGGAATGCATTTATTAACAACCTTAAGCTTCCTGATGCATCACCAGATCCACATGTCGAGTTACAACATCTTTCTGATTGTATGCTGTCCTCCGCCTCGGTCTCTATACCGAAATCTTCTGGTAGACTCAGGCAGAAGTCAGCTCCTTGGTAGAATGATCAAGTTGATGAGGATATTCGTACAAAAAAGTGTTTCGGGGAAATCCGACTCTTGAAGAACAAATTTCTTTTAAAAAAGCACACGCGCTAGCTAGACGTACCATTCTTCGTTCTAAGACAGAGTCTTGGCGTAGATATGCTGCATCCATTGGAACACATGTCGATCAAGCACAGCTCTGGAAAAAAGTCAGATATATGAACGGCCACAAGATGAGTTCCCATATTCCAATGCTCTGGATCACTGGTCAAGTACACACTACTAGAGATGAGATTTGTGAGATTCTAGCAGACCAGTTCGAGGCTGTTTGTAATTCGGATAATTATTCGCTTCATTTTCTGCGCGTAAAAGCGTTTGAGGAGGTTCCATTAGACTTTAACTCGGATAACACTGTTGAACAATTCATGTTTTTCATTAGACGAATTTGAATTTGCATTCGGTCGCACTACTAACACTTCTGTCGGAAATGATGACTTCGCTTACGCAATGCTGCGACATCTACCCGAAAATTTCGAGAGTAGAATAGTGGAGTTTCTTAACGATCTCTGGATGCAAAATATCTATCCAGACGTCTGGCGTGAAGGAATAATTATTCCGATTCACAAAAAGGGAAAAGAAGTGTCTTTTGCTTCTAAATATCGTCCTATATCTTTGCCGTGCCACCTGTCAAAGATATATGAACAAATGATCAATTTTCGACTCAGATGGTTGCTAGAATCTCGCAATCTCATCAACAAACATCAATGTGGATCGCGTCAGCACCACTCCACCACTGACCTTCATACGTATGTGACAAACGCGATTCAGTCTAGTATCCTAAAACGTTACCATCTGGTTGTTTTGTTTTTCGATCTATAAAAAGGGTTCGACATGACCTGGAGATACGGTATCCTACAAATATTACACAACTGGGGTTTACGAGGCCATCGGCTTCAATTCATAGAGAATTTTCTTTCTAGCCGTTCATTTAGAGGCCGAGTTGGAGAAAATCTCTCTTTTACAAGACCGTTGCAGAACGGTATTCCTCAAGGCTCTTCCATAAGTGTAACTTTATTCTTGATTGCAATCAATGAAATCGTTTCTAACATTCCCAATACCGTTGATTATTGCCTGTATGTTGGCGACTTCGCTTTCTTCACTTCGACACAATCTCTCGATCTCTGTCAGGAGAGATTACAGCAGGCAGTTGACTCTGTTTCACTGACTGCATCCGACAGTGGTTTCCGTTTCTCTACGGATAAGACATGTCCTATAGTGACGCTTTACAAGATACCAGTGCGGATTGTAGATGAGGTGAAGTTTTTGGGTATAATCTTTGATAGACAATTCTTGTTGTTGAACACATCAACACTGTTTCTGCGCACTTCCGAATGTCATTGAATGCAATCAAGTGTATTGCCTCCACAAAATGGGGAGCCGCAAGGGACTCTTTGCTGCGTCGATACACCAGTTTGGTTCTGTTCAAGATAGACTACGGTACCACCATAGTGTATACGGCTAGTTCCTATCACTTGAAGACGCTAGACAGTGTACACAATGCTGGTATTCGAACTGTCACCGGTGAGTTTAGAATTACTCCAATTGCAAGCCTTCACTGTGAAGCCGGTGTTCCGCCACTTCACATTAGGTACACGAAACTTGGTATGAGGTACGTGTGCAAAATTAAAACGCTCACGCAGCACATAAACCACGCTATTTTCTTCAACAATCCGGACTTGAATCAACTCTACATTAATAGAGAAACTTCTCTCTATCCACTTGCAATAAAGCTCCCAAGGTTGTTAAATACCATCCTCAACAACCAAGGGTTTGTTATCTGTCGCACGTTTCCCAATGTACCTCCATAAGCCTCCCTATCTATACAAACACACCTAGGGCATACCAGCATGCCGAAAGATTCCACTCCTAATAACATATACCTGGTTGAATTCTTCAATCAATTGCAACAGTACACAGACTTTCAACATACATATACAGATGGCACCAAGACAGACTCTGGGTCTGGCTGTGCTTTTGTAACTGACAGCGTACCCCAATCGTTCACACTGTCATCCATATGCTCGGTATATACCGCAGAGCTATATGGGATTCTCTACTCCCTGCGCCACTCTCGTCAATCTATTGATGAGCAACGTCACCTGCTTGTCTGCACCGATTCTCTAATTGCCATCTTGGGTATCAATAGCAGATTCTCCTCCGATCCTACTGTTCTGGATATTCGTAGAGAAATCGATAGATTACGGGAACTAGAGCGAGATGTAATCCTTATGTGGATACCCGGCCATGTTGGAAAACCCGGAAATCTCTGTGCCGACAAGGCTGCTCTTGGAGCAGCCAACACCGACTTTATAGTTCGTCATCCCTTGCAAGCCGATTATGTGTTGTGGTCTGTGTCTGCGTATTGTCTTAGGTTATGGCAGGAAGAGTGAAATATATCCACTAGCAAATTGCGACGTGTGTCAGTGGAGCGGTGGCCCCCACCGCTCCTCCTAACAAGGTGGGAGCAAGTAGTTATCTCACGACCGAGAATATTGCACACTTGTCTCACACACTTGTTCCTGTTTTTTGAAGAACAACCACCGCTCTGCTCCACTTGTAACACTAGGCTCACTCTCGAACATATTTTCGAGCATTGTCCTAGTTTCAGTCTGCACCGTAGCAATGCAGGTATTAATGGTCCTTCGATTATTCACTTAAAAAATGATGCAACGCGCATTGGAAATGTACTTTCTTTTCTTCGAGCTACTAATTTGTTCCAGCAAATCTGAAACTGTCGTCTCCTTTTACTTCTTTTCATAAATGTTTCTTAATTCATTTAACATTTTTCGTTATCTCCGCACAATATTTCAGTGGTTTCTTGAAAGTCTTGCCCTGACTGAATTCTGCATTTTCCGGCAATTCCCTTTAGTTTTCCAAAAGAACTCAGTTCTATATTGGGGGTTGCACTTTCTAACTGTGCAAAGTTTGTTTCTTAAATGTGTCAACATTTCAGATTCTTAATTTATTGTACCGCCATATCTCAACTATAGCCCGATTTTATTATTAATATAACTTGTAAATATATATATATATATATATATATATATATATATATATATATATATATATTTATAAATATATATATATATATATATATATATATATATTGCTTCTTCTTATTTTGCTATTGCAATAATTATATATTCTGGTTCTTTCATTTTCCCAATACACGATATTCGAGGATTTCTTAGTTCAGGTAGAAGACGGTGTGTATAAAATTTGACTAATTTCTCTTCCATATTTTTATACCAGAAATTGTTGTCCCGTTTAAATTTTTGACATATAAAGGAAATTTATCACCTACATATGTTGCTAAAATACATTCAGATCTATTTAGAGCGTGAAGTTGCTCTTGTATTTGATAATACCAGTCCCAATTTTCATGTATTAGTATGAAGATTTGTCACAATTTAAATAATGTTATTTTATTTTCTTTAAAGGCACCGTCCACGTACCGATTATAAAACGTTAGTGGGCATGGCATCTCTACTATTAAGTTTGTTCCTACTAACACATCAGGAGTAGCTCCCAAGATATCATGTTTGTTGTCTATGAACAAACCACATGTTATATATATATATATATATAATAAAAAAAAAGTAAAAAATTTAATATTGAATAAATAAAGTACATAAAACATAAATAAAGTACATAAAACATAAACTAGACATAAATAAAGTACATAAAACATAAACTAGACATAAATATAGTACATAAAACATAAACTAGACATAAATAAAGTACATAAAACATAAAGATAAAACATGAATCATAAATTAATATAATTTTTACTTTCTTATGCGCAGTATAAGTAAGTATTGTAATCATGAAAAATTTCTAATTCGAGATTTTAACGGAAATATGCGGTTTGACCTTCCCTGAATCGATTCCAACTATTTTTGGAATGACGTCCGTCTGTGCGTGTTTGTGTGTGTGAGTCTGTGTGTGTGTGTATGTTCTCTACAGCCTAAACTGTTGAAGCTAAAATTATGAAACTTTAAACTTAAGATAAGCATATGCCTAAAGTGTGTGCCTTCTATATTTGAAATAAATATTCAAAGCGCAATTGCCTGTTTACAATAGTCAATTCTTGCATTTTCTGCAATTACTCAAAAATGGTTAGTGTTTCAGAAAAATTTCATGAACAAAAATTAAAGGTATTTACATTTAGCACAACTTTCGTTAGAAATATTTCTCCAAAAAGAGTATTGGCTTCAAATTAAATTTCTGCTTATTGTATATTTTTACATAAATCGTATCATCTGCGCCTGTCAATTGCTTAACAAAATAGACTTAAATAATTTGAAGTATGACATTTTATATTGTTTCTAAGAAATATATCTACTGTAAAAGCGAACTAAATGACGAATATTATAAATTAGAATAATAATGTAACTACGATATGGTTTAACCCATATGCGTATAAGAAAGTTCGGAGTATGACACTGCAGATATTTTCTTAAATAAATGTATGATAAGAGCTATGAGAATTTAGTAAAACAATTTAATTTCTCTAAGAAAAAAACAATAGATGCTTTAAAATTATATAATCAGAGTGAGTTTGATAAAATTGAAGCTTTAGAGAAACAATATACACCTATAATTAAAGTTTTGAATAAACAAGAAAAAGCCAAAAAAGAAACAACAAATGCTATTACTGATGCAAGCATATCAAGAAATGCAATGGTACACTGGCGAAATCCTATAGCATCATCAACTTTAAATGATTCATATGAAGGCGATGAAGAAACAATAGTACCAATGCCGCCAAAACAAAGAGTAAATCTACCAGGTGAAATGGGTGTGGTTAATTCCATAGAAGATGCATATTTGCAGAGAGACACTACTTATGGAATTAGTCATAAAACTGAACATGGTTATAGAATGGGGCAAAAGATGAATAAAACGAGAGATTTGTTATTTAATGGTTATAAAATAGATTTCGATGAAGATCATATTATATTATACAACAACTGTACCAATGATGGGGCTACAATTTTCTGTCCCATTCACGGTTACCAGTTCACGGGAGTAACGAGCTCGGACGACAAGGACCGAAGGGGTTGTTTAAAAAGACTCAACTTAATTAAATATTGTTTATTACAAGTCTGGGATAGGGTCACTCAACCAGATACACGTAGATATATAGGTTAATACAAACACAAATAAAATGATGCAAAACGAAATGGTGAAATACAAATTACACAAAAGCACAAAATGATAAAAGTATAAACGGCTAGTACCAGTTGTACGGCTAAACAAAATTATAGCTAGCGAGACATAGAAATTATAACTTACATAACATGTTTCTTGTAATTATCCTTTTAGTGTGGAACAATTAATTCGACCACTAACACTTTTAAACTCTTACGATTAATACACAATATTGTTCAACTCGTCGGCTCTAAGTCTCAAAACTCACTGTCTGTTTCACCCCCAAGAACCCATCTTTTTACTCAGAGGCTACTTATCCCTACCCCAGATTCTTACATACAAATCAATCCTTAACTATTGGCTTAACTATGACTCTGGCCTTCGCATCTGACGACCCTATTGGTGGAGACCCTCAGTCTTAGCGGGGTGACACTTAAGTTAGAACGGGGCGTAGACTGAACGCTCTTATAACAACTTTTGTAAAACGGAAATAACTTTACGATTAATAATGAATTTAACAACAATTGGAATATTACTAATTAACTTGAATTTAACTTACGTGAGCGGTCAAAGTCGAAAGCCAACTTAATACTAATTACAAAAAAAGATACTTAAATTCCTAATATTCGTAATCACTGATGTCCTTAACTACAAATGTATTGAAATTACGAATATACTTAAATTACGAATGCACTTGCCCGGTTGTTAAGCATCATATTTCCTGGTGTCGCTTGGGTGTTCTAGGTTGTTTGTTTAGATCTTTGATAAATGTGTCGTCGTTCCGATACATGAGGGAATGCAGTTAACTTTGTTCCCACGTTGGATAGTATACCTTCCCTCATCTGGATACTATTTAGATAGTGGCGAACTGCGACTTCGCCTAAATATATCCCGCTGAGACGACCCGTAAGAGAAAGATCCCACGATTTCTTGACACCGTTAATCACTACAAATCAACCCTCTAATGTCCACACATGTATAATTTTTAAACATTTTCCCACGCACGACTCACACTGTTCTTGGAAGTACAGCTTCTTAGAATTAGCACTGTCACACAACACTGAACAACAAAATAAGAAATATCCAAAAAATGAGAATATATTGACTTTCTTAACATTGAAACAACCACCTTACGAAGATTGGAAGAAATTTAAAAATGCACATGTAGCTGACTATACAAATTATAGAGAAATTTTTTTTCTTACAAGGGCATTGCATATGTATGATCAACCTACACGTCAGATAAGATCTAGTTCAGATAAATATAATTAACTAATATCACCTATGTGGCAAGATTATAATAACTTTAGAGGTGCACCTTTATATACATCGTCACCAAAGACCAAGCAACAAGCTGGATTTGATAAAAATAGATCTATACCATCAACGTCATCTGGGAAAGGTTTATTTAAAAAATATAATACAAAAGAAAAAGAATATGTGTATTGGGATGATCCTAAAGAATTACAAGATCGCTTAGATTATCTAAATACGGAAAAACTAGCTGGTAACGATAACATTCAAAATTAAATAATAAATATAGCGGACGAATTACATGAGAGGTATGGTAGCGGTATTAATTTTTTTACTCTTAAATGGTAATACATAAATTTGGGGATAGTGATGAATATCTAGAAAATAATAATGTTAAAAGTTTTCCTGGAATAGGGTTTAAGTTAACGGATGATGGTCATTATGATATAGAAAACAAGATATTATGTATTGTGGGAATGTCTAAAAATATGAATCATGCATGTAAAAAATATTATGTTGACCAATTAGTATTAGATAGTATGATAAAAATTGAACCTGACATAAAAATTAAAACAAATGATATGAGTAAATTAATTAATGAACATACGAAGTATTTGATAAATCAGAGCCTTACCACTTCATTTAGAGAATTGGATAATAATATTAAAAATCAATTTAAACGGCTGTAAATACCAATTCAATTACAATTTAACATTTTTAATGAAGTTTCTATATACGTGAATATAGTATATCTAATGATACTATTTTTCGTCTACCATTTAACATAAAAATTGGAAAGTTAACAATATTCCCAGAAGGCGCATGCAGTGAAATACATGTTATGATAGAGAATTTAAAACATTACCGGATGATTTCGTGTTGAAAATCGTGAAAAACTTAGATTTTAACGATTTATAAGTACTGATAATGTTTCATGGGCCAATATAAGTGTTGAATTAATTATTACGCATCAGTAGATTTCTTATGTAATAAATGAGTGAGTATTGTGTTGAATGTAAGACAAAGACAGGTTCTAAGGATGTGACTAGAACAACATCTACAAAAGGTCAGCCAATGCTAAAAGGGGAATGTGTACTTTGTAATACAAATAAATGTTCATTTATAAAAAAAATAGCTGATGGTATTAAAGAAGATATCGCGGATGAAATACATAAACCATTAAGGCGTAATTTTCAGAGACGCAAAGTTTTAACAATAGCAATTGATGATTTATGGCAGGCTGATTTAGTTGAAATGATTACAAATCAGGATAAAGGATATAAACATATTTTGACAGTTATTGATGTATTTTCTAAATTTGCATGGGCTATTCCAATTAAAAATAAAACTGGAGAAAGTGTATTTAAAGCGTTTAAATCGATTATAACAAACCACAGTCTAACACATCTACAAACTGACCGTGGACTTGAATTTTATGATAAAATCTTTCAGCAATTAATGCATGTAAATAAAATTAATCATTATTCAACATACTCTGAAATAAAAGCATCTGTTGCTGAACGATTTAACAGGACACTTAAAGAAAAAATGTGGAAGCGATTCACTGTAAACGGTAATTACAAATGGTTCGATTTGCTACCTTAATTAGTAGAAGAATATAACAATACTATACATAGCACAATTAAAATGACACCTGTACAAGGTTCAATGAAAGAAAATGAGAAATCTTTAAAAAAACTTTTTGCTCAAACAGTACCTACTAAGCCCTACAAGTTGAAAATAAATGACAAAGTAAGAATATCAAGGTATAAAACTATTTTTGCGAAAGGTGATACACCAAATTGGTCGAATGAAATATTTACCGTTTGTAAAATAATATATTCTGACCCTATTACATATCATATTAAGGACTATAAAAATAAATTAATAGAAGGTTGTTTCTATGAACAAGAAATGAGTTTTCCTAGTAGAGAAAGTAATAAGACGTCAAGGTAATAAAGTGTTTGTTTAATGGTTATGGTTTGATAACACTCATAATACATGGATAGAAAAAGATGCTGTAATAAATTAACATATTTATTTTGTTATAAATGGATGCTCCAGATTATTTTATATGTAGAGCATGTTTAGAGTGTGCATTTAGAAAAAATGATAAAATACCTTCTTGTGACAATTGTGGGTTCTATATAATAACTAAATCAAATAAAAAATATTTTACAAAGCCATGTAATAAAATCAAATATTTCGTAAAATTACTACGTGAACATAAAGAGACTGTTAATCCAAATCACAATGTATATGGTTTTAATGCAAATGATCAACAAATCTTAGTTGAAAAGTATACATGTTTTCTTTCTTATATGTATAAGTCACTTCCATATAGATCTATAATTCATAAATATTATATTTGTAAATTATTGGTCGAACCGCTCACACAACATAGAAAACCTGAATATGACCGTTTATGGAAAGGCTTTCTAGATTTTTACGCTTATAGAGAAATAAAGGAAGCAATAAATATTGAAGATTATATTGTTAAAGAAGATCTAAGAAAAGTAAAATTTAAGACTTTAACCAATACGGATTTTTTTATTAATAAATGACAAAACTTTGTGGTGCTTGCAATATTACTAAAGACGTTAGTAATTTTCATAAAAATAAAGAGGAATATAATGCAAGATGCAAAACTTGTATGAGTAATTATTATTTCACAAATAAAAATAAACTTAGAGAAAAAGTGGAATGTGAATGTGGAAGATTTGTTGTAAAATCATATCTTCGTAGTCACAAGTCTAAAAATATACATTTACGAAAATATTAACAAATTTGATTTGTAATAAATGGAGATCAACACAATTAAAGAATTACGACAGATGTGTAAGCACAATGGAATTAAAAGTTTTTATAGGATGTATAAACCTAAATTAATATTTCATTTAAATTGATTCCCGTTTGAAGATGATTTATTTAGTGCACCTAAGCCTATCAGAATTGGAAAAGTAAAATGTGAAGGTTGTAGTACATATTATGATCCAGAAAAACGTGCAGAACATTTTAGAAGTAATAAACATTTATTTAAACAAAATTGTAGAATTGTAGAGGTTGAAACTGCATATAAAAATAGGATGGCCACATATCATATAAATAATAATACTAACATAAGAGACCCCTCAATATTTCTTGCCTCTATTAAATATACTTTATTAAATAAAATACAAGAATAGTTGGTTGATAATAATCTTAGGGAAAACTTGATATTATTTTGTAATTATAAGCAGCTTGACATTAAATCTGAAATTACTGATGAACAAAATTTTAAAACACGCAATGTAGCCATTTTTGATAGTACAGTCCTAGAAGAATACTATGCTGAAGCAGAAGAAAAATTACTTACTGAAGTGGAGGAATTTGAAAAAAAGGGATCCGGTTTTGTTTTATATAGAGTAAATTCTATAGAGCTGCGAATTAATAACTATGTTCCATTACGTGGATCTTCTTATGTCGCACTATCAAAATGGATACAAGACCAAAAAGTAGTTGTAATTGTGGAAAATAACGACGACAAGTGTTTTATGTGGTCATTATTATCATTCTTATATCCAGTAGATATAAATACTTGTAGATTAATAACCTATAATAAATATATAGATCAAGTTGAAGCATTGTGGAATGGTATTTGATTTCCCATGGCATTGAAAGATATTAGTAAATTTTAAAGGCAGAGTAATATCTCTGTAAATGTATATTCTTTTGATGAGCAAGAAATAATATTTCCAGTATATGTAACAAAAGACAAGAACGATCAACATATAAATTTGTTGCATATAAAAGACGATAAGAAAAGTCACAATTGCTGAATAAAAAGTATGTCACGATTAGTGGGATCTCAATTATCTAAGTATAAAGGTTCAAAAGATCTCTGTGATCGATGTTTATTATTTTTTAATTCAGAGTATAAGTTAATCATTCACAAAGTTGGTTGTAAAACCAAAGATTCAGTTAAAGTTATGATGCCAAATTAAACTGAGAAAATCCAGTTTAAAAATTATGGAAATAAAATGAAAATTCCATTTGTTATATATGCAGACTTTGAATGTCTTACAAAAAAAATTTAAACATGTGCACCATCAAATAACAAATCAAACACACATAGATACGAAAAACATGAACCTTCAGGTTTTTGTTATTATATAAAATACATACATCAAGAACATAAGCCGCCTGTTGTATATAGAGATCCTAATGCCGCAAAAGTATTTATGGATAGAATTAGACAAGAAGTAGAAGAAATTGGTAACTATTATGATGAAATTGAGGAAATGTTACCTCTTACCAATACAGAAATAGAACAATATAATACTAATAATAATTGTACTTTATGTGAGTGTAGGTATACAGAAGAAAATAAAAAAGTACGCCATCATGTTCATTTGACTGGAAAATATATAGTACCTCTTTGTAATACTTGTAATTTAAAATGCCAAAATCCTAAATTTGTGCCTATATTTTTCCATAACTTGTCCGGTTACGATTCGCATTAATTTATCAAAGAACTTGCTTATGATGACCAAGTAATTGATTTAATCCCATGTACTGAAGAACGGTATATAAGTTATACTAAACATACAGATGATCTGCAAATTAGATTTGTGGATTCAATTAAATTTATGTCGAGTGGTTTGGAAAAACTTGCAAAGAATTTAAAAAAAGAACAAAAAACATCATTGACTCAATACTTTAAAGAAGATGAGGTTGACTATGTAACTAAGAAACTAGCATATTGCTATGAATACATGGATTCATGGTCAAGATTTACAGAGACAAGTGTTCCACCTAAATCGGAATTTTATAGCGAACTAAACGATTCAAACATAAGTGATACAGACTATGAACATGTATTAAATGTATGGAATAAATTTAATATGCAAAATCTAGGAGACCTTCATGACTTGTATGTAAAAACAGATGTATTATTGTTGGCGGATATATTTGAGAATTTCAGATTAATATGCTACAATTTATACAAATTAGACCCAGCATGGTACTTTACAACACCTGGACTAACATGGGATGCAATGTTAAAATATACAAAACAGGCTTTAGACTCAATATCTGACTATGATACGATTTTAATGATTGAAAAAGGTATTAGAGGAGCAATAGCACAGTGTTGTAAGCGGTATGTAAAGGCAAATAATAAATACATGGAAGATTATAACCCCGCAAAATCATCTAATTATTTAATGTATTTAGATGCCAATAATTTATAAGGTTGGGCATGTCGCAGAAGATGCCATATGCAGGTTTTGAATGGGCCAGTAAAAATATTAATTTAAATCTAGCGGATGATGCAAATGAAGGATATATTGCTGAATTCGATTTAGAATATCCCATGGAGTTACATGATTTACATAAAGATTAAACACTGGCACCCGAATCAAAAAATCCACCAGGATCTAATCAATGTATTAGGTAAAACAGTTCAAAAGAAGGCAAAAGGTACCAAGAAAAATGTAGTTAAGAATAATATTACTATTGACGATTATAAAAACTGTTTATTTAATAGCGAGAAGATGTCCAGAACAATGAATACTATTAGAAGTGTAAAGCATGACATTTATGCCACCAATCAAAATAAAATTGCTCTGAATCCTGCCGATAATAAAAGATATATACTAGAAAATGGGTTTGACACATTACCATGGGGTCACTATTCTATTAATAAAAATTAACTGTAGATATATTAATATTTAAATAAAAGATATATAAAAATAATTGTAGATATTTAAATTAAAATAGTTAAATAATAGATATATATAATAATTGTAGATATTTAAATTAAAATATTTAAATAATATATATCAAAAATAGTTGTAGATATTTAAATTAAATATTTAAATAATAAATATAAAATATAATTGTAGATATTTAAATAAAAATATTTAAATAGATATATAAAAAATAAATGTTGATATTTGAATTAAAATATTAAAATATTAGATATAAAAAATAATTTTAGATATTTAAATTAAAATGCTTAAATGAAATTAATGTAGTTAAGGTAAAATGTTTTCATTAAAACGACGGCTATATTTACCATTTGCCATATCTTTCTCCATAAGTAATCTTAAAGTATTTTTATTTTTCGTGTATCAATATCATCAAATATTGCTACTGAATTAGGTTTTACATTTTCTACAGGTGTAACGTTTTCAGCATTTTCAAATTTGTAAAAGCCTATACGATTTTTCAAATGACTATTCATTTCATTTACAAACTCTTCAAGATATTTGTATTTTAGTTGATGTAATGATTTTGAATAAACATATATATTTTGATATATTAAACCGTTATGCGTATCTGTTAACATTTGTAATATAATGTTTGTTTTACCACAATTTGATGGTCCACATATTATACATCTTATAGTGTTGGGGAAATATTTATATCTATTTTTTTTTGCTCTTCTTCTATAGTTATATTCTCTAAACCTTTTCCTCCTTTTTTAATTTAAACTCCATTTATTAGCGATTAAAAGTCTTTTACTACCGTGTTTGCCAAGCTACTATATTTTATATTTGTATCGCTAACTATCAGACAGTGTACAATAGTATTTTCTGTAAACTTTTTATTAAACTGCAAGTCAATCTTTACATCTGTAATTGATTCCTTTATGGTCTCGTTTTGATATAAACAATCTATAACAAATATTGGATTGTTTTTATTAAACTCATATTTAGAAACAAAAGGTGCATTAATATGTTTGTTATTAAGGAAATATGTCTTTTGATAGTTTTTAAACATTGTGTATACACTACTATAGTCATTGTGGTCCGTATCTAATATTTAGTTGTCCTGTGGATAGCCGTCGTTGTTTAATATTGCTTTTATATCATGCAGGTCAATAAAATCAAAATTTTGAATTATCTACAGTTACATCTGTATCACGATTTTTAGAAAACGCCTTGATAAAATATTTTGGACGATTTACTAGGGTTGCTACTCGCCTTGTATATTTCATCACATCTTTAGGAAATGTAGGATTACATTCATATGTCCATGAATTATAATTTATTATTTGCTGTTTGTTTGAAGCTATAAGATTACTAATTTCTATTTGTTTTTCCAGTGTAAGAATTACTAGTGGCATACTCCAATATACTTCTGAAGTATTAATTTGCAAATTGTCTTTTAATGTCACAGGTGCTATAAACAATTTGAATCATCGGTTGCTCTAAGTAGTCGTAGTTCCTGACTGACACGTAAAATAGCCTTATTATATGTTTCAAGTACACCGAAAATATTTTTTAGTGGTACAGTAATGGAAAAATATCCCTTTTCATCTAAAACATTCTCAGTGCCCCAGCCATCCAACATGTCTTGTTTATTAAAATAAGTTAAAGCTTTAAATAATAACCTAGAGTAATAAATACTGCTACTTCCTTACTGGATATTAAACATTTTATTTTTGAAGAGAGATGCATTATACCATTTTGAACAAATTGAATCGTCTTATAATTAGCAGATGTCTGTGGGATAACTTTGCCTATAATCTGATCGGCAATTACAAGACTACTGTTTGCAGTGTCATAAATAACATCCTGATTGGGTACTTTAATGTCTCTAAATGTATTTGGTGTATTAATTCTACCTACTATCATAGGTAAATATTTTATATATTGGTAACGCTGAATAGGCGGTTTATGTACTCGCTCATTAATAGAATAATCAAATATTGCTGTATCCATTTATATAGAAAAAAATATTACGTTTTTCTTATATGTAAAGTTATTAACAAAGGTTCAGTTCTAAAGTCTATTAAATTATCATCTTGGTCTATTAGTTTTAATTCCAATTTATCTATTTTATTTAATATTAGTGGATAATATGCCAAGTTAATAGGTTGCTCAATTATATCATAACCAGGTCTTACTTTAAGAAAAAATTCATATATTGTACTAGTTTCTGTCGAGCCGATATACCATCCTTTTGTAATATTTGAACATACTTTGATAGTCTTAACAGGAAATATATCTTAAGTGTTATCAGACATGTGCAGTATGTTTGGATCTAGTGCCCTTTTATTAAATCCTAGCAATAGTCCTATTGAGTTATATGTTGTAAAGTCGAGTGTATAAATACTTTTAAACATATTTTTCATAGTATTGTCATTTGGTTTTAGTGTGAATTCTATACCGATATTTTCTTCTAGTATGTCTTTCAAGTCTTTATATCTATTTGTACCATCATCAATTTTAATTTTTTTACTAACACCCTCTTTAATATAAGTCAAAGTATTATTTTTTAATTTTTCTGATACATTTGGAATAGTAAATGATGTTTTTAAACTTTTCAGACACAATTCATATCTACCATCTGATAAATCTAGTGGGGGGAAATAATTACTAATTAAATTAGATTGATTCAAATTTTTATATTTATCTAATGTTAGTGTACCCATTTATTATAAAAGAAATTATATATAAATTCTATACATAACTTTCCACAATTTGTTTCACTATATGACTGTTGTCTGTCATAATTATAATATATTTCAGCCTTATTAAAATACTTTACTAATTTTATTTCAGAGTTTACGTTTCCATAACTATTAAAATAGTAAACTTTATTATCAATTTTTATATAAGCTATCCAGTGAGTACCTGGTCCCGAATAAGAATCTAAATTAAATATACCTGATTCATTCTTGTTAAATAGTTTAGGCAAAGTGTCATCCATAAATACAACTCTAAAATATGGAAGTCTTAACTCTTTAGCATATTTCAATATTTCTATATTTGACAATGGTCACTCTGGTATCAATTTTTTTCCTCCACGTTTCTGTTTATTATATGCAGGATCGCCTATATACATCCCATTACCAAAAACCTTCTCGCCTACCTTTTTACCTGCTTGCAATATTGCACCTGTTCCTAGAGCGGCTAAGGCACCTTTAATTATTGTCATTACAGCTGGAATTGCGAATGGAAGAGAGCCGCCATTTTTTACAGGAATATCAGATAATGCACCGCCTAATTTTATACATGATCCTTTTATTATTGGTGCTGCTGGCAAAAGTATTATACCACCTTTCTTGTCTGTTAAACTATTTAATAATTGCGTTGTTGGTAAATCAATACTGCCTTTTACATTTGCTAATTGATTTACAATATCCTGTACATTGTTTGAATTATAATTTTGTAATGCCGCCTTTATCATTTTGACAGGAATAGGTATTTTTGATGGAGGACTTATTTTTTTTTATCTGAGATGCCGATACTTTTACAGGACGGAGGTCCTGTTATGCTTTTTGAATTTGATTTAATTGGCTTCTACTCAAAATTTCTGCCATTTCAACTGATTTATTAGTATAAAAATTAAGACCCATTCCCATTTTACGTTTCGCTTTCATAATACTTGTAACTGATCGAGCAGCTATTCTTTCTTTAAAACTTGCATTTTTATCTAATACTCTATTCCATGCTTTATTTTCTAATATATAATCAGCTTTATTTCTGTTGTATACATCTGTATATTTAGAATAAGCTGTGTTATGTTCTCGGAAAGCTTCATCTAATCCGTTAACTCCTTCATCACCTCTTGCTAATCGCTTTTCTAACTTGGTACCTGTACCGCAGTAATTATAACCTGGTATATGTACTTCAAGCGGAAATTTATTGATTAAACTATTTACAAATCCAGATCCTTCTTTTTCTCATTTATAAAGAAACATTTTCCCGTTCGAAATGGAAGATTATCTTGAAAAACGTAAATATGTTTACCGCAAATCGTATAAACATTATAATAAAATGAATCTAGGTATGCATTTGGGCGAAGTTTAATTTACAGGCAGTAGTTTATCAGCGATGGCAATGCCCTTATTATCAGTTATCGCTGTCGGATCACCTTTACTTATGTGTGTCACTCAACTCTTAAATATAAAAGAAAATATGATTGAATTCAAGAAATGCTATGATTTTCATAATAATTTACTATTAACATTTAAATCTGGTGAAATATTAGAGGCTCAAATATTTATTAAGGAACGCGAGTTTATTAACAACATTAATTACTTTTGCGTTGGGAAATATTTAAAAGAAAAAAAGTTGAACGGTTATGATGCAATGTGAAGTGTTCAAGATTATTCTGTATTAGTGACAGTCTTTGCAGCGTGAACACATACAAAAATCGTTGAATAAAATTTCATAAAAGAAGTGGCAGAAAATTAATAGTATAATAGAAATAAAGTTCTTAATGACAACTTCAAGTATATGTATATAGTTATATATTTATAGTTATATATTTATATTTTTATATATTTAAATAGTTATATATTTTATATTTCTATATTTAATATATTTGATATATTTTATATATTTATTGTCTAATTTTATATAAATTTCCAGTATCAACGAGGTACCGCCATGTCAATAGAATGACGTAATAACCGAAGAGGTCTCCCTACCACATTAGTTATTTGACGTAATACCACCGCGGTGATACTAATTTAAATTTATAATATGTATTGTAGCGTGCTTTCTTGTGATCGTTTTTATTAAACACACAGATTATTAGGTAGATTCTTTATTCTATAGGTATACATTTATAGCTGGCATACACACTTAATTGTATATCATGCTTGACTGACTAGCGTCTTCGTCTACCATCTTCCCCCCCTACAGTCTATATTATAGTAGAGAAATAACGCGTACGTCATAGTACAGATGAACGCTACACTGCCCTGTCCTTAAATCTTACTTCCTCCTGGAAGTTTCCAAGAGACGTAACCGCGCTAGATCTCGAGCTTCAAGGCGTGGCAACACTCGTCGAGGGTACGCCTCCCGGGGATCGTTTGGACTGCATTCCCCGGACACACTTGTCTTGTCACTCTGCATCAACGGAGATGGCACACCACTCTGCACATCCTGCTTTGTTTTGGGTTGCTGCTAAGACGAATCTTTCTCCGGTGGGCTCTCTATGTTCTTACTTAAACTTAGGGGTTCAACCGCACCCCGTGCTTCTTCTTTGTGCTGTCCTGGCTCTTGCGTCTCGGTTTCCGGTGGCTCCCTAGCGGCTTTCTCAGTGCTTGAATCTTCCCGGTCGTCCGGTTTCTTGCCCGAATCTGATTTCTCGTTTGAATCGAGAACGTCGGACGATGATGGGTTACTGTCAGAGGAGTCAGGCGAATAAGGTTCTACCTCCGTGTCTAGTTCGGTCACTGGTGTTCCGCATTCTCGGTCGGAAGGGTTATCAGCAACACGAATTGAACTAGGACTAGGGTTCGAAAGAAACGCTTTTGGATGTAGCCTCCACTCTGCTCGTGTCCTCTCAGTGGTGATCTGTCTTGGCATTGATTGCAAGGGTTCCCACCGGTAGATTCGTATCGTTACAGTTGAATCCTGGAACACTTCGGTATTGATATTCTTCACGCGTGGCTATCTTACATATTCAGAAACATCGCACTTTTTCCTTCAGAGCGTAGAAGCTACGTTTCAAGGTTGCATAGTCGGGCTTATGGTGACTCTTCCATTTTGTCACTAAATAAAACACGAACCGCTCTTCTGACTGCAGAAAGACTACTCCTCCAGAGGGCACTCTCTGGTTTACGTCTACGAAAATCGACTGCGATTCCCGCACTCATGGTGAAGTCCTCTGCAACACCATGCGCTAGGGCATACTCCTTCGGCGAATTACACAGGTTGTCGTAACTCTCCTCCAATACAAAGGTTCCACTCGTAATTTTAGGTATTATCTCTTTCTCTGGAAACTTTGTGGTTGCTTCTTTACGGGGTCGCCCAGGTAGTCGGTTCGCCCGTTCTTCTCGTCTCGCTTGCTCGGGGCTTGGCACCTCTGCACATGGTTTCAGGCGATCCTAGTGTACCACGAGTCATTTGTGCTTTAGGGCACAATGTTGAACACGGAAGGTGCCCATGCCCATGGACTTCAGAATCCGATAAGGGCCGGTCCAGGGCCGGTGAAGTTTGGGGGTCTCGCTGACGCGCGGCGTATTTTGATGCAGCCAGACCGTGTCCCCCACCTGATACATGGTCGGCCGTGCCGTACGGTCATAGTTAGCTTTCTATCGCTGCTGAGACGCTTGTAGGTGTACCCGGGCGGCTACGTGACCATCGTCGAGCGAGGTCCACAAGCGTCTGATGTACTCTTGATTTGACTGAAAGGAAGTGTTCGGCGGCAGCCCGTATTGTGCGTCCACCGGCAACCTTATTTCACGTCCAAACATTAGCGCGAATGGAGTGTATTTTGTACTTTCATGAGTACTTACCCGATAAGCCCCAGTGACTTAACATGCTGAGTAGCGTGCGATTAAACCGTTCGACCATCCCATCAGATTGAGGTCGGAACGGAGATGTACGTGTTTTGTCGATATCGAATACTCGGCACATCTCCTGGAAGAGCTGAGATTCAAATTTCCTGCCTTGATCTGAGTGTACAGTCTCGGGTTCACCAAACCGGCACACGAACTCATACACGAGCACTCGCGCTACAGTCTCCGCCATTTGGTCCGGCATTGCGTACGCTTCAGTCCATTTGGTGAATTAGTCTCCTATTACTAAGACATACTTATTTCCTCGCGTCGTGGTGGGTAACGGACCCAAAATATCCATCGCCACTCTCTCCAGTGGGCGTGTAGAGATATGCGTTTGCTATGGTGCTTTAGGTGCGAGGACCGGTGACTTACGGCGATTACAGTCCTCACAGTTCCGGCACCATTCTGCCACGTCGCGTTGCATATTAGGCCAGTAGTATCGGTTACGTAACTTCGATACTGTTCGGTTAACACCTAAATGCGCTCCAACTGCGGCATTCCCGTGGTATACGCACTCAATGCCGCAGGTACTACCACTCGTTGTTCGCACTCGCCACTTGTACGGTCTACTAAACACAACACTCCTTCTGCAGTTAACTCAGGGTTCATTGCCTGTAACTTTTGAGATGCCTTTGGTAAGGTTTTCGACTCTGTCAATTCACCACGCAAAAACCGAATCACAGGTCCACAACACTGGTCTGCCAATTGTCTCGCAACCATTCCCGACGGTTCTTCATCGATCTTCTCGATCCTCGGTATTGCGGTTTCCTTGGTTGTCTCCACGTCACCGTCGACCAGCTGGCATGTCCTAGCGACTGGGGTAGATATATTAGCGGCATCACCGTCATCCATACCACACTGTGGACACGGCTTCCTGGACAGTCCGTCGGCGTTCCCATGCCGTTGGTCAGGTCTATGTATAACATTCATGTCGTATTCAGACAAGATTTCCAGCCACCGGGCAACCTGGCCTTCCGGTTCTCGGAACCTCCTCAGCCAACGTAGACAATTATGGTCAGTCCGTGCCGTAAAATGCCCCTCTAGCAAGTATCCTTTAAACTGTCGACACACAGTCACTAGGGCTAATAATTCACGACGTGTGACGCAATATCGTTGTTCGACTTTGGTCAGGGCGCATATAAAGTACGCAATTACTCTTTCCTGGCCATCTTGCATTTGACTTAGCACGCCACCTATTCCCGTACCGCTGGCGTCTGCGTCAATAATAAATGGTTCGCGGAGTCTAGGATACGCCAGGATTGGCGCACACATTAAGTGTTCCTTCAGGATGCGGAATGCTGTCTCGCGTTCCTCGCTCCAAGCATAGTTCGCGCCCTTATTCAACAAGCGATGAAGTGGGTCTGCAAGGGTCGCAAGTCCCTTGATATATCGGCGATAATACGATGAGAGCCCCAAAAAGGCTCTAGTTCCGTTAAAGTGGCAGGGGTTGGCCAGTCGCGGTCAGCACGTACCTTAGTGGGGTCAGTAACGATACCTTGATGACTCACGACGTGTCCCAGAAATTCCACTTCTCGATGGAATAAGCGGCATTTTCGGGGGTTAACTTTCAGTCCAGCCGCTTGCAACCGTTCCAGTACTGCAGCCAATCGCTCCAAATGTTCGTTGAATGTACTGCCGAAAACAATTACATCGTCCAGGTATACCAGCACGCTTTCCCAATGAAGCCCGTCCAAGACTACGTCCATTAGACGCTGAAAAGTGAACGGTCCATTACATACCCCAAATGGGAGGACGTTAAATTCATAGAGTCCGCTCCCTAAGGAAAAGGCTGTCTTCGGCCGGTCGGCAGGAGCTACCTCACATTGCCAGTACCCTAATTGGAGATCTAAGGCGCTAAACAACGTGGACCCGGCTAACGCTTCAAGAACCGCGTCTATACGAGGTAGCGGATAGCTGTCCTTGATAGTCGCCTCGTTTAATTTACGGAAGTCCACGCAAAATCTCATGGTCCCGTCTTTCTTTCGTACCAAAACGACCGGTGAACTCCAGGGCGACGAAGAGGGACGAATAACTCCCGTCTCCACCATTTTGTCTATTTCATCTTGGGCCTCTTGTCTTTGTCCCCAGGGTAGTCGTCTCGGTGCTTGGTGTAATACTCTAGCTATCCCCGTTTCGGTACGATGGTTAAAAGCGCTTGCTTTACCCAGATCTGATTTCACTGTTGAGATCGTAGCTTCGTATTGGTCGATATGCTGCTTCGCTCGCCGTAACTCGGCGGGCGTTAAATGTCGAGCAGCCTCCGTCCAATCAAAGCTCTCGGACGGTACCCTAGACACAATTGGGCTCGATGCGTTTACGATGGAACATGCGGTAGCATTGCCTAGGTTAACGTCTCTTCTCAGGGTAACCGGAACAGTCGTGGGATTTCGTATCAACACCGCGCCTTGCGTAACTGAGACTATCGAACGTCCCAGCATACATCCGTACTTCTCCCAGAATTGCAAAGCTGGTTCAATCACTCGCGTCGTATTCGTGATTTCTCCTTTAATGCGAACTTTCCCGATTACCTCCGACCGTCCTGGTATCACGATTGTTTCGCACAAGACTGCTATCGCGGGTGTCGCCGAACAATCGTCCACTTGCTCCCCACCCACCTCGATACAGCGTTCTGAAGGATTCACCTGATACTTGTGTTTTCGAATAAAATTGCATCCGAGAACACATTCGTCCATTAAGTTTTTACAGACACTCATTTCTACACTAGCCGTTAATGTACCTATTTTTACTCTAACATTTCCTTGTCCTAAGACCTCTAACGGATCTTTCTTAGCCTGCATTACCCGTATTCGTGAAGGTCTCAGTTGATTATTTCCGACGCGTTCCCACAAGTCCAACCGAATAAAACATCGCGACGCAGCTGTGTCGATAAGGAAGCTAGTCTTATAATTGTTTAATTCACCTTGCACTCGCACAACCAGTGCGTCTTCATCCTCTGGTCCCGTGCTGTTGTGTACTCCCACTCCGGGACGTCGGGGGGTACACTTTAGTTTTCCGCTCGTGGGGTGGGACAATCTCGCTGCAGGTGTCCTCGACCATCACAGTTGTAACATCGGCTTTCAGGCCTCTCCGTTGTCCCCGCAAGTCGTTCCATGCCCCGATGGGCACTGTTAGGACTTCTGTTTTTCCTTGGCGGCCTGGGTGATCTAGTACGTCATGGCGCCACCACCTGGAGGGCGTCTTCATAGTGTACTCGGCGTTCCTTAGCCATAAGTTGGACCGCCATGGTCAGCTTAGCCACTTCTTCCCTAAGTTCTTTTTTGCCAGTATTTACCTCAGATCTCGACGAACATATTTGCGTCGTGTGGCTGTTTACGGTTTCTTCAACGGCCCTGGGCAGTGGTGGCAACCCCAACGGTCCAGTCGCCGCTTGTTTGATCTCGTCCAGCGTCTTGCGAACTTTCAAGGCTGCACGTGTGGCTTGCACGGTGTCATGCAACGTCGCTGGGTTCTGTCTCGCTGCCTCCTCAGCTACCCTCTCGTCCAGACCCCGAAAAAACTGCTTAAGCAGTAACTTCTCTTTAGTTACTTCGTTATGATCTGGGAAACTTAAATTTCCCAGGGCGCGCAGTGCCGCTGCAAATGTTGCGCTGGTTTCGCCAGGCAGCTGTTTCCTTGCCCAGAAACGTGTCTCTTGGCTGTCGTCTACCGGATCGAACGCGAGTGCGATTGCAGCACATGTTTCATCCCAGTCCGATCGGGTTCCTGCTGGCAGCCCGTTAAATGTTTGCCGAGAAGAGCTTTCTAAAAATAGAGTTAACTTTTTAGGGTTGTCCCATTCCTTTAGTAATGCGTAACCCTCAAATTCCTGGATCCATTCCTCCCAGTTCCCTAATTTAAATCGCTTACAATATACGCCCGACACTGATGTTGCCATTTTATTTTTATTTTATTTATCTCGCAAACGTAGTTGCCCGCACTCTATTGTCCGCAGTTCTATTCACGCGCTATGCAGTGTATCCACAGTACACGTTTGCTGATAACGCAGTTGCCCGCACTCTATTTCTCGCGCTAACCGTGACCTTCAACGTAATTTCGCGAACTGTTTTACACATGTACACAGAACATTTGCACCTATAAACTCTTTATTCACTAACTTAGCAATCATCCCACCGCTGTCACCAATGTAGCGTGCTTCCTTGTGATAGTTTTTATTAAACACACAGATTATTAGGTAGATTCTTTATTCTATAGGAATACATTTAAAGCTGGCATACACACTTAATTGTATATCATGCTTGACTGACTATCGTCCTCGTCTACCATCTTCCCCCCCTTCAGTCTATATTATAGTAGAGAAATAACGCGTACGTCATAGTACAGATGAACGCTACAGTATATATTTTACTATGATTAATATTTTTTATTTTACATTTATAAATTCAACAGTGGCGTTTTAGTTATGACGTAATATCACCACGGTGATACTTAAATTTATATTTTGTTGAATAATTTTATTTTACATTAATATTTTCTCTAAAGCATTTCTAGCATATATATATTCATCTAGTACTATGTGTATGAACTTCTATATTTCTTGTATGTATTCAACTATGTGTATGTTTATTAAATTTTATATTTTATGCAAGACATTTCTTATATTCAGCTATTTTGTGCATTTATAATAAAAGCTTTTTGTGGCCATATTTATTTTCTTTAAATAAATTCTATATCATTTTATTATCTTTATTTACGTTATATTATAAACTATGACGATTTTGACCATCCTTCCAAATTAAATTATTATCATCATTTGTTTGTTATATTGAATTATATTAACCTAATTTACATAGCTATTTTGTTTAAAAAAATTCAATATTTTTATTTTTTTATTTTTAACTATTCGTTTAAACAAATTCTATATCTTGCATCTCTCTAGTACCTATTTTCTTCTTACCGTTATATTTAAAACTAAGAGGATTTCTGTTCAACTCTTCAATACTTGGTATACATCTATTATACCGTTCAGGTAATGATACTTTAAAATTCTCTATACCAACTATTATTTGCTCACCATACTTTCCTTCACTTACCTCAAAATATTCGATTTTATACGTTTTATTCTCCAACTCTTACAATTTTCTAAATTGTAAATTACTACTATTTAGCATACTCGCTAACTCGTTTTTATTCTCCATTTATTAGGGAAAAATATTGTCAATACGTTCAGGTTTGTCAGTATTGGGCAAAAGTACTCTTTTATGGGCATTTTCACGGCATTTCTAGCGAAAAACCGGGGTACGTTCAGGTAATTTTGGGTTAGAACGCTGAATTATACACAACTAATTTGGGCGAAATATATATATATTCGCCCTTCAGAAAAGTTTCTCCTTCGCCCGATAGAGGCCGAGATCTTTATGTCAGAGGGGCCCTTGGGGTTTTTGAGAAGTTTGCCATAAACAATTATAAAGATTCATCTCTTGGTCACCCCACCCACCATGGAGCCACAATTTGGTACGTCACACCACAAGCTGGTGTGATCGTCAGGGCTACCCAGGAGATATAGTCCCCCTCACCCGGCAATAAGATTGAAAACGCTGCGAGCCACTCTCTCCAACGGCCTAAAACTTACCTCCAGGGTCGTGCGAATCACTTTACCGGTACATAGAACGTATCGGCAAGCCGATTGGTCAAATAGGGTTAGTATCTGTCAGCCCGTTTCGCAAGAATCCGAAGTCAAAGAGTAGTGTTGCGTTTAAGCTCAACCAGCAGGATCATCTTCTCCTTCCTTACGGGTCTCTACGCCCGGAAAACACATGGGTGAGCAAAAGAAAAGGAAAGAAAGGTCCGCAGAAGATTGGCCAACTAATCTTCCGGTATATATACAGGTTGAACTGTGCTTTTCTTAAGAGGAACCTTCCTCGCCCATTGGTCGCCTCTTACGACCAGCAGAGGTGCTGCGGGTGAATTCTAACCCCCACCCACAGAGGGCTGCGCCAATTAGATTTTTTATTCAAATTATTTTTTTTTTAATATAGTTTTTTTAATCTTTCAACAGAAGGTTACAGGGTAGCAGTTTACAATTTGTAGTTTACATTAAGAGTGAATTACAACACAGCATAACATTATTTTTAGTTAACAATATTTGTACAACTGTAACTAAAATCTAAAACCAACATCGATTGACGATTATATGAATCTCAATACATCAATTCAAAGGTTAAAGTTAATTCCATTAATATAATGTAATCTAGAAACTACATTTATATTATTATATATATATATATATATATATATATATATATATATATATATGTATGTATATATATATATATATATATATATATATATATATATTTATATATATATATTTATATATATATATATATATATATATATATATATATATATATATATATATATATAACTAACATCTAAAACCAACATCGATTGACGATTATATGAATCTCAATACATCAATTCAAAGGTTTATTCCATTAATATAATGTAATCTAGAAACTACAATTATATATATATATATATATATATATATATATATATATATATATATATATATATATATATTATATATATATATATATATATATATATATATATATATATATATATATATATTTATATATAAATATATATATATATATATATATATATATATATATATATATATATATATATATATATTTATATATATACATTTTTAATTATGTTGTAGTCGCTGGAGTTCACGGATTTTGCAAGTAGAGAGTTAGTGACTTTTGTGAGGATGATTTCTGTACTACATTAAAACTACGTTAAAACTAAAAACTTTTACAAATCCGATTTAGCCCTCCACAGACATAACATCGGACATTATTTCAAACTAAATAAATTGAAAAATCTAAAACCAATCAGTTACCAAAACTTAAACATGTGGGAAGCAGTTTTCATGAAAAAACATAATAAATTCTTACTAAACATCGACCTTTCCCCACTAGATACTTTATTGAAACAACTACTTAACAGACGGCCACGTTAAGACCCCATCACTTACGCTAGGACACATACCGGCGCCGAAAATTACCGCTATTTCCTAGTTATTTTAGCGCCGTTTTTCTCATCAACCAACCCCTGGCCTAGAATAAATATATAAATAACAAACATTATTGTATTCATTCATGTACGACTGCCGATGTCTACTTGGTAGCCTAAATGTACATCTCGTTCTTTTAATTTATTATGAAGGAAAGTCTCAATTGTTCTATTTTCGAAATTTAACACATCTTCACGCAACTCAAACCGAACTATTCTTCTGTAAGGATGATTTTTTCCTTTTTTCTTACTTTTCTGTGAGAAACATTATGTTTAGTTATTAGTCGATTTTTTTTTAATTGTGTCTTCGTCTTTTTCTTGGTCTTCCAATATATCCTCAAGCTTCATCAAATTTCAAACCTTCAGCTGCTCCTCCATATTTTCGTTTGGTTCAATGACAGGATTCAATGACAGGATTACTGCTTCTAAGTTCTATTTTCCAGGTGAATATTCGACCAAAAAATCGTTCTGTGATAAATAATATGTCAGTTCTCCTAGTTTTTCATCAGGCCTAGATTTTATGTTCATAATCTCTATAGGTTTGTGGTCTGAGAAGGTTGACTTTTTTCCTATCAAGGAATGTTGCCAATATTTAACGCACTCTTTAATTGCCAGGCACTCCAGATATATAACCTTTTTTCTTTTCTGTACTTCATTTAATTTTTTCGAGTAATATGCCATTGGTTTATCTTCTTTGTGTACCTGTGGTTGATTTAGCACACCTGTTACACCTAGTAAACTGGCATCCATATATATATATATATATATATATATATATATATATATATATATATATATATATATATATATATATATATATATATTACCAAAACATTCCACGCCTTTGCTTTGGCTAGGTTTTCCAGCCAATTCGAAAACAAAACCTGTTTTCTTTTAGGAAATGTTTTCAATTTTACAGTTTTAGAGTAATATTCCATCTACAACCTTGCCCCGAGCGTGTACAGGGGTGTAAAGTGGTGCAATACCGAAAAAGATGCTTTCTCAGCGGCCAAAACGTTCCAATACTCTTTGATAGATTGCGTTTATGACAAATTTTAGTTTGGGAGTGTTTGTCACATATCAAATAAACATGTTGCCAGGGATTTTTATAATTTTCCTCTTTTACCCCTTTGCTGGGAATATATAGATTGTAAAAATGGATAATCTGCTACATGGAATGAAAAACTTTTTTTGCTAAGAAATAAAAGCCAATGGATTACTTATACATTTATACTATGCCCATATAAATGTACAACACTATGTCAATGTTAATACATTTACATAGTGTTGTACATTTATATGTGCATAGTATAAATGTTTAAGTAATCCATTTGCTGTAAATGTAGAACCTTTTGTAAATGGTCATGGACCTCATAAGTAATCTATTGGGTTTTAGTTCTTGGCAAAAGAAAGTTTTCATTCCATGTAGCCGACTATCCATTATACCCCCTATAAACCCCCGGAAAAGGGATGAAGAAGGAAAATAATAAAAATATTCGGAAACATGTTTTTTATTATATATTATGTGACAAATATTCCCAAACCCAAATTTGTCATAAACGCAATCTATCAAAAAATAGTGGAACGTTTTGACCGCTGAGAAAGCAAATTTTTCGGTTTTGCACCACTTTACACTCTCGTGGTGGTGAAGTAGGTGCAATATTACCCTAAGATCGCTAAATTGAGAAAATTTCCTATAAGAAAACAAGTTTTGTATTTGAACTGGATGGAAAACTTCGTCAAAGCAAAATCTTGGAAAGTTTTGGTCGCGTCGGCGTTAATGGGTTAAAAGCAAATTTTGTTTGTTGATTATTGTTAGCTTGTTTTGTATGTTGTTTTTCTATTTCCTTAGAAATATTATATTTTTGTATTGGCGCTTTTTGACTAATGGGCAGGTTTTCATCTTGAGATAAATAGAATTTTTTTATACAATCTAAACCAATCCAAAAATCATAATCAAAATTATCATTGTCAATTACAAAATTATTAGTATCATTTTCAATATCAAAAATTTTTACATTTAATGTTACCATGCCACTTGCTTTTTTACTTTTTATACAATCTAAACCAATCCAAAAATCATAATCAAAATTATCATTGTCAATAACAAAAATATTAGTATCTTTTTCAATATCAAAAATTTTTACATTTAATGTTACCATGCCACTTGCTTTTTTAACGCCATTAATAGTTTTCAAATAAGTTCTGTTAGTACCAACAAGTCGATTCTGAGTAGTAGCGTGTTCCTTTTTTGAACTTTTCACAAATACTACATTTGTATTTCTTCTCTGTGTCCAATCTTTGTTGGTTTTTGTTTAGTTTGGATTCAACATTTTCTTTATAATTCAAGAATACTTTTTCGTTTTGTTTGCTTACCAAGTGTTCATTCTTGTTCATCTCATTGAATAGATGAGTAGTTGAAGTCAATGATGCTTTATCGAGCCTGTTCATTATATCATCACAATCAGGTTTATCAGTGTGTCATTGTAAATTGATTTATTAACTTCCAATAATAATCTCTCTTTTTTTGTGGCATATTCTAATAGGGAACCAGCTAGGTATTTGAATTTAAATGCATATTTGATTTAGGACCAGCCTTTTTTTCATAAGTATCGCAAGAGTTTTTTTTCCAAATTCTCCAATCTGAATTGGCTGTGAATTTAATTAACATACTACCATACCAATCTAAACATTGTTTTTCAAGTAGGTGTTTTGAGGACTCTATTTTTTTCCCATCCTGTAGAATCTCAAAGCTGTTACATTCTTTTTCAAATTCTTTCATCCCTTGCTAGAATTTTGCGTTTTTATGGAGAATTTTTCAATTAAAAACTTTTCGGTTATTTTGTCTATTTTTTGAATTTTTGGTACAACATCTTCATGGCTAGTAGCAATGGGTTGAACTTTTTCTACTAAATATTGGTCAGAGCACTGTAAATTTTCACCTTCATCAAGGTAGATTTCTCTCATTGCATCATTCATTGCTATCCACAAGTTTCGTAATTGACCCCTCTTTTTCAGCGAATTTTTGACTTTTGTGAATGTGCTGGAATTTGCTATGTACGCATGTTTATTTGCATACTTGAATTTGTCTGGAATATTAGAAACACGTCCATCTGGTGTCTCGATTGACGTTTTACAGGTTACATTTGATTTTCCGTCTGTTGATTCAAGAATTGTGAATTGGAATCTTAATTTTTCCATTTTTATTGCCATGACTAAAAGTGTCGTTTTATAAGCTCCTTTGTATTATAAGGGTAATCAGCAACACAACTGAGTTTCTATATCAAATTAAAGTTTTATTATTTACACGTTCTAATTTACATTATTTACACGAACTCTACCTAATTAAAGAAACGACATTTAATGTCACAAATCACACGTGAATTTTTTTGTACGCTAGTTTTTAAGCGGAGTCAGGTCGTCCACGTTCCAACCTACTGAAATAAACCAGGGTTCACCTGGGCGATAAGGTAATTGGCTAGGCCTCTTATCTTTACAAAAACAATTGTTACGGGATGGTTTAGAGCAAAGGAGCTCGAAAACCTATGGTCAGTCGGGTGGCACTCTATTAGCAGTGAAGTTCAATTTTTGGTCTAACGTATAATTTTACTGTTGTTTCATAAAAGTATTTTTTATTTTGTTGGTTTAAAAAATAGAAAGATTTTGTGCAAAATTTTGTTAATTTAAATTTCATTATTTTTCTTATTTTTTGGATATTTAACAATTTAATTAAAATAAAACTCGCGGTGTGAGAAGACCGTTCATTTCAAGAACTGTGTTTTTATTTTTGTGTGAAAGATGGTAAGCATTTATATTTTTAAACCTTTTTGTATCATTTAAATTTAATTAATATCAATAATATTTTCTATGAACATAATTCGGTTCTATCTGTATTAAAAGTTATTGGATATCCCACACAGAACCCAACAACATCGGCATTTATTTATATTTTTTTTTATCAAACATAAGGAATCGGGAATAGTTTGGTAAATACCTTTAAAACCAAACTCCGTTCCATTACATTTCTATACCGATGCTCGCGAGAGCGCGGCAATATTTGAATAATGAAAATATAATTCTGTTTTATATATAAATATATATATATATATATATATATATATATATATATATATATATATATATATTTATATATATATATGTATATATATATATATATATATATATATATATATATATATATATATATATATATCTATTTATATATATATATATATATATATATATATATATATATATAAATATACATATATATATATATATATATATATATATATATATATATATATATATATTGTTTGAAATAAGATTTAATATGCACAGAAGAAGTACGATTTATTCCGAAACGATAACAATATGTTGTTACTACATATAAGTCTGCAGGATTGCATAATTTAACAATAAGAATATTAATAATTAACACTTCCCTCAATACAAAGACGACAAAATATATGTTTATGAACGTTAAAAAACAAACTATTACTCAAAAAATCAGTTAAATCTGAAATCATAAAAGGTATGATATAATTATTTTCATTTTAGATTATAATTGGAGCTCAAGTCCGAGTAGTTCAACACATTTATAGTGCTTAGGATAAGGAAGAGCTTTTGTGAGAATGTGTGCAGGCATATCATCGGAGTAGATGAGAGCAATCTTAATTTTCTTCTGTTTGAGTGACTCTCGAACGAAGTAATGTCTTACGTCTTTGTGTTTGCTGCGTGCATGATATGTCAGATTTGCAGCCAGCTTCAGCGAACCAAGATTGTCGTTAAAGATTTTCGCATCTGTAAAATTACCAAAAGCCTACTCATGTAACAAATTGTTTAAATAAATAACTTCCTTCGTTGCTTCCAATAACCCCAAGTATTCTGCCTACGGACTAGAGAGAGCCACCGTTCGAAACTTTTTGGATTCTCAGAATATTAAACAGTAACCTAACATTGTCAAGTATCCGGTGTAAGATTTCCGAATTTACTTGAGCTTTCTTTAAAATAACATAAATCATTGATTCGTTCAGAAATCAGTTTCGTTTTACCTTTATTGTGGATTATCAGTGCTTCATTTTTAGTGAAAGATACGTGATAATCATTGTCCGTTATTTTGGCGACTAAAACTTAGTTTGATTTCAAATCGGGAACATATAATGTATTTTAAAGATCAACCCTCCTGTCAGAACCGAGAGAATTAACCAAATAAGATGCATTACCTTTGGCTTGAATATCCGTTGAAACTTGATTAGCCAAATTCAATTTTCCATACCCGTATTTGTGCGTTTCACCGCAATATTCAAATTTCTTTCATATGTGGCTAGTGGCGCCACTGTCCAGACACCATTTGATAGAGCTTACTTCACCGATGAATGCTTTTGAAGCTCGTAAACTTACATCATCGGTTTTCCTTGCAGTTTGTTGATAGTCAATCTTGGATCTGCAAACGGTGGCCTTGTGTCCTGAATTTTCGACAACCATGACATTAATAACTAAACTTTTCTCTTTGATTCTTTTTCGTGTTTCCGTTTCCGTTTGAACTAGCGTCTGTTTTCACGTGTTTCTTCGGTTTGATTTTATAGTAATAGTTACTTTTCTGTCCATTTTTCTGTGAAAACATCGCATCTTGAGTTTTGGGTGAATCATTAGTACGGAAATCACATTCCTCTATGATTTTGACGCGCAGATTTTCTGGTGTTGGGAATTCGTCCCGCGCTTCAATTGCACGCCGAAAATTTTCAATGCTACGCAGTAAACTACATAATAACATAACCGATAGCAAATTTTTATTCATTTCAACGTTCATTTCGCTCAATATATCTACGGCACCGAAATCTTATGAAGGTGTTCGCGCACGTCTCCATTCTCTTCCATGCGCAGTTGTATTCGTTGTATGAGGAGCATCGCCTTTCTGGCCGGTTCCATTGACTGATGTATTCCTTCGAGTTTATTCCACATGTCCTTCGATGTCGAGCATCCCTTTACTTGTTCTAATTCCGACGCTCATATCGAAAGAATTATGTCCGATTTTGCTTTTTCGTCGTTTTTCCTCCACGCAGCGATTGTGGTGACATTGTTCAAGTCGTTGACGTGTGGTTTCGGTTTTAAAAATCCACCGTTTACAAAAGACCACAAATCATTTTCGATTAGCAATGCTTGCATTGGCATTTTCCACGTGACATAATCTTCTTTATTTAATACCTCTATTGTTGTAAATGCATTCATGGCGTGTGTTCTGTGTTTGCAGTATCTACAATTTTTTGTTGTTGTCGGTATTATTAAAAGTTCGTATTAGCTTTATCTTCTGGGCCCATAACCTATTTGAAATAAGATTTAATATGCACAGAAGAAATACGATTTATTCCGATACGATAATAATTTGTCAATATATTTACGTGAAAAACAAAAGTATGTATATATATATATATATATATATATATATATATATATAAATATATATATATATATATATATATATATATATATATATATATATATATACGAGGGCGGGTCAATAAGTCCGTGACTTTTTTAAAGAGACATAGGTTATTTCACAAAAACTTTCTGAATGAATGAATGAGAAACAGGCTTTATGACAAAAAATCAATTTATTTTTCTACATAGTCTCCATTAACCTCTATACACTTCGTCCAACGTTGCTCCAATTTTTTTATCACTTCCACAAAAGAAGTTTTGTCGAGGTCCTCAAAATAGGTGTTTGTTTGTGAGATGGTTTCATCATTGGAGTCAAATCACTTTCCGCCGAACCATTTCTTTAAGTTTGGAAAGAAGCATGGGCACTCAGGGCTCAATCCGGAGAATAGGGTTGATGCGGGAGCAATTTATAGCCCAATTCTTGAAATTTCGCCATGGAGACTATACGTGTGTGCACCCTTGCATTGTCTTGCAGGAAAAGAATTTTTTTCTTGGCCAAATGCGGTCGTTTTTTACTTCAAATCATTGTCATTGAATCGGTCCAATAAGGTGGCATAATATTCGTCATTGATTGTTCTTCGTTTTTGAAGGTAATCAATGTGGAATATACCGCGTGCATCCCAAAAAACGGTCGCGATGACTTTATTGGCTGACAAACCCACCTTGGCTTTCTTCTGCGCCGATTCACCCTAGAAGACCCTCTGTTTTGACTCCTGTTTGGTCTCTGGTTTTTTGTAGTGAATCCATGTTTCGTCCACAGTTACGAAACGGCGAAAAAACTCATCCATAATGCAGTTGAACAACGCTAAACACTCCTTCGAAGTTGTCACACGATTGCGTTTGTGGTCGATTGTGATCAAACGCGGCACCCATCTTGCGGCTAGCTTTTTCACACCCACGTGATCATTCAAAATCGACACCACTGAGCCATGTGATATTCCTATGACTTCGACAAGCTCCCGTACTTTCAAACTCTGCTAGGCCAGTACCATATCGTGAATTTTTTCAATTGTTTCAAGTGTGGCGACCTCGACTGGACATCCTGAAAGTTCAGCAACTCCCGTATTTGTACGGGCACAACGAGATTCAGTAAACCACTTTTTTACCATTGAAATTGATGGTGCATTGTCTCCGTAGTATTTATCAAGCTTAGCCTTGGTTTGAATGATGGGTTTTTCCCTAAAACAATAATGCCTGATGAGCACAAGAAATTCACTTTTTTACATTTTCTCCACAATTAACGCGGTCGTCTGCTTTCAATGACTGAGAAATACAAACTAAATGACGTGGCTTGTACAAAATTTGACAGGAATCAACTGATAGATATTTAGCTATATGGTTTAGCTAAATTCAAATCTCACTTTAAATTTTGAAGACCAAAAAATAAGAAAGACATTATATTTATTTTGCTTTTTATTTGACCTGTGGTCTGGTCGGTGTATTGATGTTGACTGGTTGTTTTAATTTTTCTTTGGTCACCAAGTAAACATTGCAACAAAGGTGACCAAAGGTAGATGTATATGTAGGCGGCTAGCAGCAGCCGGCTACATTACCCCCCTCCTAGAAAAGGATCAAGGAGTATACATACAAAATAACAAAATATCTCTAACAAAATAACTAAAAATAAAACAAATATAATAAAAATATCAATATTGTAGAAGTTGTATAAGTTTGAAAGTGTATAACCGTCTCAAAACATGTAAACAAAATTTAAATAATAACAAGAGTTATAAAGGGTTGTGAGTAAACTGTTATTTAAATTTTTTTGAACAATGTGTTTTGAGTTGACACAATCAAAGATGGAATTACCTATTCAAATAAATGTTTGACGTCATTAGGTGAAGAATAGGTAAATACAAAAGAATGATGCTTAATAAATATTGACATTTGGTATATTGTTTTTGACATGAAAAAAAAATAGTTGAAAATCGAAGACTTGTCGATAATGGTGTAGAGAAAGTGTTATAAAATAAATGCTGGTTTGAGTCTATCAATAGAAATGTTGTCTGTTTTTCCATTTATTTCAATGGAAAAATACTTTGGTGAATGAGAAATTACTTTAAACGGGCCGTCGTAAGGGTTAGTCAAAGGTTTTTTAACCGTATCGTTTCTAATAAAAACATGCGAGGATTTAAATAAGTCTGTATGCATAAAAACTTTTCTCGAATGAGCTTTCGGAGCAATAGCTTTTAATTTTTGCATCGAGGTTTTTAAATTTGATAAAAATATTGGTATTTCAATATCTGGTATAGGTGGCTCGTTGTTATTAAAAAATTCACATGGGAGGCGCAAACTTGTGCCGTAAACTAAATCCGCTGCACTACGATTAATGGTTTCTTTAAGGGCTGATCGAATGCCTAATAGAACAACTGGTAAAATATTTACCCAGTTTTTGGAGTTGTGAGCTTTCATAGAAGTTTTTAGCTGTCTGTGAAAACGTTCTATTATACCATTTGCAATTGGATGATAGGCTGTGGTTCTAATTCTCTTAGTTCCAAGAAAATTAAGTAGCTGATTAAATAATTTAGATTCAAATTGGGTTCCGCGATCTGTTGTAACAGATGATGGAACACCAAAACGAGAAATCCAACAATTAAAAAAACTATGAGCTAAAGTTTCCGCTGTAATATTTACCAATGGACAAGCTTCAGGCCATCGTGTGAAACGATCAATACATGTTAGAATGTAAGAATAACCTTGTGAAATTGGTAATGGACCAACGATATCAATGTGTATCATATCAAAACGTTTATCGGTTATGACGAATGTTGATAAAGGAGAAAAAGTATGTCATTGAAATTTTGATTTTTGACAAGCCAAACATGAAGTTGTCCAGATTTTTATATCTTTCTTCATATTTGGCCAGACAAAACGAGAACTTATTAATTGTGCAGTTCCTTTAACTCCAGGATGTGATAGGGTGTGTAAAATGTTAAAACTTTCTTTACGATGTTGTTGAGGAATGAAAGGTCTAGGTTTACCAGTAGAAATATCACAAACGATAGATATGTTTTGGGTAGATACATAGATTTCTTTTAAAATGAGTGATGTTGATAAAGAGTGTTGAAAGTGATGGAGTTCTTTATCAAGTTGTTGTACTGAACATAGTTTCTTGTAATCAATAGCATTATCGAAATTAAATGTATTTACTTCAATACGTGAAAGGGTATCAGCAACAACATTGTATTTACTGGGGATATGTCTGATATCCGAAGTAAATTGTGAAATGAAATCTAGATGTCTGATTTGTCTTGGCGAATAATTATCTGTTTTATTTGCCAAAGAGAAAATGAGTGGTTTATGATCTGTCAGAATGTGAAATGTGCGACCTTCTAGAAAATAACGAAATTTTTTAACGCTTAGAAAAATTGCAAGAAGTTCTCTACTAAATGTATCATATTTGGTTTCTGGTGGTTTAAGTTTATGTGAATAAAAAGATATGGGTTGCCAAGAGTTATTTATGAATTGTTGTAAAACTGCACCGATTGCAAAATCTGATGCATCAACCATTATATTAGTTTCAGCTTCGTTGTTTGGAAAAACAAGAAGTGTTGCTTTTGCTAAAGCTGCTTTAATAATAGAAAATGCCTTAATGTTTGATTCACTCCAATGAATTTCCTTATTGCCAGATTTATTATTAGTAATGAGATTGTTTAACGGAATTAAAAATTTCTGCACATTTAGGTATAAATCTGTGATAAAAATTTATTAAACCAAGAAATTCTCTTAACTTTCCTTGGGTTGTTGGAAATGGAAAATTTTGTATATGAATAACTTTTTCAGCAAGTGGTTTAGCGCCATTTGCAGAAATGTGATGTCCTAAAAAGTTCAATTCTGATTTACCGAATTCACATTTTTTCGGATTAATTATAATTCCGTGTTGTTTAAGTCTATCGAAAAGGATTTTTAAATGAGTCCAATGTTCTTGAGGAGATCGACTAGCAATAAGAATATCATCGATGTAGGAAAAACTAAAGTTTAAATTCCTAGTAACTGCGTCAATAAATCTTTGAAATGTTTGAGCTGCATTTCTTAAACCAAAAGGCATTCATTTATATTCAAAAAGACCAAAAGGGGACGTTATAGCTGTTTTATTTATCGAATCCTCATCCATGGGTATTTGGTGATAATCACGAACTAGATCTATTTTTGAAAATATGGTTTTGCTTTCTAATTTCGCTGTAAAATCTTGTATATGTGGAATTGGATATCGATCTGCGATGGTAATATTGTTTAATGCGCGATAATCTCCACAAGGACGCCAATCGCCAGGTGTCTTTTTAGGTACCATATGCGAAGGGGAAGACCATTTACTAGAAGAAGGTCTGATAATTCCTAATTCTAGCATTTGTTCAAATTCTTGTTTGGCAATTTTTATACGATCTACAGCTAATCTACGAGGCCATGCAAAAACAGGTGAACCTTTTGTCAAAATGACATGAGTGATGTTATGTTTAATATCGCTTTCGGCGTAAGTTGGATGAGTAATGCATGGAAACTCTGCTAATAATCCCTTGAATGGGCAATTTTCTATATTATTTAAAAAAATGGGAGTAAATGAACTCACATTTGTTGGGCACATTTTTATATTGAAATTCGTTTATGAGTCGACTAATCGTTTTCGCGAAACGTCAACTTAAAGGTTGTAATGTTTAAGAAAATCAATACCTATAATTGAATGTTTGACATCTGCAATAATAAAAAGCCATCTAAACTTATTAGAAAAACCGAAATCCAAATTAAGTAATTTCTCGCCATAAGTATGTATATTAGTGTTATTTGCTGCCTGAAGTATTTACAATCGTTTTTGATTTTTTTGTAATGGGTATGTAGGTTTGATAATGCTCACCTCTGCACCAGTATCGACAAGGAATGACATTTTTGAAATTTTATCATTAATAAAAAAAAGTTGTGAAATTTGCTGGCAGTAACGTCTTGAGTAGGAAAATCCGGAAAATCTAGTCGTCAACGATTGCTGGGGAAAGCGTTTCCCGAATTTCCAATAAACTTGCCGGGGGAAATGCATTTCTTGGCTCTGTCCTTGAAGTTGAAATGGTACCAGCAATACCCAGATTCTTAATGTTCCTTCGTCAAAATTGGTAAATTGGACTTGTTATGCTTGCCTTCTTCCAACATCTTCTTAATGGTTAATACTTCTTTCCTCAAAATTGATATTTCTGTTTCCAAAGGGGTAATTGTTGAAACTGACGTCTGGGCTACTTCTGCGATCTTGTCTGCAAGAGTCGCCTTTTCTTCCAGCGTAACTTCTCCGGAAGAGGGTTATCCGTGAATTGTATGGAAGTTTCTGTAGAAAAAGTTCTTGAAGGATGGACTTGTCACCCAATAACTGCGTCATGGTACGTAAGAGATGTGAAGGTTTTTGCTCGCCGATGTCTTCCAAAAAAGGAGCGCTTGTATTCGTCTCTTCTCCGAAGCGGTGGAGCGTTTGATGAGTTCAGACTTCAACTTGTCATAACAATTTTCGATAGGAGGATGAATTATAAGGTCACGTATTTCACTTGCGTATTGGGGATCGGGACATGCAATTACGCGATTGAATTTGTTCTTTTGCGAAATGACGATGGTTTGTAAAAAGAGCTTCTATTTGTGCAAAACATAATACTGAATCTGACGCCCAAAAAGTCGGTAGCTTGAACGTTGTCGTAGCGATGATTGGGGAGGGAATGTCACCCTGGTCATCCATTGTAACCCAATGAATAAAAAAAATTTCACGCCCAATAAATCATGTAAAAATGTGTGAAAATTGAAAACACAGGAGTAGTAAAATGTAACAAACACAGGAAAAATAAAATTATAACGTGCAAACTTGCGTCGGGGTCACCAATTTTAGCTATATTGTTTAGCTAAATTCAAATCTCACTTTAAATTTTGAAGACCAAAAAATAAGAAAGACATTTATATTTATTTTGCTTTTTATTTGACCTGTGGTCTGCTCGGTGTATTGATGTTGACTGGTTGTTTTTATTTTTCTTTGTTTATATGTATATATATATTTAGGCGGCTAGCAGCAGCCGGCTACAGATACTTGTTAACAGGTGCAGTGTTACCCTTCCTGTTAAGAGGCGGGAAATTCAAAAAGTCACGGACTTATTGACCAGCCCTCGTATATATATATATATATATATATATATATATATATATATATATATATATATATATATATATATATATATATATATATATGCATATATATATATATATATATATATATATATATATATATATATATATATATATATATATATATGCATATATACATATATATATATATATATATATATATATATATATATATATATATATATATATGCATATATATATATATATATATATATATATATATATTATATATATATATATATATATATATATATATATATATGCATATATATATATATATATATATATATATATATATATATATATATATATATATATATATATATATATATAGCATGATCACAGGCATAGGCAAAACTTAAGTTTAAAGGATCACAATTTTAGGTTCCACTGTTTAGGCTGTAGCGAGCATACACACACATACACAAACACACTGCGTATAAGAAAGTAAAAATTAGATTACGTATTCGGTGGGCAAATGTTTATTTGGAGATCCAAAATCGGATTTCCTCGGATTTAGAATAAATGTTGCAGGATACCAGCCCATCCCGAAAAATCTGCTAGCAGTTCTGAATGCACCTCCAATAACGAATAAAAGGGAACTTCTAACATTCCTCGGTATGCTGAATTTTTATCATTCATTTCTTAATATTAAATGCTACAGTAGCTGAACCGGTACATCGCTTACTGGATAAAGGATCAACAACGGTTAGAAATCTATTCATGATAAGAAATTTGAAGAGGTAAAAATTTTATTTTCTTCAGATAGCATATTATTTCCCTTCGATCTTAAAATACTTTTACTGCTGACATACGATTCACCTTCTTATGGAATCGGTGCAGTAATTAGTAATATTTCTGAGATATATGAACGTCCAGTAGCTTTTTATTCTAGACCACTGACACAAACCGAAAGAAAATACGCCTAAATAAACAGAAAAGCCCTGGCAATTGTAGCAGCAGTTAAACAATTTCATAATTATTTGAATGGTATTTCATTTACAATAATTACAGATCACAAACCTCATCTCGGGTTACTTACAGCAGATAATGCTACACCAATGCTTCCATCTCCCAGGCAGATGCGTATGGTATTATTTTTAAATTCATACGATTATAAACTTATTTATTATCCGGGTAAATCTATTGCTAATGGGAACAGCTTTAGCCGTCTACCACTTCAAACTTCAGAATTCAATATTCTGGATCTTTCGGATGTTTATATATTGGACAGCTAGACAAATCCACCACTGACTGCTATAGAATTAACAGAACTATCACTAAGGGATCCAATAATTTCAAGAATTGGGTTTGGAAACAATGACCAACCGAAAATACGGAAGATCAATTTATGCCATTTAGAAAACGACAACACGTATTTTTAACACACAGAGGTTGTTTCCTCTGGATAACCGACTTGTCATTCCTAAAGCGGGGTAAGAAAGAAAATTAGCTGCCTTTTATATAGGCCACCCTTGAATTGTATCCATAAAGTCATTCGCACAGTGGTTTGTCTGGTGACCAAAGATATACAGCAAAATTGAGAAAATGGTTCAAGTTTGCACAATATGTCTAGATTCAAGAGCAGTCTTGCCCTAATCAAAGCCTCATTCGTGGGATATAACAAGAGCGCCATTTTCTCGAATTTAATAAGCACGTGCAGGGCCTTTCCAGGGGCAAAACTTCTAAATTCTAATTGATTATGTTACTAAATGGTTAGAAGTTGTTCGATTATCTTCATCAACATCAGAGGCAGTGATCGAAGCAGTTGAAATTTTTTTGCAATACATGGCTTGGCGGATATAATTGTGTCAGATAGCTGAACACCATTTACATCCATGGAATTTCGTTAATTTTTAAAGAGTAATTCACTTCAACCAATAAACTTAGCGCCTTTCCATTCTGCTGGTAACTGGCAAATTTTTATTACAACATAATGCTACCCCTTCATCAGTAACGGGAAGAAGTCCTTCGGAACTGTTAATGGGCAGACGATTTAAGACATGTTTAGATCGTATGAATCCAGACATTGCATTGGAACGCAGGATGAATCAAAAACAAAGATTTGAAGAAATTGAAGGAACTTTTAAATCTCAGGATCTTGCATACGTAATTGTGCTTATGCTGCCATCAGCCCTGAACGGAGAATCCATTCGCACAGATTCCAGGTACCACATTAAATGCTCGTCCAATAAGAACGAAACGTCCGCCTAGATATATAGCAGACTAGGAAATTAAAAGGGGAAGAATGTTATGTATCCAGATAGCCATTCTAACCGAGGAAACACAAAATAAAAGCAGTAGGAAACTGGAGTAGAAAATTGGATTCATTTATTTTCATACATATTTGTTGTACCTATTGCATTAAATAAAATTTCATATTCATTATTATTGCAATCATGTATTCTCCGCTACATAACAGTCAGGACTATTATACTTCCCTAAATTATGTTGGTTGCTGTTAACGGCGGGATGCTCTGGCATACTGTGGTCCCGCAAATTTATAAACAACACGTGTTACTAAATTAATATATTTGAGTTAAAATAACAAATGAACCATATAATAAAGTTAACACCATTAAAACGAAAAAGGTATTATGAAACTAATCTAAACATTGATTAGTATAGATGGCTGGTCTACACTGCCAAACCTGGAATCGGCATCGGAAACCCAGGCGCTCCTTGCTTGGCGCGGAATTTAGGTAATTTTCGCATAGGTTAGCAATATCGCAAAATTTGACGATTTATGATTGTGCATAACACTTAATTCGAATCATTAATGATATCAACGATTTGACACAATGGTAGTCGTCGATCCCCCGCGATGTGATAAATCAGCGCAATAGTCAAATTTAACAATCCCGTTTGTAACGCAGGTATTTTTTTTATCAGAAATATCTGCAGGGTCATGCACCGAACTTTCTTATCCGCATATGGGTTAAACCATATCGTAGTAATATTATTTTTCTAATTTATAATATTCGTTCTAACATTTAGTTCGCTTTTACAAAAAACACCCCGCGGTTCGAAATTAAAAAAATTATTAACCACCTTACATAATAAGGAAATATCTGCAGTATCATGCACCGAAATTTCTTATTCGCATATGGGTTAAACCATATCGTAGTTACATTACTTTTCTAATTTATAATATTCGTTCTTACATTTAGTTCGCTTTTACAGTAGATATATTTCTTAGAAACAATATAAAATGTCAAACTTCAAATTATTTAAGTCTATTTTGTTAGACAATTGACAGGCGCAGATGATACGATTTATGTAAAAATATATATAATAAGCAGAAATTTTATTTGAAGCCATTACTCTTTTTGGAAAAATAATTCAAACAAAAGTTGTGCTAAATATAATAACCTTTAATTTTTGTTCATGAAATTTTTCTGTAACCGTAACCATTTTTGAGTAATTGCAGAAAATGCAAAATTTGACAAGAGTAAACAGGCACTTCCGCTTTGAATATTTTTTTCAAAAATAGGAGGTGCACACCTCAGGCATATGCAAATCTTAAGTTTCAAGTTTCATAATTTTAGCTTCAACCGTTTAGGCTGTAGAGAACATATACACACACACAGACACACACACACTCACACACACAGACGGACGTCATTCCAAAAATAGTTGGAATCGATTCAGGGAAGGTCAAAACGTATATTTCCGTTAAAATCTTGAGATCAAAATTTTTCTTGATTACAATACTTATACTGCGTATAAGAAAGTAAACATGCACATTACACATTAAGAGCTCAAATAGGTTTGTACTAATTCCCACAATTTTATTGACATCAGCTTTATATAACATATATGTGCTAAAATAATCCTTCTATGTGGGTTTCTGAATTAGTCCTATCCACAGTAGGTATCCCAAACATGTGAGAATTTCTGATGAATCTGTCTCCTTCCACTGATTTAGAGAAGAGTTTAATTGGAGTGTTTCGTTTGTTATGCCCAAATTTACTTTTTGTTCCGTATACTTGTAAGTCTTTTCCACAATAAGAGATTTAAAATCTTCGGTAATAAATAATTTGTAAAAATGCAGAAGATTACATCCCTTTCTATTTTCGACCAAGTTTCTCGAAAATCTAGTATTATCAGTAAATGGGAAAGTCTTTAAAATTTACTCGAGTAATGATTGAAATAAATAACTATTGAAATAGAAATCGTACTTTTGTTTACCTGTGCAATCATCCAAAATTACGCGAAGCTGAGATTTATTAACCTTTGCATCCAAACCTTCGCCATCGGGATCATCGTAATTGTCATATTTTAGTATTTGACTATTAGTAATAGTTAAATTATATAGAACGGTAAAATGTTACCTGGAGGTTATGCAGCTATTTTAGATAACATATGTAAACTTAATGCAAGGGATGTTTGTAAGAGAAATATTATAATATTTATACACAGTACAACCTTGGGGAGAATTAAGACGCTATAAGTTCCATCAAACTTTTATCGTGATTGATGCAGCAATTAGGATACAACATGGGTAAGTTTGCATAAAATAGATTTCTTTGGAATACCATCCCGGCTGCTCATTTAATGTTATCTGATGGAAACAAAATTTGTCGGTTATAAATTGGCACAAAAAATAAGAATCGTAAACGTAGATATGAATGACTATGCAGATGGAGCTAAAAAGTCTGTTATATATATTAAACCATACTATGTTGCTCTCATGAGAACCGAATTTAACCCCATTGAAATTGATATAAGAACACACACTAGATATTCTGCATCATTTCAAACGGGTTCAATATGTATGATACTTCATTTTATACAGTGCGGGTTAAACAAGCTTCAGCGCGTGGGGCTTGCCGTGCGCGGATACCCGCAATGAAAGGGAAGATGATCCTGGTGGTTGAGCTAACGCAACACACTACTAAGGCTGCGGTTTCCTTCGGAGAGGGATGTCAGACGCTTGCTCTAATTGATCAATCGGCTTGCCGTTACGTTCTGAGTACCGGTAAGGTGAGCCCGGTGACCTGGAGTATGCCTTTGTAGCTTATTGCCAGGTGAGCGGAGCTATATCTCCTGGTTAGCCTTGGCAATCACACCAGCTTATGGTGAGAAGTCTCAAATTTGGGCTCATTGGTGGGTGAAAAGACCGGGAGATTAAACTTTTTTTTTCAAATAAATCTAAAAGCCCGCGGCCCTCCCCAAAAAGATTAAGTCACTTATCGGACGAGGGAGAAAACTGTTCTCTTGTCGAAAACAAATTTTCGCCCAATTTTATTGTTATAAAAAGGACTGAAGTCTCATGCTTTAGTATGTAGAGATGCCTGAGCAAAGTGGCTGGTAGAGAACCGAAATATACCAAACGGCCTCGTGATGATAGGCTATTAGATGAAACGGCAAATTCATTGCAAACAAAATCACTTTCGAAAGCGACAGTTTTATTTCGTATGCCGATTGTAATGGAAACAGCGGGGCGGTATATCATTTAACTACCTGTTATTTGTTGAATTGGATGAATGTAACCGGAAACTTGCTAGTCAGAGCATTAACATTTGTAGACGCCTTACAACTACAAAAAACGGCGAGGGGAACATACCAAAAAATCAACTGTGTTGGCTTTTGCTTAAGACAAGTTTTGCGAGAAGATTCAGGTAGTTATCATAGTTTCACTGTGAGACCATATTTTCCAAAACCAATGTATTGTTTCAAATATCTGAAATTTGGGCATACTGCAACTTCCTGTGACGCACAAGCTGTGTGCTCACCTTGCAATGAGCGATATAATTTGGAGAAGAATTGTCAGGGCCCAGCCCAAGGTGTCAATTGTTCTGGCTGTCATCCTTCTCTTTTGATTGTTCAATAAAGAAAATAAGATCATCCAGATTAATATTACTGATATGCTTTCCATTTAAGATGATTAGTAGAAAATTTAAATTCCAATTCACTCCAGATTTAAGCAGCTCTTTCGCAATCATCGCTACAACACCCATTATAAAATATCCGGACTGGCTTGCAATGAACATTCTTATACTCATTCTGGCTAGAGTGTTAGAATTTATAAAGTTTCAAAGTATTTTAAATCACGATCTAACCAGAATGCATATAAGAAAGTTCATTGACAGAGCAGTGTAGGGAAATAGATTTCAATAAGCTTAAATATCTTAAGCAAAACGTGAATCCGTAAGATTTTACTCATAGAACATCCAAAAAGGACGAGGTCGCTGCGGCGAGACTCCGGATAGGGCACATCTGGTGGACGCATGGCCATCTTCTGCACCAGGAGGATGCTCCGAAGTGCAAAACGTGTGACAGTGCTTTGGCAGTGGCGCTTGTTTTGGTGGAATGTTTACCGAGCAACGAGACAGAAAGTGTCTGTCGCTTGACCTGGCGGTGGCCCTTGGTGATCATTCGACCCTCGTTTACAGAGACGTTCTATATCTTAGGCATACAGGTCTATTTGCATTTAATTAAAAGTGCTAGTATTATCTATAATTATATTTATATTTGTATATATTGTAGCACTTTTCAATAATAAGTAAGAACATTCTATACATTTATATGTACATTTTTCCTCTTTATTAATATTTTACTGATTTTGTTTACAATTTTTTTTTTTACACAATATGTATTTAAATTGTTTATTTATTTCATTATATAGTTTATGGCGTGAATAGTCCTAGAGGCGCCTCTTAAATCTTATCCTACCTACCTACCTCGAAGATATTGAAACTGTCCGCAAACATCAAAAGAGCATCAAAATTGTTGCTTCGGTATCTGACATCAGAAGAAACAACCGTGCTATGTTTCGCTCTTTGGCGAGAGACTATGGCCGCGGCGAGTAGTAATACATATATAACATAGATGGGAACCAGATAATCTATATTTAGGATGCTCCCCATTTATTAAATCTCAAAAATAGGAGGTCGCTGTGGCGAGACCCCGGTTATGGCACACCTGGTGGATGCATGGCAATCATCTGCACCATGCGGATGCTCCAATGTACGACACGTGTGACACTGCTTTGGCAGTGGCGCACGTTTTGTTAGAATGTTTTTTACCGAGCAATGATACAAGGCGGGTCTGTCACTTGACTTGTCGCTGGCCATTGGTGAGTATGCGACCCTGATTGATAGAGTCTACCTGTTCCTCATGTCTTTTGGCCTTCATTTAATAGTGCCGTTATTATCCATAATTTTATTTATATGTTCACAATTTAGCCCTTTTTAATAATGTTCTACAAATTCTTTTTTTCAGTTTTAAGTTTTAAGTTACATGTTCTATATGTTTACATGTACATTTTTATCTCTATTTAATAATATTTTACAATGTCTCGATATTATTTTTACAATTTTATTTTTAAACTATGTATTTAAATTGGTCACTCGTTTCATTTTATAATTTATGGCGTAAATTGCCCTACAATTTGATATATTCTTTAAATTTTGTAACGCTTAAACCGGTTTTTGCTTTCGGGCGCCAAAATTCGGTGTGTTTTCTCCGTGGCTCAGTGAAGAAATTCTATTTCCAGAGGTCTTCAAAAATAACAACGAGAAAAATTCGATGCAAATAACTAAATATTGTTTTTATTTTAAATTTAATAATACAGTTACAATGAGAAATATTAAAACAAACAGATTTACAAATGCTAGTAAAAAAATTATTATATTAATAATGACTCTATAAAAAGAACAAATTTAATTAGTACAAAATGGTTTAATCAATTGCAACAGCAATTACAACTAGCCGACGACACAACTGCCGCTGCTCGTATCGTTAGCGATATACAACACTCGTCCGGTGACACAACTGCCGGCCAAAGACAAAGGCTTAGCGAGAAGGGCTACGCGTATCGTAAGCGGTGTACGAGACTGGGCCAACGACACAACTTCGCTTCGGACAACCACCAGATCAACCGACCGACGACACACCTGCTGGCCAGTAGACTGGGGTTTCTGTGGTAAAACTATAGTATTTGACTGACGTCACAACTGCCCGCCCAACACCTAGTTCGCCACCGGTTAGAGAGTTCAGTTGACGACACAACTGCCGACTCTCCAGTCTTATTGATTCTAACCAGGACTCAACTCTGGTTCGAATGCCATGACTGAATTTCTACGCTGTTTATATATCCGCTTGAAGGGGTTTCGCGGAGAGACGACGGGAATACCAGCATAAACATTATCCAAAATTTGGTATAAACTAGAATTTTCAGACCAATGCAGCTGTTCAAAGGGAAGCGGGGACATTTCTATAGTCTCTGCCTGTACATTTCGTTACAATTTTGAACCTACCTAACTACATCTGACAGTAACGCACGGTTTGTTGGGGTGTTTCCAATCCAATGGGCAGCAAAACAGGGCGGGTATTTCACTTGACCTGTGGGTGGTTCTTGGTGACCGATCGACTCTCATTGATAGAGTCGTCCTGTTCATCAAGTCTTTGTGTCTACATTTAATAGTAATACTCTTCTCCATAATCTTAAGTATATACTTTATATACATTTACATGTACATATTTAATCCTCATAACAAATATTTCAAAATTTATTGATTTTATTTTTACAAAATATATATTTAAGATGTTCGTTTACTTCGTTATGTAGTTTATGGCGCGAATGGCTTAAGTGGCTATTACGCCTTTCAATTCTCATCTTGCCTTCCTACCTACGCTTCAGGCACGAGCCACATGAAGATGGATGAAAAATGGCAGTTAAATTAAAAGGTTTATTAAGTACAAGTTTAGTAGAACAAACGTAAAGTATTTATATATGTACAAATCAAAGAAACACATTTGGTTTAATGATGGAAAATAATTTTGTCGGAGATTTTACAAAGAAAACACCGAGATATATAATAACTTTAGTAAAAGATAATTTAAAACCAATCCGAACAACTAGCACTAGTATATAACATATGTATGTTTTTACCACTCTGTGTAACTTCGTTTCGTACGCGTTACGGCTTTTCGCACGCTGCGGTAATATTTGCACGGGCGCCAGTCAGAAGAAGAGGGGAAACTTTGATACGGTATTTGAAGGAGGAGTAAGAAAAGGGGCGGTGACGGTGCGTGCGGATCCAAGTTAGCCCTGTGGAGGTTATGTCCAGGTTCCGTGCAATCAATAAATAAATTCAGTTTTCGAACTGTATTTATTTTCGGTAAAAACACAGGATAACATACCCTATCGAAGACGGCGTTGCGGATGCTAAATCGTTGGTGAGACACCAAGACGGCGGTAATATTAATTCTTCCTTCGCTGGAATCACCTTCAAGTACTATAGTACAAAACTATTAGGAAATCTCTTAGCGGCAACGCCGACAAGACACCTGGAGAATAAATAAATAGTGTTTACTCTCTATGGACACAACTGCAGGTACTATATTAAGAAACTTCTAGGTAATCCTTTGGCGAAAACGCCAGCAAGACACCTGGAGTACTATGACACAGTGTTTTCCCTCGGTAGACAAACCTGCGGGTACTGCAGTAGGACTGCTACGTTATCTCATGGCGGACTCGCCGCCAAGATACCTGGAGAACAGTTTAACAGAGTCTTACCCTCGGTGGACACACGTGCGGGTACCACAGTAACACTACTAGGTGATCTCTTGGCGGACACGCCGGCAGGATACCTGGAGAACCGTTAGAGAGTTTTACCCTCGGTGGAAACACCTGCGGATACTACAGTAAGAAACTACTAGGTAATCTTATGGCGGATACGCCGGCAAGTTACCTGGAGAACAGTTAAACCCAGCAATACAAATATATACGGTAGTGGGTTTGTCTCACCAAGTGTTTTCGGCATCGATATCGAATAAATGTAAGCGGAGTTACGTTGTGCGGTTCGTGCGGTCCTTTGCTGATAGTTTTCGGTGATCGACTTTGTTTTGATAAATGACGTAGTCCCTTTTTATATCAATCGCGGCTTAGGTGAATACATGAGTAAAACGAACATAAAAATACTATCCGATTTTTGGTTTTGACTAGATTACGGACAGAAAATATAGGCAGAGACTAATATTTTTGGTCGATCACCTAACTTTAACAATTTTAAAAATCCAAAAGTGCATCGGCTGGACTCGAACGCACGACCCACAGAGCCTTAGTCGACCTCATTTCTTTTCCAATAAGCTTTAGTTGTATTGAAAAATACATTTCCTCAATTTGGCTCAGTATTTCAAGAGTACATATCATCCTGGATGCGCTCATGAAACAATGGTAGAGTCTGATAGGGGAGCCTATGCTTCAGTCGAAACGGGGTGTTGTGTTCGCGTATTGGCGTTAAGTTGCGGGTAAGAGTGTTGTGGTGTACTTTTGTGGTGTAGTATTTTGTGATAATTGTACTATGTGTTCTGTTAAGAATGTAGAATTTATTTGTGCGTGTATTTCCTTCAGTGTAGTGTATCTACCTAGCCGGGCAGCCAGACAAAAGACCTTGTTCTGAACCTGGGTTTGTGGACTGCACTTGTTATTGTGAATTGTTAGGTGAGTGAATACCTTAATGCTGGACCATTTGTGACGAAAGACGATGGTTTCTATTTTGTCTGCGTTGATTTAGATTTTCCAGAGTTCTCAGTATGGTATGAGTGTGTTGTTGTGAATTTGAATATGTAATACCGCCACCGGCGCACTGAACGAGTGCGCATAAATGGCGGTGGCGTCCGCTTACATTGCGATTTTTGTTTGGATTAAGGTGGGGATATCGCTGAGGTAGAGGTTGAAATAAACGGAGCCAAGGACGCTGCCCTGCGGGATTCCTGCCACAATGGGTTCGATGGATGACTTTGTGTTATTTATTTTGACTCTGAAGGATCGGTTAAGTAAGTATGAATTTATTAATATAATTATTGTTGGAGGTAATTCGAGAGTAATCGGCTTGTGTATGAGTCCTACTATCCAGACTCTATTGAGAGCTTTTTCGATGTCCAGCAGGTCCATGACTGTAACGTTATCTTTATTGAAGTAAGTACTGATGTCTCTTGCATTTCTGCAAACCTGCATAATAGGTGTTTCGGTCTGAAGCCAAACTGGAAGTCAGGTAAGTTTTTTGCTTTTTTATTATTGCGTGTACTCTAGATAGGATTATTTTTTCAGCTATCTTGGACAGGGTGTTTAACATAGAGTAAGGGCGATAACTGAGCGGGAAGGCTTTAACTTTATTTGGCTTATGGATAGGGAATATTGTGGCAATCTGCCAGGCAGCGGGTAAGTGCTGGAGCTTAAAGATGGAGTTTATTATATAGTGTAGGTGGACTATGGCTTTTTTGGAAATAATTTTAAGGATTATATTTTCTATTCTATCAGGACCAGGAGCTTTGCGATTGGGTAAAGCGCGGATAATTTGGTGAATTTTTCTGAAAGAGGTAAGAAATTTACGAATGTTGTGTTCTGTATGATCAACAATGCGGTTTTGTGTTTGTGAATTTGGTGCGGTTCGGTGAATTTGCTCGAAGGTGTCGGCGATGCTCTCTGCCTTTTGTGCAGCTGTTACCGCCATCGAACCGTTATGGTTTTAAGTGGGGATTGGTTGAAAAGGGCGTTTTAGAATCATGGTAACTTTCTATAGGGAGTTGTCATTGGGGATTAGAGTGGAAAGTTTTTGTGACCAGATGTTGTTTGAATGTGTAGAAATAAGTGATTTAATTTGTGCGTAAGTGAATTATATTCAGGTATGGAACTTGGATCTCAGGTCTTCTGCCAACTTCTAAGTGCATGGTTCCGTTATGGAATGATATCCGCTGTAGTTTGGGGCAGGTTGAGTTTACGGGGTTTGATTATAAGGTTTTATGTATGATCGGTTTTAGGTCGTGCATGTAAATGTGTTGATCTCTAGCTCCAGCTTGGCGGGAGACAGGATGTTGTTGTTAATTTTGATGTACGAATCTAAAATTTCGTGAAAATCCTTCCAACTCGTATGTTTATATGAGGTAACCGTACGAGTGTGATTTTCTATGAGTTGATGGTGCAACTGGAATGTGATCGGGTTATGATCCGAATTAAGTTCTGGGAGTGAGAGAGGGTGTGTAATATTCTTGCCATTTTTATTAATGATTATATCGATCGTGGTAGGCCATTCGCGGGGTAGTGGGTAAAATCATCGGTACATAGGACAACATTTGCGTGTGTCTGAACGTATTTTGGTAATTTCCTTCCGTTTTTGTTAGTGTGATGACAGAGTCAGTATATATGTGCTGCGTTCAAGTCCCCCACAAGGAGTGTCTTGGGTTTACGGAGAATGGACGATAGGTCTTGCATTGTGAAGTGGTTAGAAGGGCGGTTGTATGCTACGGTGATGCTTGTATTGCCTGGAAGTGGTATTGAGATTACTTCCAATGAGGATGGGGGCGCGACTATGAGGCAGTAAGGTACGCTGTTCTTCACCAGCGCTGCAACTCTTCCAGACTTCTTGTAAGTTTGTGTAGGTCTGTCTGCGTGATAGATAGTATAGTGTGGGATTTTGAACGTGTTTGTGTGGTTCAAGTGTGTTTCGTTTATTAGCATAATGTGTATTTTGTATTTGTTAATGAAATATTTAAGATCCCCTAACTTACTCAGTATTCTTTATACGTTCCAGGAAGACACATTTAGTGTTTCATTTGATGCCTTACTCGTCATTGAAGAAACTGAAGAGCACCATCATTCGCTGACTGGGAGCCGTCACCTTCAGCTTAGCTGCCAGTGTTTTTATTTTCAGCAAGGGTTGTTTAAGGTTGATATATGAATTGATTTCTGTCATTGTTTCTGAAATCTGGTCCATGTTAGTAAATTTGTAATTTTTTGTTTTATTTGTAGGCTAGGGCTGTTGTTGGGGTTGTTCGGCAAGAGACGTTTTGGTTCGGAGAAGCTCGGGAAAATGTTGTTTATTGAGCCGTAGTCGTTGCGTGCAAATGGATAGGGTTGCTAGTACTAGATGTTTTCGGGACCAGGCGGTGACGGTAGGGAGTGGTGCAGGAAGGTATGTTTTGTTGTTGTTGTGTTTGTTTTTGTTAGTGTTCTGTGTTTCGAATAATTTTATTTTTTGTATGTACACAATACTGTTATCGGAGGTTTGTTCAATTTGGTTTGGTTTGGGTGAAGTTAATGTTCCTCTCAGTAGTTTTGGCTGGTTTCGTCATTGTAAGTTTTTTATTGTTTATTGTACGGTATTTCGTTATTGTGAAGGCCTCACTTACTTCTGAGAATATGGTGTTTAGTGGAGCCGGAGTAATTGCTGGGCTAGGTGTTGATATTTACGGTGGTGACTAGGGGTCCATTTCCATTACTGCTTCTCCAGTGGAGTCTGAATTTGATTCAAGATCTACGTTTGTTTCTTCTAGTGGATATTCGCACGTGGACGCTAGTTCTTCTTCTGATGTAGTCAGATCGAATCAATTATCATGAGATCACCAACCACTAAAATTTTCTATCTACGTGGCATTCTAGTTTTTAATGATCCCTATCGAATCAATTTTGAGCTAAATTATTATGAGATCATCAATCACTAAAATTTTCCAACCCTGTGGCATTCTGAATTTTGATGATCCCTGCGGAATATTAATATCCACGAGGAGTATCCAATAATTCTTCATTCTTCTTTTTGACTATCCTATAAATTTTCAATAATGTTCTTGATTATCCTATTGGAAGCAGCCGCTGGTAGCAAGTAATCGACTCAATATTGAATCAATTATTATGAGATCACCAACCACTAAAATTTTCCATCTACGTGGCCCTCTAGTTTTTAATGATCCCTATCGAATCAATTTTGATTTCAATTATTATGAGATCATCAATCACTAAAATTTTCCAACTCTATGGCATTCTAGATTTTGATGATCCCTGCAGAATATTAATAACCACAAGGAGTATCCATTAATTCTTCATTCTTCTTCTTGACTATCCTATAACTCTTCATTCGTCTTCTTGATTATCCTAATGGAAGCAGCCGCTGGTAGCAAGTAATCGAGTCAATATTGAATCAATTAATATGAGATCACCAACCACTAAAATTTTCCATCTGCGTGGCATTCTTGTTTTAAATGATCCCTATCGAATCAATTTTGAACTCAATTATTATGAGATCATCAATCACTAAAATTTTCCAACCCTGTGGCATTCTAGATTTTGATGATCCCTGCGGAATATTAATATCAACGAGGAGTATCCAATAATTCTTCATTCTTCTTCTTGACTATCCTATAACTCTTCATTCGTCTTCTTGATTATCCTAATGGAAGCAGCCGCTGGTAGCAAGTAATCGACTCAATATTGAATCAATTATTATGAGATCACCAACCACTACAATTTTCCATGTACGTGGCAATCTAGTTTTTAATGATCCCTATCCAATCAATTTTGAGCTCAATTATTATGAGATCATCAATCACTAAAATTTTGCAACCCTGTGGCATTCTAGATTTTAATGATCCCTGCAGAATATAAATAACCACGAGGAGTATCCAATAATCCTTCATTCTTTTTTTTGACTAGACTATAATTGTTCATTCATCTTCTTGATTATCCTAAGAAAGCAGCCGCTGGTAGCACGTAATCGGATCAATATTGAATCAATTATTATGAGATCACCAACCACTAAATTTTCCATCTACGTGGCATTCTAGTTTTTAATGATCCCTATCGAATCAATTTTGAGCTAAATTATTATGAGATCATCAATCACTAAAATTTTCCAACTCTGTGGCATTCTAGATTTTGATGATCCCTGCAAAATAATAATAACCACGAGGAGTATCTAATAATTCTTCATTCTTCTTCTTGACCATCCTATAATTCTTCATTCATCCACCATTGCGAAGTGCGTACACAAAAAATTTGTGCAACCATGTTTTGATGTGATCATCTCTAAAATTGGAATAGTGATTTTATAGGATACATCAGAAATTAGTCAAGCGGTCACCATTTTGGTACCTTAATAAAACACGTTATTTGAAAATATTTACGGTACTTGTATTAATGTATCCTAAGAAGATTTTGTAATATTTTCAGAAATATCCTGTGACCCAATTTTGAGAAATCAGCACTACCAGTCACAGCGCTCGCAGTCACACGGTTACCATTTTGGTACCCTAATAAAACACATTTCTTGAAAATATTTACGGTACTTGTAGTTATGTATCCTAAGAACATTTTGTAATTTTAGCAGAAATATCCTGCAACCTAATTTTGAGAAATCAGCACTACCGGTCACAGCGCTTGCAATCACACGGTTACCATTTTGGTACCCTTATTAAACACATTTTTTGAAAATATTTATGGTGCTCCTAGTTATGTACTCAAAGTATATTTAGTAAATTTTTCAAAAATATCCTGCACAACGATTTTGAGGAATCAGCTTTTATTTGTTCCGCACGTCATACAATGACCGTTCTTTTACCATAAATAAACACATCCTTGGAAAATATTTTTAGATCTTGTAGTTGTTTATTCCAAGAATATTGTAAGAAATTTTGGCTCAAATTCTGCGATTCAATTTTGAGTTAGCAGAGCTAATTTGTTCCGCAAGTCACACCATGATTGATACTCTAATAAAACACATTTTTTGAATAAAAATTTCTAGCTTGTAGATATATCTTCTATGAATAAACACAGTAGTTGACCTGAAAATTGCGGTATATTGTATACACCAATTAAAATAAGTATAGGTATAATATATATAATGGATTTATTAAGTTTCGAGCCTTTAAATAGCATTTATAGACTATAACATTAGCTTGGGAATTTTTTTTTTACCGTTGGCAACCCTTTTCATCGTTGACTTTTTCGCCGGTAACTTCTCGTACATCTCACTGTGTAAGTTTATAATATTTTTCACTAATTATATTGCAGACATCTGTTCTACGTTCTTTGAAATACACGTTTACATATTACATTGTATTTGTCAATATTATTTTACCATTTTGTTCATACTAGCAGGTTTATTGGTACGATGCACCCCGTAATTTATTTACATGACACACTCTGATTTAAACACATCCATTTATTACATTATCTTTACTAAACCCCTTGAACACTTGTTTATAACACTCAGAGCATTATTGACTTATTAATACCAGAATGCAAATCATAAATAGAACGTATTCCATCACACGCCGACAAATTTTCGTACTTCTCGCAGGTGACTGCAAGCAAGAAGCGTACGCGACTGTGGAGTGCTATAGGCTGCGCAAGGCATCGTAGTGGGGCAGGACCGTCCAATCTGCCACGTTCCATTAGATGTAGCTTGGTTTTGCACTTTTACAGGGTTGTCCAATCATCGTTTAAGTGAGTTATGCATTTTAAAAAAAAAGTCCTTGCAAAGTAATTCTACAATTTCAAAGCAATTAAGAAATGTTATACCTGACAACTATTTAAAGTTCTACTGAATGTCCACCGTATTTAGAAAAAAGGTGACTGGGTTTCGGGGCGGACGGTCTCTCAAATATTTATTTTTAAAAATATATATTCACATATGTACCACTTCTATTAAATAATAAAATTTTAAATTAGTCATAGGTAAGATCGTCCTCTCAGTTGCTGTAAGTTTCTTGGTGAACATGGTATAAATTAACGTTATTTATTAATCAAATAAATTTGACAGAAAAACACTCGGTGATATTTCACAAAATAATTTATTGATACAACTAGTTTCGGCTATTAACTAGTTGTATCAATAAATTATTTTGTGAAATATCACCGAGTGTTTTTCTGTCAAATTTATTTGATTAATAATATTTTGAAATGTTTCACCGAGTGCCGACAGCGTCTTCAATAAATCTTAATAACGTTATTCATACCTACAAAATTAATATTACTATTTTAAAACATCTGCAGTGACTTACACTGAACTTTCTTATGCGAATTTTGGTTAGCTCATTTCATATTTTTACTATTTTTCTAATTTATAATATTTGGCTGGTGTATCGAATATAGGACTAGGTGAAAATCAATGAATCTGAAAATAATGTTGAATTAAAGTTTTATATTCTTTAAAAACATTGAAATTATCCTTTGTAAATACATCAAACATTTCGTACATCATGCTAATTTAATCTAAAATATAAGCTTGTAAAGGTACATAATAGTATTAGAATTAAGGGGTCATTCTCATAAATCACATTACAAAAACGACTTTTTTAGATATTTTTTTTTGAAGTATCCTTTTATTTATCATTAAAAATATAAAATGCACATAAAAGTATACATCTTAGACTATCTATGAAAAATTTCATTTTTTTTTTGCTTGAAATGCCTGCTTGAAGAAGGCGCCACTTCGAGTGCTCATTTTGAAAACTCACATTTGCTGCCACTGTAGCTCTGCTGATTATAGTAAAGACTTATATTTAAGGACTGAACCACTATTTAACCGATTTCTTGAATATTTGAGAAAATTACACGCTTTTTTAAAAAAAGTTGAAAAAATGGGCCTTTTTTTTAGTTTTATAACTCTTTCTAGAAGCCAATTTTTACAATTGAGAGTCAAATTGTGTTTCAGTCTATGTTGAATTTACTTAGGCCAAAAGATTTAAACCGATCGAACGTATAGATATTTGTCAGCGATGGCAGCAAATTTTGAAAATGTAGTTTCGAGAAAAATGCGTTTAAAGTTTTGGGTGTTATTATCTCAATGATAAAATTTTTTTTAAATAAAAAATTTACTTAAAACTGCTAAATCGTCTATCCCAGGATCATATAGTAAGCCATACATCTCTTAATTTTTATCTTCTTGGACTTGGCGTTGATTTTTTCGCGTAACTCTCACTTCTTTTGAAGTTGCGCTCATGCGTTTTTCTGATATAGAGATGCGTTTAGAATCTCTATATTCTACACAATATTCCAAATTACATTTTTCATATCCTTGATTAAATTTGGATAATTTTGGATGGCTAATCCATAATATAAAGAACATTTCTTCATTACTTTTCAGGGAAATCTGTAGTTTTTATTTTGCCAATTTACATTTTTTTGCCGATGGTATAGATATGGCAATATCTGCGTTTTGTTCCGCTACATTTTTATTTAATTTTTTGACTTCAGTGATGGTTTTTTTTACGTCTTTCAGCCGCCTGAGCATTCGTTTTCCAACGTGTAGAACGCATTCAAGTTATGTGACTAAGAAATTATCTCCATACGGGTTTGCTTGTAATATACTCTTGAATGTTTTATTGTCACCATCGCCTATATAATGCATGTAATATCTCATTAATTATTATAGCTATCGAATTAATATTTTAAAACCGCATTTTTAATACAATTACAAATACATTTTTGTAAAAAAAAAATCGATTTTTTGAAAGTGGTTTATGATAAAGACCCCTTAAATAAGACGTTTATATAATGTTCATATATTGGTGCGTAGAATAGATTCCGTTTATAGAAAACATTCTATATATAATGTTAATAAGTTTTTTTCTATATATCATTGAAATTAACATGTAGCTGTGAACCATTGACAAATTCAAAAATAATGTAATGAATACATTTTTCCGTAGGTAAACGAGTAAAATTAGCACCGATCGGCTTAAATATGGTGCGTCCAAGTGTCTTCCGGATGAGATCTTGTTTAGTGATATTCGCAGTATGTACATATGTGAATATCTTCTGCCAAAACCTATGCTACTTTGATTTAGAATTTCTTAAAATGCACATTGATGTGAAGTTTTGGGTTTTCGGTGTCTATATTTATTTTTCACCGGAATGTGATATACAATCTGAGACACGCCACTGATTAATAAATCAGCGTTATTTTGATGTAATTTGTTTTTCACCTGGTGAAGTTAATAATAAATAAAAAAAATTTCTTGGAGGATTACAGTCAATGTATTTAATTTATAAAAAAATCTGCAGTATCACGCACCGAACTTTCTTATACGCATATGGGTTAAACCATATTGTAGTTCCATTATTTTTACTTTCTTATACGCAGTATAAGTAAGTATTGTAATCATGAAAAAAAAAACTCGAGATTTTAAAGGAAATATACGCTTTGACCTTCCCTGAATCGATTCCGATTATTTTTGGAATGTCGTCCGTCTGTGTGTGTGTGTGTATGTGAGCGCTCTATAGCCCAAACGGCACGAAAACCTCCAATTTTTGAAAACCATATTAGGTGTATGTTTACTCTACTAATTTTTTGCAAATTTCTGCAATTACTCCAAAACGGTTGCAGTTACAGAAAAATTGTTACAATAAAAATTATAGATATTGTACAACTTTTATTTGAAACTTTTTTCCTCAAACGGTTCCGGATACAAAAAAATGGCTCTTGAACTTTCTTCATATTACATTTAATTTTACATTAATCGTATCATTTGCGCCTGTCAATTGCAATTTTAATTAACAAAAAAGCCTTTCATAATTTGTAGTTTGACATTTTATATTTATTCAAAGAATTATATTTAGCGCAAAAGTGTTCCAAAGGTCAGAACAAATATTATAAATTAGAAAAATAATGAAACTACGATGTGGTTTAACCCATATGCATATAAGAATGTTCGGTGCATGACACTGCAGATGTTTCTAATTTATAATAATTGTTTTGACCTGTGGAACACTTTTACGCTAAAAATATATCTTTGAATAAATATAAAATGTCAAACTTCAAATTATTTAAGTCTGTTTTGTATACAAATGCAGCTATTCAAAGGGGAGTGGGGACATTTCTATTGTCTCTGCCTGTACACTTCGTCACAATTTTGAACCTACCTTACTACATCTGACAGTAACGCATGGTTTGTTGGGGTGTTTCCAATCCAATGGGCAGCAAAACAGGGCGGGTATTTCACTTGACCTGTGGGTGGCTCTTGGTGACCGATCGACTCTCATTGTCAGAGTCGTCCTGTTCATCAAGTCTTTGTGTCTACATTTAATAGTAATACTCTTCTCCATAATCTTAAGTATATATTTTATATACATTTTCATGTACATTTTTAATCCTCATTACAAATATTTAAAAATTTATAGATTTTATTTTTACAAAATATATATTTAAGATGTTCGTTTACTTCATTATGTAGTTTATGGCGCGAATGGCCCTAGTGGCCATTACGCCTTTCAATTCTCATCTTGCCTTCCTACCTACGCTTCAGGCACGAGGCACATGAAGATGGATGAAAAATAAAATATTGAATAATATTTTTTATATTATTTAATATGGATTTTTGTTTGGCAGTTAAATTAAAAGGTTTATTAAGTACAAGTTAAGTAGAACAAACGTAATGTATTTATATATGTACAAATCAAAGAAACACATTTGATATAATGATGGAAAATAATTTTGTCGGAGATTTTACAAAGAAAACACCGAGATATATAATAACTTTAGTAAAAGATAATTTAAAACCAATCCGAACAACAAGCACTAGTATATAACATATGTAAGTTTTTACCACTCTGTGTAACGTTGTTTTGTACGCGTTACGGCTTTCCGCACGCTGCGGTAATATTTGCTCTGGCGCCAGTCAGAAGAAGAGGGGAAACTTTAATATGGTATTTGAAGGAGGAGTAAGAAAAGGGGCGGTGACGGAGCATGCGGGTCCAAGTTAGCCCTGTGGAGGTTATGTCCAGGTTCTGTGCAATCAATGAATAAATTCAGTTTTCGAACTGTATTTATTTTCGGTAAAAACACAGGATAACATACCCTATCGAAGACGGCGTTGCGGATGCTGAATCGTTGGTGACACAACAAGAAGGCGGTTACATAAATTCTACCTTCGCTGGAATCACCTTCAAGTACTATAGTACAAAACTATTAGGAAATCTCTTGGCGGCAACGCCTACAAGACACCTGGAGAATTAATAGATAGTGTTTGCTCTCTATGGACACACCTGCAGGTTCTATATTAAGAAACTACTAGATAATCCTTCGGCGAAAACGCCAGCAAGACACCTGGAGTACTGTGACACAGTGTTTTCCCTCGGTAGACACACCTGCGGGTACTTCAGTAAGACTGCTAGGTTATCTCATAGCGGACTCGCCGGCAAGATACTTGGTGAACAGTTTGACAGAGTTTTGCCCTCGGTGGACACACTTGCGGGTACTACAATAAGAAACTTCTAGCTAATCTCATGGCGGATACGCCGGTGAGATACCTGGAGAACAGTTTAACCCAGCAATACAAATATATACGGTAGTGGGTTTGTCTCACCAAGTGTTTTTCGGCATCGATATCGAATAAATGTAAGCGGTGTTACGTTGTGCGCTTCGTGCGGTCCTTTGCTGATAGCTTTCAGTGATTGACTTTATTTTGATAAAAGACGTAGGCTCTTTTTATATCAATCGGGGTTTAGGTGAATACATGAGTAAAACGAACCTAAAAATACTATCCGATTTTTGGTTTTGACTAGATTACGGACAGAAAATATAGGCAGAGACTAATATTTTTGGTCGATCACCTGACTTCAACAAATTCAAAAATCCAAAAGTGTATCGGTTGGACTCGAACGCACGACCCACAGAGCCTTAGTCGACCTCATTTCTTTTCCAATAAGCTTTAGTTGTATTGAAAAATACATGTCCTCAATTTGGCTCAGTATTTCAAGAGTACGTATCATCCTGGATGCGCTCATGAAACATTGGTAGAGTCTGATAGGGAAGCCTATGCTTCAGTCGAAACGGGGTGTTGTGTTCGCGTATTGGCGTTAAGTTGCGGGTAAGAGTGTTGTGGTGTACTTTTGTGGTGTAGAATTTTGTGATAATTGTACTATGTGTTCTGTTAAGAATGTAGAATTTATTTGTGCGTCTATTTCCTTCAGTGTAGTGTATCTACCTAGCCGGGCAGCCAGACAATAGACCTTGTTCTGAACCTGGGTTTGTGGGCTGCACTTGTGATTTTGAATTGTTAGGTGAATGAATACCTTAATGTTGGAGAATTTGTGACGAAAGACGATGGTTTCTATTTTGTCTGCGTTGATTTTAATTTTCCAGAGTTCTCAGTATGGTATGAGTTTCTTGTTGTGAATTTGAATATGTAATACCGCCACCTGCGCACTGAGGTAGAGGTAAAAATAAACGGAGCCAAGGACGCTGCCTTGCGGGATACCTGTCACAATGGGTTCGATGGATGACTATGTGTTATTTATTTTGACTCTGAAGGATCGGTTTAGTAAGTATGAATTTATTAATTTTATTATTGTTAGAGGTAAATCGAGAGTAATCGGCTTGTGTATGAGTCCTGCTATCCAGACTCTATCGAAAGCTTTTTCGATGTCCAGCAGGACCATGGCTGTAACGTTATCTTTATTGAAGTTAGTACTGATGTCTTTTGCATTTCTGCAAACCTGCATAATAGTATTGTGTTTCGGTCTGAAGCCAAACGGGAAGTCAAGTAAGTTTTTTGCTTTTTGATTATTGCGTGTACTCTAGATAGGATTATTTTTCAGCTATCTTGGACAGGGTGTTTAACAAAGAGTTTATGCGATAACTGAGCGGGAAGGCTTTATCATTATTTGGCTTATGGATAGGGAATATTGTGACAATCTGCCAGGCAGCGGGTAAGTGCTGGAGTTTAAAGATGGAGTTTATTATATAGTGTAAGTGGACTATGGCTTTTTTGGAAAAATTTTTAAGGATTATATTTTCTATTCTATCAGGACCAGGAGCTTTGCGATTGGGTAAAGCGCGGACAATTTGGTGAATTTCTCTGAAAGAGGTAAGAAATTTACGCATGTTGTGTTCTGTATGATCACTATGAAGAAACGCACGCGTTTCTTCAACAATACGGTTTTGTGTTTGTGAATTTGGTGCGGTTCGGTGAATTTGCTCGAAGGTGTCGGCGATGCTCTCTGCCTTTTGTGCAGCTGTGCCGCCATCGAACCGTTATGGTTTAATGTTGGGATTGGTTGAAAAGGGCGTTTTAGAATCATGGTAACTTTCCATAGGGAGTTGTCATTGGGGATTAGAGTGCAAAGGTTTTTGTGACCAGATGTTGTTTGAATGTGTAGAAATAAGTGATTTAATTTGTGTCGTAAGTGAAATATAATCAAGTCTGAAACTTAGATCTCAGGTCCTCTGCCAACGTCTACGTGCATGGTTCTGTTATGAAATGATATCCGCTGCAGTTTGGGGTAGGTTGAGTTTACGGGGTTTGATTATAAGGTTTTGTGTATGATCGTTTTTAGGTCGTGTATGTTAATGTGTTGATCTCTAGCTCCAGTTTGGCTGGAGATAGGATGTTGTTGTTAATTTTGATGTACGAATCTAAAGTTTCGTGAATATCCTTCCAACTCGTATGTTTATATGAGGTTACCGTACGAGTGTGATTTTCTATGAGTTGATGGTGCAACTGGAATGTAAACGGGTTATGATCCGAATTACGTTCTGGGAGTGAGAGAGGGTGTGTAATATTCTTGCCATTTTTATTAATGATTATATCGATCGTGGTAGGCCATTCGCGGGGTAGTGGGTAAAATCATCGGTACATTGGACAATATTTGCGTGTGTCTGAACGTATTTTAGTAATTTCCGGCCGTTTTTGTTAGTGTGATGACAGAGTCAGTATATATGTGTTGCGTTCAAGTCCCCCACAAGGAGTGTCTTGGTTTTACGGAGATTGGACGATAGGTCTTGCATTGTGAAGTGGTTAGAAGGGCGGTTGTATGCTACGGTGATGGTTGTATTGCCTGGAAGTGGTATTGAGATTACTTCCAATGAGGATGGGGGTGAGACTATGAGGGAGTAAGGTACGCTGTTCTTCACCAGCGCTGCAACTCTTCCAGACTTCCTGTATGTTTGTGTAGGTCTGTCTGCCCGATATATAGTATAGTGTGGGATTTTGAACGTGTTTGTGTGGTTCAAGTGTGTTTCGTTTATTAGCATAATGTGTATTTTGTATTTGTTAATGAAATATTTAAGATCCCCTAACTTACTCAGTATTCTTTTTACGTTCCAGGAAGACACATTTAGTGTTTAATTTGATGACTTACTCGTCATTGAAGAAACAGAAGAGCACAATCATTCGCTAACTGGGAGGCGTCACCTTCAGCTTAGCTGCCAGTGTTTTTATTTTCACCAAGGGTTGTTTAAGGTTGATATATGAAATTATTTGTTCCTGAAATCTCGTCCAAGTTAGTAAATTCGTAATTTTTTGTTTTATTTGTAGGCTAGGGCTGTTGTTGGGGTTGTTCGGCAAAAGACGTTTTGGTTCGAAGAAGCTCCGGAAATTGTTGTTTATTGAGCCGTAGTGGTTGTGTGCAAGTGGATAGGGTTGCTAGTACATGATGTTTTCGGGACCAGGCGGTGGCGGTAGGGAGTGGTGCAGGAAGGTATGTTTTGTTGTAGTTGTGTTTTTTTTTTGTGTTCTGTGTTTCGAATAATTTATTTTTTTTTATGTACATAATACTGTCATTGGAGGTTTGGTCAATTCGGTTTGGTTTGGGTGAAGTTAATGTTCCTCTCAGTAGTTTTGGCCGGTTTCGTCATTGTTAGTTTTTTATTGTTTATTGTACGGTATTTGGTTATTGTGAAGGCCTCACTTACTTCTGAGAATATGGTGTTTAGTGGAGCCGGAGTAATTGCTGGGCTAGGTGTTGATATTTACGGTGGTGACTAGGGATCCATTTCCATTACTGCTTCTCCAGTGGAGTCTGAATTTGATTCAAGATCTACATTTGTTTCTTCTAGTGGATATTCGCACGTGGACGCTAGATCTTCTTCTAATGTAGTCAGATCGAATCAATTATTATGAGATCACCAACCACTAAAATTTTCCATCTACGTGGCATTCTAGTTTTTAATGATCCCTATCGAAACAATTTTGAGCTCAATTATTATGAGATCATCAATCACTAAAATTTTGCAACCCTGTGGCATTCTAGATTTTGATGATCCCTGCAGAATATTAATAACCACGAGGAGTATGAAATAATTCTTCATTCTTCTTTTTGACTATCCGCTAGTAGCAAGTAATCGACTCAATATTGAATCAGTTATTATGAGATCACCAACCACTAAAATTTTCCATCTACGTGGCACTCTAGTTTTTAATTATCCCTATCGAATCAATTTTGAGCTCAATTATTAAGAGATCATCAATCACTAAAATTCTCCAACCCTGTGGCATTCTAGATTTTGATGATCCCTTCAGAATAATATTAACAACGAGGAGTATCCCATATTTCTTCATTCTTCTTTTTGACTATGTTATAACTCTTCATTCATCTTCTTAATTATCCTAATGGAATCAGCCGCTGGTAGCAAGTAATCGACTCAATATTGAATAAATTATTATGAGATCACCCACCACTAAAATTTTCAATCTACGTGGCATTCTAGTTTTAAATGATCCCTATCGAATCAATTTTGAGCTCATTTATTATGAGATCGTCAATCACTAAAATTTTCCAACCCTGTGGCATTCTAGATTTTGATGATACCTGCAGAATATTAATAACCACAAGGAGTATCCATTAATTCTTCATTCTTCTTCTTGACTATCCTTTAACTCTTCATTCGTCTTCTTGATTATCCTAATGGAAGCAGCCGCTGGTAGCAAGTAATCGACTCAATATTAAATCAATTATTATGAGATCACCAACCACTAAATTTTCCATCTACGTGGCATTCTAGTTTTTAATGATCCCTATCGAATCAATTTTGAGCTAAATTATTATGAGATCATCAATCACTAAAATTTTCTAACTCTGTGGCATTCTAGATTTTGATGATCCCTGCAGAATAATAATAACCACGAGGAGTATCTAAGTATTCTTCATTCTTCTTCTTGACCATCCTATAATTCTTCATTCATCCACCATTGCGAAGTGCGTACACAAAAAATTTGTGCAATTATGTTGTAATGTGGTCATCTCTAAAATTGGAATAGTGATTTTATAGGATACATCAGATATCAGTCAAACGGTCACCATTTTTTTACCTTAATAAAACACATAATTTGAAAATATTTACGGTACTTGTATTAATGTATCCTAAGAAAATTTTGTAATATTTCCAGAAATATCCTGTGACCTAATTTTGAGATATCAGCACTACCAGTCACAGCGCTCGCAGTCACACGGTTACCATTTTGTTACCCTAATGAAACACATTTCTTGAAAATATTTACGGTACTTGTAGTTATGTATCCTAAGAACATTTTGTAATTTTAGCAGAAATATCCTGCGACCTATATTGAGAAATCACCGCTACCGGTCACAGCGCTTGCAGTCACACGGTTACCATTTTGGTACCATAATTAAACACATTTTTTGAAAATATTTATGGTTATGTGCTCAAAGTATATTTAGTAAATTTTTCAAAAATATCCTGCACAACGATATTGAGGAATCAGCTTTTATTTGTTCCGCACGTCATACAATGTCCGTTCTGTTACCCTAAATAAACACATCTTTGGAAAATATTTTTAGATCTTGTAGTTGTTTATTCCAAGAATATTGTAAGAAATTTTGGCTCAAATTCTGCGATTCAATTTTGAGTTAGCAGAGCTAATTTGTTCCGCAAGTCACACCATGATTGATACTCTAATAAAACACATTTGTTGAAAAAAAATTTCCAGCATGTAGATATTTCATCTATGAATAAACACAGTAGTTGACCTAAAAATTGTGGTATATTGTATATACCAATTAAAATAAGTATAGGTATAATATATATAATGGATTTATTAAGTTTCAAGCCTTTAAATAGCATTTATAGACTATAACATTAGCTTGGGAATTTTTTTTTACCGTTGGCAACCCTTTTCATCGTTGACTTTTCGCCGGTAACTTCTCGTACATCTCACTATGTAAGTTTATAATATTTTTCACTAATTATATTGCAGACATCTGTTCTACGTTCTTTGAAATACACGTTTACATATTACATTGTATTTGTCAATAATATTTTACCATTTTGTTCACACTAGCAGGTTTATTGGTACGATGCACCCCGAGGTTTATTTGCATGAGACACTCTGATTTAAACACATCCATTTATTACATTATCTTTACTAAACCACTTGAACACTTGTTTATAACACTCAGAGCATTATTGATTTATTAATACCAGAATGCAAATCATAAATAGAACGTATTCCATCACACGCCGAAAAATTTTCGTACTTCTCGCAGGTGACAGCAAGCAAGAAGCGTACGCGCCTGTGGAGTGCTATAGGCTGCGCAAGGCATCGTAGTGGGGGAGGACTGTCCAATCTGCCATGTTCCATTTGATGTAGCTTGGTTTTGCACTTTTACAGGGTTGTTCAATCATCGTTGAAGTGAGTTATGCATTTTAAACAAAAGTCCTTGCAAAGTAATTCTACAATTTCAAAGCAATTAAGAAATGTTATACCTGACAACTATTTAAAGTTCTACCGAATGTCCACCGTGTTTACAAAAAAGGTGACTGAGATTCGGGTCGGACGGTCTCTCAAATATTTATTTTTAAAAATATATATTCACATATGTACCACTTCTATTAAATAATAAAATTTTAAATTAGTCATAGGTAAGATCGTCCTCTCAGTTGCTGTAAGTTTCTTGGTGAACATGGAATAAATATACGAATTGTGGTTAGCTCATTTCATAATTTTACGATATTTCTAATTTATAATATTTGGCTAGTGTAACGAATATAGGACTATGTGAAAATCAATTTATCTGAAAATAATGTTAAATTAAAGTTTTATATTCCTTAAAAACATTGAAATTATCCTTTCTAAATACATCAAACAGTTCGTACATCATGCTAATTTAATCTAAAATATAAGCTTGTAAAGGTACATAATAGTATTAGAATTAAGGAGTCTTTCTCATAAATCACATTACAAAAACTACTTTTTTAGATATATTTTTTTGAAGTATCCTTTTATTTATCATAAAAAATATAAATTGCACATAAAAGTATACATCTTAGACTGTCTATGAAAAATTTCATTTTTATGTTTTTGGCTTGAAATGCCTGCTTGAAGAAGGCGCCACTTCGAGTGCTCATTTTGAAAACTCACATTTGCTGGCATTGTTGCTCTGCTGATTATAGAAAGACTTATATTTAAGGACTGAACTACTATTTAACCGATTTCTTGAAAATTTGAAAAAATGTCACGCTTTTTAAAAAAAAAGTTGAAAAAATGGGCCTTTTTTTAGTTTTAGAACTCTTTCTAGAAGCCGATCTTTACAATTGAGAGTCAAGTTGTGTTTCAGTCTATGTTGAATTTACTTAGGAATAAAATGCCGAATAAAAACCGATCTAACGTATAGATATTTGTCAGCGATGGCAGCAAATTTTGAAAATGTAGTTTCGAGATAAATGATAAATTTTTTTTAAAATAAAAAATTGACTTAAAACTGCTAACTCGTCTATCCCAGGATCATATAGTAAGCCATACATCTCTTCATTTGCATCTTCTTGGACTTGGCGTTGATTTTTTCGCGTAACTCTCACTACTTTTGAAGTTGCGCTCATGCGTTTTTCTGATATAGAGATGCGTTTAAAATCTCTATATTCTACACAATAGTCCAAATTACATTTTTCATATCTTTGAATAAATTTGGATTATTTTGGATGGCTAATCCATAATATAAAGAACATTTCTTCATTACTTTTCCAGGGAAATCTGTAGTTTTTATTTTGCCAATTTACGTTTTTTTGCCGATGGTATAGAAATGGCAATATCTGCGTTTTGTTACGCTACATTTTTATCTAATTTTTTTATTTCAGTGATGGTTTTTTTTACGTCTTTCAGCCGCCTGAACATTCGTTTTCCAACGTGTAGAGCGCATTCAAGTTAAGTGACTAAGAAATTTTCTCCATACGGGTTTGCTTGTAATATACTCTTGAAAATTTTACTGTCACCATCGCCTATATAATGCATGTTATATTTCATTTATTATTATAGCTATCGAATTAATATTTTAAAACCGCATTTTTAATACAATTACAAATACATTTTTGTAAATAAAAAAATCGATTTTTTGAAAGTGGTTTATGATAAAGACCCCTTAAATAAGATGTTTATATAATGTTCATATATTTGTGCGTAGAATAAATTCCGTTTATAGAAAACATTCTATATATAATGTTAAAAAGTTTTTTTTTATTGATGTATCATTGAAATTAACATGTAGCTGTGAACCATTGACAAATTAAAAAATTATGTAATGAATACATTTTTACGTAGGTAAAAGAAAAAAATTAGCACCGATCGGTTTAAATATGGTGCGTCCAAGTGTCTTCTGGATGAGATCTTGTTTAGCGTTATTAGCAGTATGTATATATGTGAATATCATCTGCCAAAACCTATGCTACTTTGATTTAGAATTTCTTAAAATGCATATCAATGTGAAGTTTTGGGTTTTCGGTTACACCACTGGTTTATAAATCAGCGTTATTTTGATGTAATTTGTTTTTCGACTGGTGAAGTTAATAATAAATAAAAAAAATTTCTTGGAGGATCTGCAGTGTCACGCACCGAACTTTCTTATACGCATATGGGTTAAACCATATTGTAGTTCCATTAATTTTACTTTCTTATACGCAGTATAAGTAAGTATTGTAATCATGAAAAATTTCGAACTCGAGATTTTAACGGAAATATACGTTTTGACCTTCCCTGAATCGAGTCCGATTATTTTTGGAATGACATCCGTCTGTGTGTGTGTATTTGTGTGTGAATGTGAGCGCTCTACAGCCTAAACGGCACGAAAACCTCCTATTTTTGAAAACTATATTAAGTGTATGCTTACTCTACTAATTTTTTGCAATTTCTGCAATTACACAAAAACAGTTGCAGTTACAGAAAAATTGTGAGAATAAAAATTTTAGATATTGGCCTTTTGTACAACTTTTATTTGAAACTTTTTTTCTCAAACGGTTCCGGAAACAAAAAAATGGCTCTTGAAATTTCTTCATATTACATTTAATTTTACATTAATGGTATCATCTGCGCCGGTCAATTGCAATTTTAATTAACAAAAAAGCCTTTCATAATTTGTAGTTTGACATTTTATATTTATTCAAAGAATTATATTTAGCGCAAAAGTGTTCCAAAGGTCAGAACAAATATTATAAATTAGAAAAATAATGAAACAACGATGTGGTTTAACCCATATGCATATAAGAATGTTCGGTGCATGACACTGCAGATGCCTCTAATTTATAATATTTGTTCTGACCTGTGGAAAACTTTTACGCTAAAAATATATCTCTGAATAAATATAAAATGTCATACTTCAAATTATTTAAGTCTGTTTTGTATACAAAGCTTAAGTTTAAAATTTCATAATTTTCCCTCTAGCCGTTTGGGCTGTAGAGCGTCCACATACACACACATACACACAGAGACACACACAGACGGACGTCATTCCAAAATTAGTTGGAATAGATTCAGGGAAGGTCAAACGTATATTTCCGTTAAAATCTCGAGATCGAAATATTTCATGTTTGCAATACTTACTTATACTGCGTATAAAAATGTAAAAAACGCTGAACGTTTCAACAATCAGTTGTCTTCATCAGGAGACTACAAAGGAGCATACAACTCAAATATCAGTAGCTTATATTTATATAAAATACAAATTATGTCTCGATTATACACACCAATACTTACATTTTTTCTTTCTTATACGCAGTATAAGTATTGTAATCATGAAAAATTTTGATCTCGAGATTTTAGTGGAAATATACGTTTTGACCTTCCCAGAATCGATTCCGACTATTTTTGGACTGACATCCGTCTATATGTGTGTGTGTGTGGGCTCTTTACAGCCAAACAGCTAAAAGGAAAATTATGAAATTTTAAACTTAAGATATTTATGTTCCAGGCAAGAAAACCTTTTACTTTTGAAAACAATTTGCTGACCAGAAGTACATGTTTAATCAAGTTTTGTTTTGCAGTTTCTGCATTTACTCAAAATAAGTAGCAGTTACAGAAAAATTGTTACAATAAAAATAAAAGATATCAGCATTCTGTACAACTTTTATTTGAAATCTTTTTTCCCAAACTGTACCGGTAGCAAAAAAATGGATCTTGAAATTTCTTCTCATTATATTTATTTTTACATAAATCGTATCATTTGAGCCTATCCATTGCTTATCAAAAAAAAATAGACTAAAATAATTTGACGTTTGACATTTTTTATTTATTCTATGAAATATATTTAGTGTAAAAGTGTTCCAAAGGTTAGAACATATATTATAAATTATAAAACTAATGAAAATAGGATGAGATTTAACCCAAAAGCGAATAAGAAAGTTCGGTGCATGACACTGCAGATGTTTTTAAGTTATAGTTTATCATTATTATGCTGAGCGCGTTATAATCGGTTTAGGTGGCATATTTATATTTTTATTTATAACTTTATTTATATCACGCCACTCTCAGAGGTGTCTTTACAAATACTATTTTTGTACATGAAATTAGACTGTTAACTAGAATATATTCGTTTCTTATTGTTTCGCAAACACGGTTAAGCCCATGTGCGGAACAAGTAAAATGAATAATGTTTGGATAAAACACTTTCAAATCAATGGCACGTTTTTTCATGTATGCTTCAGCGTCTGTGAATAATAGTGTCACTCTCTCATGTTTAATACCATTTGACCATAGTATTCCTGAAATAATTTTATAGTCAAATAAATATTTTATATCATTATATGAACATAATATAATATTTAATATATAAATTTAAACAACTAACCTAGAGAGTTATTTCCAAATCTAGCAACCGTAGTATGATTTGTTTTCTCCAAATGTTTGCAAGCTAACAAATATGGTTTAGATGCAGCTTCATCTGATAATTTACCTACAATGGAATTTGCCATGAATCGTCCTACCGCATCAGTCGTTTCATTCACAGTTATCCAAATATCAGATTTTCCAATTTCATTTCAAGTTCTTGAGAGAACCTACGCAATAAAAAGACATTTATTTATAAATTGGTTATTTTGTAAAATAAGAAATACAACCTTCTCATATGTTTTATTTAAAAATAGTTTCCGTTGATTGATTTGTCACATTCCTATTGCAATATTTCACAAAAAAAACATCTTAGATTTGGATTGCCTCAAATAAATCCATGAAAAACTCATTATTGAAATTATTATCTGAACAAACTTAAGAGTTGTTGCTGTTTATTCCGCTTAATGTTGGTAATGTGAAGTTTAGTTTTTTCATGTCGTTCCACATGAAATTCTTTTGTACATGTAATCTTAAAAAATAAAAATCATAAGCATAACCCTAAAAAATAGTTACATATTTTATACAGTTACCATTTTACTGCAAGCAGTACAGAAAACATTGTCACCGTCTAATTTGAAGTCTTTTTTCCACGTATCCATTTAATTATTAATTTAGTGTTCGAAAAACTACACTACGCACTCGACAACAGCATATACTGTAGCGAAACTCCAAGTACTGTACATAGCGCGTATGCGATACTGAGTGCATTGCCAAAATGACCGAGTATGATGCATTTGAAATTGAATATGTTTTCAAATGAACATCTCAAATTGAATTATTAAATGTCCATTAAAGAAAAATGCTATTCTTAGGCAAAAATAGTACTGAATAGACCAACAATATGTAAAAAAAGCTGACGTGTTTGTCACTGGACTTTCTTATACGCATTCTAAGTAGTTCGTTAGAATTAAAAAAAAACTCATGCACTGATATCTAAAACTAATTTTTAAGAAATTTTGATAAACATAACAAAAATATCGTCCGCTAAATATATCCGCAATTGTATACAAATGACAACAATCAGCTAAATTTCACGACCCATGCAATATAAGATTATATTTCTTATCAAGATAAAACGGAAATTATTGAACATGTATGATTTTAGTTAGTTGTGTATGACATTTTTATAGCTGCATTACGTTATTCGTCAGTGCATACTTGTCTGTGGATCAGCTCCAGACATACTGTGGCAGTAGTTGATCTACTGCAAGAGGACAAGAGAAGTATTGAATCTAATATTGATAAGAACTTAATTTTTGTTGTAACCGGTACCTTTTCTGAAAATACATTTCAAATAAAAGATATGCGAAATTTTAATATCTTTATTTGCATTCTTACTAATATTGCTGCAAGTCTTACCGCTTTTGAGTTAAAGCAGAATATTGAAAAAAACACTCTATGTTTTGTAACCAATACCTTTTTTGAAAAATATTTCCAAATAAAAGTTATGCGAAATATTATTAGCTTTTATTTTTATTCATAAAATGTTGCTTTAAAAACTACCGTTTTTGAGTTGTAGCAGAAAATGCAAAAAATGACTAGAGTAAGCATGCAATTCATGTTGGAATATTCTTTTCAAAAATAAAAGGTTTTCCTGCCAGGCATATACAAATCTTAAGTTTGAAGTTTCATAATTGTATCTTTTACTGTTTAGGCTGTAGAGCGCACACATACACACACATAGACGTCTTCTCGCAAATATTCAGATTCGACTCAGGGAAGGTCAAAAGATATATTTTCGTTAAAATCTCGAGATCGAAATTTTTCATGATTACAATACTTACTTATACTTTGTATAAGAAAGTAAAAAGGCAAAACCTGTCAAATTGTTTAAAATAGGATAAATAGGCAAAACTGAATTTGTCTTAAAATAAAAATAAACATAAGAAAAACAAATGAGTGCCATCTATTTTGATCTATCTGTGATACAAAAAATAGGCGAAAACCTCAAAATCCTCAGCCTAGTCATTATAATAAAATAAAGAGTCATGTTGTTAAATCATTATTTACATATAATCTTCACCGTAAGTAAAACAATAAATAAATAAGTCAATAACATTTAAAAATTATCACTGCTATTTTAAGATTTTTTTTTTTTTTGGAAACATGGCTATTTTATTCTTTGATTCTAATTGTTCTTAATCAATTAGTAACCAATTGTTTTTTGTTCATTTATAGTTCTTAGTATATTTTTAGTAGTGCTTTTTTGCTATTTGTTGTTTTATAAGCTCTAATTTAGTGTATTATATTTATGGCAAACGTTATTATACATAACATACAAGTTGTCAATACCAGTTTGCATATTAATACTATTTTTATCCTTTGCTATTTGTAACATTTCCAACGATAACCTTTTTGTAATTTTTTTTTCTCTTTTAATTATTATAGTGTCTTCAAACTTCAAAGTGTGTTGTTTTATAAGGCAGTTTTCTACTAGGGCACATTTAATCTGATTTGTAGTGTTATTTTCCGAGTTTCTTTTATGTTCCTGTAATCTAAATTTAAGGTATCTTTTTGCTTGGCCTGTATATGTGCTAGTGCAATCATAGCAAGGGATTTTATAAATTACGTTGGACTGTAATTCTTATGGTATATCATCTTTTAATTGTGACAATAAGTTGTTTGTAGATTTTTTCATGTTTAAAATCGAGATATAATTTGTATTTTATATAATTATAAGAGTAGAAATAATGGTACCGAAACCAGACACCTCTGGAGGGGGATGGCGCAAGTCAGGGTCAAGATAAAATACTTTTGACATGACGACATATGCTTATGGAATTTCCCTCATTGAATAAATTCCTAAGATATGACGTGTTTAATAATAACACAAATTATTATTGTTCAGCAGAACTTAGTAAAAGAATGCGATTGAAACTCTGTAAGATTAATTCGTTGAAATATGTATCTTAAATGCTATTTTCGCTAGTACGTATATGTAGAAAGTCTTGAAAAGACCGTAATGGGGTATAATCCATGTAGCCGAGGTTTAATAACTGTATACACGTAAACTTGTGTTAGAAAGTTAGAAAAGAATTAAGGGGTTATAAAATGGTGATTGCATGTTTCTATACATGTATACTTTTATAATTCTTATATTCCTTTTTGCTTACGCCAGTCAAGGTCAAGAGAAAATACCTATAACATGACGTCATTGAATAAATTTCTAAGATATGACGTGTTTAATAATAACGCATATTATTATTGTTCAGCAGAACTTACAAGGGGAAACCACGTAGTGTGGGTCACCGATTTGGCTGACATTTTGCCAGATGGTAGGCGACGGAATAAAAATGACACAAATTTTGCCATTTTATGCACTTCACAAGAAAACTCGAGAAAATCGTATTCAAAGTTTTCACTTCTTGTTTTGTAGAAAAAATGATACTTTTTCAGAGCGGTGGCGTTGAGCAGTGGATAGCGAGCTGGCGTACACTACATGATAAAATCACCACAGAAACCTTACACTATCTAAATTCGACACACAACACTGACACAAAGACGCTGGCCAGATTCCTTACAACCCCCTCCGAAAATTATAAAATCTTTTCCAAATCGCAAAGCACCCGGACCAGACCAAATAGAGAACCTTATCCTCAAAAACCTATCCCGCAAATCCATCGTTCAACTCCACTATATAACTAATGCAATCATTAAATTTCAACACTTCCCACCTGCATGGAAGTCTGCTATAGTGCATGCTATCCCTAAGGCTAAAAAAGACCCGCAATCCCCTACTAGTTACTGCCCCATTAGCCTCCTTAACCCTTTATCCAAATTGACAAAAAAAGTCATCCTCTCCCGAGTGGCTGATATCGACGCTGGTAGTTCTCTGACGCCTGATCACCAGTTTGGCTTCCGAGCCAGACATAGCACGGTGCACCAGGTGTCCAGAATTGCGACCGATATAGCCACCCAATTCAACAAAGATAAGGCCATGGTCCTATTGGACATTCAAAAGGGCTTCGATACGGTCTGGCCAGTGGGGCTAATGGCCAAACTTATTTCCTTCAAATTCCCTCCCATCTTAACCAAACTCCTCTACTCATACCTAACAAACAGGACCTTCCAAGTTAAAATCAATTGTTCCGTCTCAAAACCTAGACCAATCGCAGCAGGAATTCCGCAAGGCAGCGTCCTTGGCCTTGTCCTCTTCATCCTCTTCATAAGCAATATCGCCACGTTTCTAAATACAAAAACAGTGCAATACGCCGACGACACCGCCATTTACGCACATTCATTCCACGCGCAAATTGCAACCAAACAACTACAAATCCACTTAAATATACTCCAACCATACTGGGGCAAGTGGAAGATTCACATCAACGCACAAAAAACCGAAACCATAGTCTTTACACGTAGATTCAAACACAACAACGTAACTTCCCCACTTATTTAACCAAAAAATCATACCCACAACCACAGTCAAATACCTTGGAATACATTTATACAAATCATTTAGACATGGCCAACACATCAAATACGCAATCACTAAAGCATATGCCGTCATTCGCAACCTCTACCCCCTCCTAGCCCAAAATAGTACCCTCACAAACAAAATCTAACTGCTCATTTACACAGCAATCATACGCCCCATTGTCACGTATGCAGCCCCAGTTTGGTGCAACACCACTAGTTCATCCCTACTGCCGCTGCAGCGCCTCCAGAGTAAGTGCCTACGTTTGGCTATCAGCTCTTGAAGGTACACTCGCGTCACAGAACTACACGAAAAAGCAAATAAACCATACATCAAACATTACATAGAACAAATGTCACAGAAATTCTACACCAACACATTAAACTCAAACAAACTTATCAATACAATAACTCACACCCGTAACAACAACACAACACGTAGACTCAAACACAAGCTACCCTACCAAACACTGCCCATATTTCTAGAGGATTTCCACGAACATAACACCTACATAACACAACACTAAAGCCAGCACACTACACAGAACAACTTCATCAACAAAAGACTAGGAAATACAAAACAACAATAAACAAAAACAAAACACACTTGATGTAGCAAAATGCCTACACTACGTGCTACAACCATCACCAGCAAGTGTTTTAAATATTTTTAATGTTTTTAACCTAGTTAAGATAGCATAAGTTTTACAAAAACATCTCTTCACTTTCATCTAGGATTAAGTGGGTTTTTTGGTCTCCTCCCTTTCCTACAAAACACACAATCCTCACACGAAAACTTAAACCAAAACTGTAACATTTCAATAACACAATGTAAAGCAGACAACGCAATATACACCAACACAGATATACACTCCCTATGTAAGTGGGAGCTCTGACAAAACCAACAATGTTTTCCACTTAGTTCATAAGAACTATGTATTTTATAAAATTATATCAAATAAAATACATTGAAAATGAAAAAAAATGAAAGTGAGCTGGCGTACAGAGTCGTCGGTCAGGAGTTCTAGACCGTACTCCGTCGCCTTTTTTCTGCTGCATAAAAAAAAAAATTTTTCTTATTGCAAATAAAAATAAACTTTGATAAATTTAATAATATTTATTAAAACATTTGTAAGATTTATATAATATAAAATATTTGTTATAATTTTTATTTTTTTATTTGTGTATTGGGATTGTAATTTGTTGGAAAGGAGGTACCAAAAACCCATTTAACTCTTTTAAATAATGAAAGTTATTTTTGTTACAACTTACTTACGTCAGCTCGCTATCCACTGCGCTACGCCACCGCTCTGAAAAAGTGTAATTTTTTTTTCTACAAAACAAGAAGTGAAAACTTTGAATGCGATTCTCTCGTGTTTTCTTGAGAAGTGCATAAAACGGCAAAATTCGTATCATTTTTATTGCGTCGCCTACTATCTGGCAAAATTTCAGCCAAAACGGTGACCCACACTGCGTGGTTTCCCCTTGTTAGTAAAGGAATGCGATTGAAACTCTATAAGATAAATTCGTTGAAATGTGAATTAAATATCTTAAATGTTATTTTCGCTAGTACGTATATGTAGAAAGTCTTGAAAACACCGTAATGGGATATAAACTATGTAGTCGAGGATTAAAAGAATGCGACTTGTTTAATAATTACACACATTATTATTGTTTTGCAGAACTTAGTTAATGGATGCGACTAAGAGTAATTTGTTGAAATATAAATTAAATATCTTAAATGTTATTTTTGCTAGTACGTATTTGTAGAAAGTCTTGCAAGATCGTAATGGGCTTAAACTATGTAGCCGAGGTATCAATTACTGTAAAAACGTAAACTTGTGTTAGAAGGAATTAAAAGGGACTAAGGGATTAGAAACGGGCGATTCCTCAGACATTACTCGCAAAACTGAAATTTTATTTGACAATTTTAAATAATTCTCTAGCAAGGGGTGGTCAGAAAGAAAAGGATACAGGCTATATCTGTTACTGTTTTAAGATTTCAGAAGTATATATACTCTGATATTTTAATATAGTTACATTAATATACTCTTACTGTTGTTCTTGTATTAGTTATCATGTCTGCAAACATCAATATCTTCAACAGTAACGTGTTGCACAAAGGTCGACCAGTGGCAATTGTTACTCCGAATACTGCCAATGTTAAAAGGTAAATATTTTATTAATGCATTATTACATTAAATAAATAAATATATTTATATATATATATTTATATATATATATATATATATATATATATATATATATATATATATTTATTTATATATATAAATATATATATAATGTCTTTTATTTTAATTGCTTATCACTCTGCATTTAATTTAAAATGTCCATAAATTATGAATATTACTTAATGTTATTTAATATTAGGGCAATAACTCCGACTGTTATAACGGTCGACGATAGTGATGACGATTTAACCCAGATGGACCCTGCTCCCACCGACGATACTGTAAGATCTGACCGTTTCGTAGCGTCGGATGACGACGAGTTCAGCAAGCACGAGTAGACCTGGAGCAAGGACGATGACAGTGAGGGATCAGATGACCTCGTCTGAGGGTTTTCTTCAGTGAGGGTTCCTGTGCTCGACTGAGTGACCCTAGGAGAACTTGAGACAGTTTTTACTGCTATTGCAGAACGAAATCTACCAGTTTACGGCAGTGGCTCTGGAGGGATATTCGTCATACCTGCACACGAGTACAAACATGAAGATCGTTTAGTATCCCGGAATGTTTTCTAAGTATCCGGAAATATTCATGTTATTACGGGGTTAAATCCCTATAGTAATTTTAATACCGAGGTTAGAGTTACAACAGGACATCGCAGTATAGTCATCGATGAGTGTATGGAACTTTCAAAAGTCCTTATTCGTATGGCGGAGTATTCACAAATAAGAACAGGCAATGAGTATGAGTATCCACTTTAAGCGGGGTCTATAGAAGTGTGTCACGTTGGACGACGTGATTTAAAATTAAGAAGAAATCAGACCTTTATCTTGCTTAAGGAAGATGATATAGCGCCGATTTCTGTTATTTTAAATTACGCTGCCAAAGTTGTCACGCAACTGCAGATGCTGAATTCTAGCGTGCAGATAATATACAGAAAGACGTTGCAGAAGTGTGTTATTACCCAGATCAGAACGGGAAAGGCTGTAGTTTAAGATATCAGCTGAAAAGGAACAATGATTTTGACGATGCAAGTTTAATTTTATGGGAAATGGTGTGAGGATACAAAATAAAATTATATTTAGATCTAAGATATATAAAGTGATTAATTTTAAAAACTAAAACATTTATTATTTCAATTTAATACCGATGTAGATTTGTGTTTATGTGTATGTGTGTATTTAAAAATATATATAATTATTATAAATAAAAAGTTTTTATTTTAAAATTTATTTATTTATTTTGTATTACAGAAAAATAACAGTCAAATAAATCTTTTACATAGCTATCATTATTCGCTTTATTATTATTAGTAAATTTAAATATGTTCACAAATTCTTTTAAAGAATAACCATCTATTCTAAATAACAGAAACAGTAAACAATAATGTCCGCATACAGACGTAAATGTATCTTGCAACATGGTTGAATTATAAGTCCAGATATTAGAGTTACTTCTTATGAAATTCAAACGATGATATTTGCGAAGTGGTTTTCCATAAGAATCGAAATATTCTCCGTATCCATTACGGTCGATAAAAATGGCAACCCAGTGTGTCCCAGGAAGAGTGTCGGTGTCCGTGTTAACGACTATTGCACACGGATATTTCACTTTAAAAGGTAGTCTATTAGCAGCATATACTCCATATTCATGAGCATGACGGAATCGACTGCTGAGAATCGTTGCGATATATGCCGCATTCTTCTTTACAATCAGTGTTGTACCAGTTTCTAAGAATGAGTTCGTTTGAAACAGCACATATCTTGTTTCTAAGAGAAAATGGAATAACACACTTTGTAATAATACAATCGTTTTGTATCTGTAATTCTTCTAATAAGGGACACTTAAAGTCTGTCAAATCACAGATATCATAACGTATTCTACCAATAATCTTCTTCTTTTCCAACCCTTTCACAAACACGTCTTTCATATCACCCGTTACAACATTTCGTAGTATTGGCTGAAGATTTGCGTATTCAACCCAACCGCCATTGCAGTGGAGACCGTTATGAATAGTTCGTATCCAGTGGTTTGTGGAATGCGTATAAGTATTTAGCACATCTTTCTCGTACGGCGGTTTAAACAGAAAATTATGTGTAAAAATCGTTATCCAGTGTTATTATTGCCAATTCTTTAAGTACGAATTCTTTATTAATTCCGTAGTAGCCTTGCAAATCAATTATAACACCCATTTTGTGTAACGGTAGAGAGTAAACTATTGTGAGTTATAAAAATAATAAAAAAATTTACCACCACATTCCGATTCTTATCAATTTGGATAATATTACCAAATTCCGAATAAATAATACAGTTTACCGTTTCTGTAAGAGGCTCTGCAAAGCTAACTTCAAACCGAAGCGAAGCATGGCGGGTTAAATTCCAGTGTGACGTACTACTAGCCGATAGATCAGGGGTTAAATTGAATGCAATCAGTCGAAACCCCTCTGGATAATCTTCTCTAGTTATTGAGTTACCTTCATTTGATAAATGAATATACGTTCCCAAGAAAAGTGTATTATACATCTGTATATATGCTTGTTTATCTTTAAAACACGGCTGCAATGATTTAGACGGAATTTGTTGACCGTTTATACATATTGATAAGAAACTGGTGTTATAATGTTGAAAATTGAACGGATTTGATGTATACACGCCATTGAATGAAGTATTGGAGACAAAACAATTACGCATCGTTTCGGTAACTGTCCAAGAAATATATAATCTAAAGATTTTCTCTGGACTCCCGCTGGTATGGTAATCGCTTTACACTCGGCCCTTGTGATAGCATACTTAGCCGTTGTCATTGCAAGAGTTTCGTTGTGTGCTAATAAGACTGTCAGATTGATATTCATACGACGTCCTAAAAGTGTAGCTTCTGTTATTTGAACTTTAAAATTGCATGCATCTGTCTTATTCGCATTTCCACACCGTTGATTAGAAATTTTTCTTGGTTAAAAAGATTAACGTGTAAATGGCCTACCATGTCAATATTTCTATTTTTAGCTGCGAATTGTTTACGCTTTTCATACCCTTTATTACTGTCTTCTTTAGCATCCATTTTACCAGGAGAGTCAACGTACCATAAAGACGATGTAAGATGTGAAGTTTTAGCATCTTGTCCATAGTTGAGAAGTGTTTCAATATACGATCGATAGGCGTACGTGTTGTTAGGAGGTGACACCAGATTTTGATTTAGATAAATATCCACTTGACTGAATAGCGAATGAAGCCAATTATTTACAGGTGCTACATTATCATCTACGGTCAAATCTTCGTTTGTATCCTTCACTATTTTAACACATAAATAGAGCATTGTCTGCGATAAATCTATATACTGATCACCATGACCGGGGATAACAAATTCAATGAGACTGTCGTATGATAGAGTTGATACCGGTTTATAGTTAATCCATTGTCCGGTTCCAATACTAGTCTGTATCGGAGGCTATGCGAAAATATCTTATTCCGATTTAACACATTCACAAGACTGAGAGTGTAAAATAGCCATTTTAATTAAATATATCACGAGTGGTTTTCGATTTGTTCTTTACACGTCTGTTCGATGAACGGGATTAATTACGTTTCACTGATACACGCTTCATTTTATATCCAGATCCTGTGAATAGCGTGTCAATTTTGCTTTCAGCCATGCGTTTTAAATTGTTTTTTGCTTCAGATAAACGATTTTTTATGGCTTCTTTGATGGGTTGCTATAAATTTAGATCCCACAGAAAATTTTTATCGGTACTCGCTGCTTCTCTACCAACGCCCCCACACCTTTTTTTATAAAAGGCATAATACGCCAAAATAGTCCGCTGAAAAAGCTTCCTAAACCGTGCCCACATTGAAATTATGCACCTCCGTACACTACTGTACCCAAACCGGCTCCAGCTTGGTGTTTATAATACGTTTTATACGGGCAGTTCTGCATTCTAGTTCAATTGTTTGATTTACACAGTCTAAAGTGAAGTATAACGCACAGAGTCCCCGTTTGAAATGATACAGTATCTCCTGTGGGCGTTCTTATATCAATTTCTACGCGATCAAATTCGGTTGTCAAGCGAAGAACATAGTGCTGCTTAGTATATATAACCGATTTATTTGCTCCATATATATAATCCTTCATATCTACGCTTACGATTCTTACTAAGAGAGCCATAACATCACCGACAAACTGTGGTTCAATCAAATCACAATAAATGAATAGCTGTGATAGAATACCCAGTTAAACGTTATAACTGTTTGTTGCAACAGGATTATTAACTATATCTTCGTTTGGATGGTATCCTAGTTGCTGCATTAATCGCGGTGAAAACTTAATGGAACTTATTTTATCGAAATCATAGCAATCCTGAATTCTCTGCAAGTCTGCATTGTGTGTAAATGTTATTTTATTATTCTGAAGAATATCACATGCGTTAATATCCTTCAATATGTCAAACATAGTTGCGTAACCGCCTGGCTGCACAATGTCATACTCTTCAACTTCCCTAGTTAACGACATATCCGTATTCTCAGTTGATATGGTATATTCAACGTATTCCTGCAGTGTTACAATTCTTGATACATATAAACGATTCAAACTGTTGTTAAAATTGAAAAAATTCGATGGATATTGATCTTTAGAGACGGCAACTTCCCACTCTCAAGTCAATCGGATATATCTTTTTAAAAAAGTATAGAAACACGTGGTTTTTTTTCCCGGAATATAGTCCATAGAACTATTGCTGGGCAGTGTCAAATAGAAATTCATCATATTTTCTTTAATTCTAATACGGGTATCCACGAGTTAAATATATCACTATAACCTTTCCTTTTAACAAGCGCCACCTTTCTGGCACCTGTACCGCGAGTCTCTATTATATTATCTATTATATATACTGCGTTTTTTTTCACAATTACACGTTGCAATTCCGATTCATAGAAGGTGCCCTCGATAACCTCATAATTTAAAGCAACTATTCTGTACACAGGTGAAGGCGTTCGCTTTATTGCATGGGTTATTTTAAAAATTTCATCAGACAAATTACTTTCTTAACCCTTTTCAAACGTGTGCTTTGTTTTACAAATGCGCACAAAATGACCAGATTGAAATTTTAATCTTATACTTTTGTGAGGCTTATCATTTCGATGCTGAGTTCTCCACACTTCTAACACATTAGCGTCATTAACGTCTTTAGGCGGCATTTTTTAGCCGAGTGTTTTGTATTATTGTATGCGTCAGTAAGCTGGGTAAATATGTCAACATAACGGTATGTGTTATTATGTGTGAAATAGCAATTCTTCTTGTTTTCAAAGTGCGATTTAATCTTTCAACAAAGCATGCATTTACATCAGGATTCTATGTAACGTAATATTTTATATCATTTTCTTGTAAAAATTTTCAATAGAAAGGCAAACTCTGGCCATCCAGTAGGATTAATATTCTGCTTTTATCGTACAGCATCGCCCACTAAATTGTTAATTTTTGAATCGGCAATAACTGCACCGTCTATTTGAGCTATTCCCTTGTCATTCCATGAAATACCTGTACCATCGGCTTTCAGTCTTTGAATTATACTATTCGCCTTGTCGTGATATTTTCTCGGCAAGATACTCATAGAATACTCCATGGTGTTTCTCTTCTTCTTCTTCTTCTTTTACTTTTTCAATTACCGGCAACAATAACGACGACAATGATGATGATGACTTGTCAATAATTGGAATTTTTATAGGTTTACGTGCCTGATTTCTGAAATGTAAGTAACGCTGCTGGGTACCCTGATACATTGACAATTTTTCATGATCGGATAGTTTATTAGATCGCATTACTTTTTTCATAACTCTATCCAGTTCAATGGTAATGTCGCTATCGTCACTAAGAGGACTACTACTATTTCGAAGTTTTTGCAATATCTCAGGTGATATGAGTATCATTTTTTTCGCCTCTTCTATTTTATTAATTTTAAAGCAAACTGCTAAACACCCTTGTAATTAGGGGAGGAAGGAGAAGGGGTAACAACGCTCCACCGGACTTGATTAAAATTTGTTTCCTTTTCTTCCAGCCACTACCTCTATACACAAGTTTACGTAGTGTTTGTTTAAGACGCAACAGCCGTGATTGTTGTATTTTGTTAAGCAGAATTTTCCCATGCAGAATATTATATACACACTCACATAAACAATGAATTTTTTTCTATTTGAATTTTTCAATAGAGGCACACGATAAATGGGTTTAAGCTTGTGTAACGCACACAAGAAATCCGTGATGTTTATGACTCTTTTCGGCATTTTTTTTTAATGACTAGTACATCTACACCCGTGTATTTATACTTCTAACGCGGTAAATAGACATATATTTAACCATCACGTGACGTTCTACGTCGGCCATAGTCGGGAGTAGATTGCTTTAAATCGAAGATTAAATAACCACAGTGGTATCACTATAAGCATACTGAATAAATATCGTATTTCGGGGCATACTTGTCGCGACAAGTGTTGAATCTGAGCTTTGTCACGTGGATTCTTAAAGTAAGCAATATGGTTGGCGTTGAGAGAGATATCTTTCTACCCCTTGCCTTGGTGTAACAGATTTTGTGTTAAGAAAAAAACAGACAAATTCTTATGATGGCTTCCTTTTGTAAATATATCCACTGCGCGAGAATCGGCTTCACGCAATAAATCGTCTATTATTATCAAATTTGGTTTATGGCCGTCATACTGGTCCATGTCCGGAAGACCTTCTATAAAATTTACATTATTAACGGTGTCATATAATTTCTGCCTTGAACCGTAGTACCATGTGATTTGATGAAAAACGGTATCGCACAAAGTATCTAAATTCGCAATAAAATTTATCACAAAATTGGAATTTCCTCATCCTGAGGGACCGGCGACAATAGTGGAAGAAGGATGCATAAATTTAGGATTCATATTAATAACACCCGCACAGAGACACAGTTCATTAGTAAATAAGTTATATTTTACACTCCATCATATTTAACATGCTAAATATTTTGTGCACACGCGATTCCTAAGTGCGTCATTGCACGCACACACACACCATCAAGTATGCACACACGCATACCATCCAGTATGCATACACGCACACACGCGCCGCCCACGCACACACGCACGCATGCATTCTACCTCGCCAAACACACACACACACCAGCATGTATGCAAACACGCATTCTGCTTGGCCAAAGCAAATAAATATTACAAATACATAAATAATACTAATATGAATAATAACAATAATAATATATACTTAATAATATATACATAATAGTAATAATAATAACAAATAATCTTAATCTATATTTAATCTATGTCGCTTAAAACTATAGGGTGGCGAGACACGATTGTCCATCAAGCGACGTTTCATAAACTAAATGTTACCGGCTAAAACTCTAATTTTATTGCAATATTGAAAAGTATCATACGACAAGAAAATATGGCCAACATATATATTATTTATATAACATAAACAACCGAAGGGGCGTTGTCTAACGTTTTTATTGCTCCGTGTCCGTAACTAGGGACGTGTTCGTAACAAAGGGACGTTGTCTTAAATTTTGATTGGTGTTTGACGGTAAAAATTCCCCCCTCTTCTCTGAAGACAACGCTAACTTATTATGAATTGTCAGGTGGATCTTCATCGCCGGAACCTTCAGGTATGGATGAAGCTGGTGGTAGTGGGTCCGACCTGGGTATTGGTCTACATAGGTCTGCATGGACTCGAATTTCAGTGCCTTCTTCTCCGACTTCATACACTCGTCCGTCGTAGAGGTTTCAGATAGTGTATGGTCCCAACCATTTTGGTGCGAAGCCTTTATTATAATTTTTCTTAGCCTTGGATTTTGGGTGAGCTTTTACCATTACTTGTTGACCCAGTGACAATCGTTCCGGAGCTTCTCCGCCATCGTATCGTTTTTGATACCGAAGCTGGTGTTGGCGAATGTCGTCCAGACGCTCGTCACGTCTTGGATGATCTGGAGCTTCAGGCGTTTGACCTTGCTCCAATTCCCAATCGCCGGGCAGACGCAGTTGATACCCCAACAAGGCTTCACTGGGAGATTATCCTGTGGCTGCGTTTTTTCCTTGTGCGGAGATCGCGTAGTACATAGGGTAATTGTTGTGCCCACTGTGTGCGTGGTTTACCTCGAAGACGAACACGAAGACCAGTCTTGATATCTTGGTTCTTCCTCTCGGTGGGATTACCGCGTGGGTGATAGATGGGTGTGTAGTAATCTAGAGTTCCCCATTATCGACAGCATCGTTTCCACTGGTAACCTCGGAATTGAGAGCCATTGTCAGTTATGACGCATTTTGGGTAACCGTACCGGTGAAATATTTGGTCTTCCATTAAATTTGTAAGTTGTCCTGCCTTTGGGTCATCGATAGCGAACGCTTCTGCCCATTTGGTAAAGACGTCAGTGCCGCCAAGGATATAAAGTTTACCCGTGTTCGTCCGTGGATATGGTCCCATCAGGTCAACTGCTATTATATGCCATGGATAGCATGGTCTACGTGGTCTCAATGGTGCAGCGGCTTGATGAGTTCCGCGCTTAGTAGCAATACAAATGATGCATATCTTGACGTGGGTGCGAATATCGCTAACCATATGCTGCCAAAAGAAACGTCTTTTAATGGCGCATATAGTTTCATCCCGTCCAGGGTGACCAGCATCATCATGAAATTGAGATAAAACTCTTGGTACTACCGATTGTGGGACGTACAAAACACTTGGTTGATTCTTGTTTGCTGACTTCCAAAGATACCCCTCTATTTCTTCCATTTCTTTGGACAAAGTCTCATAACCAGGGTCCTCTGGGTCACTACGTCGTTTTAGTATCCGCTTTGTTAGTTCATCGGACATTTGGGCTTCCTTTATAACGTCTGGGAGAAGTATCGGTCCAGTTATTGCGTTGAGTTCACCGATATCTGGAGGTACGAGCCGATTGTATTCTTCAGACACATCTGGATCTTCTGGGTCAGGATCCCTTGATAATACGTCGGGAAGTTTATTCTCCTTTCCTGGACAATGTTCGATGTCAAAATCGAATTCCTGAAGGACAAGAGACCATCGGAGAAGTTTCGTCTTCGTATCCTTAAAACGATGCAACCAAGTCAACGCTCCGGAGTCGGTGCGTACAGTGAAACGCCGCCCTTCTAGTAATGGTCGATAACGCTTTATGGCCCATATAAAGGCAAGACATTCCTGTTCGTTGATATGGTACTTCTCTTCGGTGCTAGTAAGCTTGGCACTTGCGTATGAGATGACTCGTTTCTCCTTCTGCGGAGTTTCTTGATACAAGACTGCCGCAATTCCCTTTCCGCTAGCGTCTGTTTGCAGAACGTATGGTACTTCCGGTACTGGGCGATGTAGTTGCAGAGGTTTACTAAATACTTCCTGTATTCTTTGGAAAGTCTCTGCTGCCGAGGGAGTCCATTGGTACGACTTCTTAGTAGTGAGTAGATTCAGGAGTGGTGCGGAGGTTTCAGCAAATCTCGGGACGTAATCACGAACCCAATTGCATAAGCCAATGAAGCTCCGGAGTTCTTTTCTATTTTTCGGTAGGGGATATGAAGAGATTTGTCGCAGATGTTTCTGTAGCGGGGTGATAACACCGACGCCGAGGTGGTGGCCGAAGTATTTTAGGCTCGTTTTACCAAACTCGTATTTGTTTCGAGATAAGCGCAAGCCATGAAGTTGTAGTCGTTCGAATACTAATGCCAGATGATATAGATGCTCCTCGGGTGACTGGCTGTATATGACAATATCATCCAAATATACCATACAGCAGTCACGTAGGAGTCCGCCTAGGACTGTTTGTGACATCATCCTCTGAAATGTAGCCGGGGCGTTCTTTAACCCAAACGGCATAAATTTGAAATGGTAGAGACCACTATCAGGAGTGAAAAACGCGGTATATTTCTTCGAATTCTCATCCATAAGTATTTGCCAGTAACCACTTTTCAAGTTGAGAGTAGAAAATACTGAAGCATTGCCCACATCACGTAGCATATCTTGAATGATGGGCATGGGAGTTGGTTCACTCTCAGTAATGGCATTGATTTTGCGGTAGTCTACACAAAATCTCTGACAACCATCATTTTTAGGAACCAAGACGACAGGACTGGCGTAAGTGGACGTGGATGGCGAAATAATTCCCATTTGCAGCATCTCGGTTACTTGTTGTTGAATGAACTTCTTCTTCTCATCGGATACTCGATATGGTGCAGAACGAATGGGAACGCGGGAGTTTAAATTGATCGTATGGGAGATTGAACGCGTACCAAGGTTACGTGAAATTGTATCTAAAATGTCCGGAACACGATACAGTAAAACTTGGAATTCAGATTGCAGTTGGGAAGGGAATTGTTGGTTTAACTCTTCCATAGAAATTTGTTTATCAGAAGATGGTGTGTTCTTCAACAAGAAGACAGTAGTTCTTCGTTTGATACCGAAATAAATACATCTCCTTTTAAAATCCATGGTGGCCTCCTGCTGTATAAAGCAAGGGTATCCCAATATACAATCCACGTTCAATCTTCTCCCGACATTAAATCGAATTTGTTGTTCTTCATTACCCACGCTGATGTCGATAGTTTCCTGCCCTAAAACCATTAGGCTTTGCCCCTGCGCAGCGAGATTGACATTCTTTTGTTCCGCGGATGGGCATCCTGCACGACACTCATGGATAAAATTATCGCACGCTGCTGGGTCCAGGAGTGCGTAGACTTCTTGTCCCCGCAGGAGAAGCTTTACTCGTGGTAATGAATTGCCTTGGACATTCAAATTTAAGGTCGGTTTGTCCATCCGACCAACCTCTAGTTTTCCACTTTCTGTACCTGGTGCTCATCGAATCGTTGATTTTGGCGTGAGTGATGTTGTTGACGCCAATTTGTAGATGTGTTGCGTTGTCCTTGAGAGTAAGGCTGAAAATCTTGGTCTAGACTTGTAATGAAGTCTAGTAGTTCGTCAACAGTCTCGATCCTTCCTCTAAGACATCTGCGATATTCGGGTCCCAGAAGTTCTATGATAGCGAGGACTTGAACTTCTTCGGACGGCTTCTTTTCTTACGGAATCCTTTTCTAACACCTCATCTTAAAAGATACGAAGTCAAATGCTGACTGCGTATCCCGTTGTGTTTCAGCAAAGATTAAATTGTATAACTTTGCCGTTACGATTGGACTGTTGAAATATTTCAGAAATTTGACCTTGAACTTGTACCAAGTCAAATCTAAATTCCGGTATCCGGACCACCATATAACAGCAGCGTCTGTAAGAACTTCGTTGATGTAATTAGTGTAAGCCTTATCGATGTCTTCCCCATTATCTAGAATTAAATTTTCAATGTTTGACCTTGTAGACTTACACTTTATCACCCGTCGCAGTACTGAACACTTTCTATGCATAATTCTTTGGACCGCCGGACACGAATTCTATTATTTAGCTTCCTGGTCCATAGTAAGCAAGATCATCTGTAAGCTTTCCTATGAAATTTCCCACAGGGGGTTCATACTGACCGGGAGTATGCGTATATATTATGAAATCCGTGTCGTAATAGAGAACCCGACGCTCCAAAGCATGCCTATATTCATACAGGCATAAACGCGCCTGAGCCGATGTTTAGGCATCGATGACAACATTTACGGTGCGCAATTGTTCCACTGACTCAACATGGTTCAACCAACTGGCATAAAGCATCTTTTCGCTTGCGGGTATAAGCTGGTTAACAGTTACTGGGGGATTGGATAACAATTCGAAGAGTTCCTCAGAGCTTGAAATCACTATCGTTGGCGGTCTGTTTTCCGTTTCAGCGAATTTACATATATATATATATATATATATATATATATATATATATATATATATATATATATATATATTGTAACGTCGTTTCTTACGCGTTACTGGCTTTCCGCACGCTGCGGTAATTTTTTGCTCGTGCGCCAATCAGAAGGAGGGGGAGAACTTTGATACGGTATTTGGGGGAGGAGTAAGGGAAGGGGCGGAGACGGTGCGTGCGGGTCCGGGATAGCTCGGTGGAGGTTATGTCCAGGTTCCGTGTAATCAGCGAATAACTTCAGTTCTTAAACGGTATTTATTTTCGGTAAAAATACAGGGTACAACTTAATATACCCTATCGGAGACGGTGTTGCGGATGCTAAAACTTTGGTGAGACACCTAAAGGGAGGTAACATAAGTTCTACCTTCGGTGACAACACCTGCGGTATTATAACAAGAAACTACGAGGTAATCCTTTGGCGGAAACGCCGGCAAGACACTTGGAGAACAGTTAAATAGTATTTACTCTCGGTGGACACACCTTCAGGTACTATAATAAGAAACTACTAGGTAATCCTTTGGCGGACACGCCGGCAAGATACCTGGAGAACAGTTACACAGTGGTTACCCTCGGTGGACACACCTGCAGGTACTATAATAAGAAACTACTAGGTGATCCCTTGGCGGACACGCCGGCCGGATACCTGGAGAACAGATAGACAGTGGTTACCCTCGGTGGAAACACCTGCAGGTTCCATAATAAGAAACTACTAGGTGATCTCTTGGCGGACACGCCGGCGAGATACCTGGAGACAGTAACACAGTGACTACCCTCGGTGGACACACCTGCAGGTACTATAATAGAAACTACTAGGTAATCTCTTGGCGGACACGCCGGCGAGATACCTGGAGAACAGATAGACAGAGTTTTACCCTCGGTGGACACACCTGCAGGTACTACAATAAGAAACTACTAGGTAATCTCTTGGCGGACACGCCGGCGAGATACCTGGAGAACAGAGAAACAGAGTTTTAACCTCGGTGGACACACCTGCAGGTACTATAATAGAAACTACTAGGTAATTTCTTGGCGGACACGCCGGCGAGATACCTGGAGAACAGATAGGCAGAGTTTTACCCTCGGTGGACACACCTGCATGTACTACAATAAGAAACTACTAGGTAATCTCTTGGCGGACACGCCGGCGAGATACCTTAAGAACAGTTAAACCCAGCAATGCAAATAAGTACGGTAGTTAGTTTGTCTCACCAGGTGTGTTTCGGCATCGGTATCGAGATCTGAACGGAGATACGGTGTTGATAATATGGTGCGGTTTGATTGTATTATTATAATTTTAATTGAAAGGTCTTTATAAATTTATATATATATATATATATATATATATATATATATATATATATATATAATTTTTAAATGATTTATAATACCACAGAAAGAGTTCAGCATCAACTTCGGCAGCAATCTTTTCCCAGCATTCTTCTCTATCTTACGGTCCAGAGAAATTCCCTCTTGATGGTGGTAATCAGCATATATAAGCCTCTTTTTTAGTACCGTTCGTGCAGTCCGAAGAATATCCTGAGGCTTCTTGCTTCACTTTAAAAAAATAATCGATGTATTCGACAAACAAGCCGCCCGTATTGTTCTGTTTATCGAACACTGTAACTTTGTAATGCCATATTTCCAATATATCGAGAATTTTATACCCTACCTGAACTGCACGACGTACTTCGTCCGCAACCCATGTTCCGGTAAACTGTATGTCTATCGGTGCATGAGTACATTCGTTTTGTTGTAACTCGTCACAACACGTTTGACACAGCGCAAACATTAACTTTCCATGCGCTTTACGGGGTAAAACGGGGAGGTATAAATTATACAGAGCAATGGCAGTATATTTTATTATACCCTTAACCTAGTCGACATTATTATCGGGTCCCAACATTTTCTGGCATTCTGTACCCACAAGTATCCTTGGATGACCGACAGGAAACATACCATATTTACAGACATACGGATATAGAGAACAAACATCGGCATATTTTATTTGTTCATCTCCTTCCGTTTGTCTGTATAATGCCACATTTCCTGTGCGACCTCCGAAAAATGCATCACGCGCCCGAAGTCGTAAAAAGTTGATCATAGCATGGATTTCTAAAATATCTTTAAGCTCTTTATCTCGCTTAAGATTACGTCAAAATTCGCACTTCCAGATTACAACAACGGTATAGCCCAAGGTACGTAGCTTAAGTAACTTTGCTGTTGTTCTCTGGAAACGCATATTTAAAGTTTTTCTTGTTGTGTTATATGGGCTTCTGTCAGGGTTAGTTCGGTAACACATTTCACAACCGAGCCAAAAACAACCGTTAAATTCAAAAACTGTTTTTTCGGGGGCAAAATATCTATCGACTTTCGAATTCGGATCTAAAAGAACTTCTTTTCCATGACCTACGTGCTCAATTTGAATACCACGCGACATCTCTTCACTAATTTACCACTGGACCGCGATTTTGGAGTGATGGTCGGTTAATTTGTACCCGTTACGAGGGATTATACCTACTGTATTGACTTTTAGATATTCTCGTCAAAAAACCCGATTACACGCTGAAGCAATAGTGACAGCTTCAGTAAATGGGCATACCTTACAGTCTGTCATAAAAGTCTTTCTAAATCTTTCACACAGTTACGTCGGCAATACAATATTGCACAATCTCCGTCTGCATGCAAAATATCGCGTTTTCGGAAATTGTTTTCCCATGCCAACTTAAAAATATTTCACGGTCATCGGAATTCATACTGTCTGCTGCGTAATATTTAGCATCTGGTAAAGGACCCGTATATAATTTATTGGCGGTAGTGTTAAAAAAATGAGGAAAGTACCCCTTCTTTAAAGATGGTGGCCGGGCCATAGCCTTAGTTAATGACGCTAATGGGATCGGCAGATAGTTTAGGGAATCAATGAAACGTATTTTTATATTAATTTCCAAATGAAGGATTTTACCACCGTTCAAAATTAAACGTGGTATCATGTTCATGGATTGTTACATATTTTAAAATGAACTGTGCGTCGAAGTTTCGTGCATTGTGTGCGATAAACCCCACCGAGGAAATTGATTTACGTGGTAAAAGTACATACGCGACCAAATAGTTTACCGGTTCCGTTTTGTACACGTGCTGTCAAACACTACATATATTACGCCCAAGAGTGAGATCGTCTTGATAGCAACATGCAGAATCAACTTGTTGCACGACACACAAATTAACTTCGTGTTCAAAGTTAGTACCATTTTCTTTTTCTTGACCCGTTTCAAAGTCATAGTAAATAAACAGATTTTTTTTTCGTCTGACGGCTTGTTCTTTCTAATAAAATATTTATGACCACTGATTTTGTATGCTTGACACATGCCACAATATACTTCTCCACACGTATGAATCCTATTATCTATCGCTATATATGTTTTTAAACACTGAGTGCATTTTACAAATGGATGTCTTATGGTTATCAAAACATTGCTGCCCTCGAAATTTTCTGCTGCACACTGGGCATTCTAAAGAAGGTAAATTTTTATCGCATACGGGTATCCTGAAACAGCATGGACACACGTTCTTGCATCGATGGGCACCATGCTGAGCATATGGCTTATGGCACTCTGCGCAGAAATAATTGCTAGAGAATGCAGCCGTTAAATTCTTCACCATTGAAAAATGGTTTTTTCTATAAAGTAGATTCAGTCGTGATAAGCCTAATTCTCGTCTGCCTTCATAAATAACAACACCGTGACCATCAAACTCATAAACCACGATACTGTATTGTTTAAAAGAATGTTGAAATTGTTCAATTTCCGCTATACCTGCACCTCCTAGTGGAATATTTACCTGCGCTTTTACCAGCAGCTCACGGGCTTTTGTCAGCTATATATTATTCTGATCTTTGGCAATAGCTGTAAAACATGGGTCGCTAATTATCCATGAATCGGCCACTACCAAAGCTCGCTCTAAGCAGATATTATCAAAATTTTCTATGTCGACGATACCATGCTTACGACGACAGAAGTTCGCATAATTTAAACCGTGTCCAATCCTTCCTAGACCCGAAGGTATTGAAACTTTGGTTAATTCCACTTCAAAGAGACCATCCGAAAAAATTTTCACATTACTTTGCAGTATGTTACTAATCATTTCCCATATAACATCTACATGGAACTGATCAGTCCTGTGGAAACTAACCCAAGCCGAACCAATGGTCATTTTAGGGGTACTTAACGTCATACCAATCAGGGGGGTCTATTATTTCGATTGTAATACAATGTCCACTGATTTTAAGCAATTTAATATGTTTTTAAACATCCGTTAGTATATTGAAACGATTAATACCGGCACCCGTTTGCACAAATGGTTGTCGTATATCGTCGCACATTTTTAACAATATAGTGTTATCTGTAGTGTCTAAGTTAATTACAGCTTCGTTGTCTTCAAAATGCGTTGTAAAAATAGCGTTCATCGATTCACTTACATCTGATGAAGATGATGCCAGACCAGTAAGTTCACTCTCATTTTCACTCGAAATCTCTTGAAAACCATTAACTGATTCTTCGACAGTTACTAGAGACGTAGATGGAGTTATATCATTTATAATAACAGCACTATCGCGAAACTTATCGTATACTGGGTATCATGGTCGATCTGCTCGAAGAAAATATTGAGATTACGAAGAAAATTGAAAGAAGCGATTGACTTTTGTTAAAGACCTCAAAATATTACAATCGAGCTTTAGAATCATAATATTTATTCTTATTACTCAAAAACACTAAATTAGGTTCGAGTGTAAGGGGCACTTAGGGAGAAGCACACAAACAGAAATTAACAAAATAAGCTTACTTCGGTTAGTAAAACAGGGTGGCGGTTATGTACTTGTATGGGGATGGATGAGTGTTGCTGGTAATGGAAAACTACACTCAATTGATGTAATTATGAATCATATAGTTTATATCATCATCTTAAAAGAACATTTCATACTTAGCGTGGAGAAATTGGGAGCCAAGAAAAATGTCATATCCATGCATGACAAAGATCCAAAACGTAGCACTTGGTACTCCAGATTGCGTATACTTTTGAATACACCAAGCTATCGAAAATGCCTTCCGAATCATCAGGCACTAATAAAAATAATAAATAAAATTATTTTTGCAGTGTTGCAGTCATTGTATTTAATTTATAAATAAAACGCCCAACGTTTCAACAAACACAGTTGTCTTCATCAGGAGATTACAAAGGTTCATACACTTAATTATCGCTTTCTTATAGTAATTTTTTTTTTTTTTTATTGGTGACATTTTATTTACAATCTGTTACAATATAACAATAAGTAAATGTTCGAATATATATAAAACAGAGCATTGCGAAGGCGGTGTCCAGTGACACTACCTTCTTGTATAAGTATATACCTACATGGGTATATGGTATGTATGTACATTCATCATGTAAATCTGTATGGTAGGTCCAATGCGGTGTGGCGTGTTAATCTTCTTGTTTCCAGGCTGTTGTCCAGTAAGTTCATTGCGGTGTGGTTGGGATGTTTCTCTAGGCGTTGCATGTACTTTTTACTGAAATTTTTTATTTCTTGTTTCACATTTTCCATTTTCAGATCATTATATATGGTGTTATTTCTAACGTACCATGGTGCGTTTAGTATAGTTCTTAGTGTCTTTGCTTCGAATCTTTGTATAATCTCTATATTAGAGTTACTTGCGGAACCCCAAATTTCGATACCGTATGTCCATATAGGTTTTAACATGGTCTTGTATAATAACAGTTTATTTTCAGTGGATAATTTAGATTTTTTACCTAACATCCAGTACATTTGTTTAGCTTTTATATTAAGTTTTTTCTTTTAGTTTTTATATGTTTGGTCCATGCCAGTCTTCTATCCATATGTAGTCCCAGGTATCTTACTTGGTTTACTTGTGGTAATGGTTGATTGTATAATTGTACTGTCGGGCATGTATATCTTCTATTTGTGAAGGTAATGTGAGCTGATTTTGTTGCGTTTGCTTTTATTGTCCATGTATTCAGCCATTTTGCTATTACGTGGAGATACTCTTGTAGTATTTGGGAGGCCATTTGTGGGTCTTCAAGGGATACTAATAGTGCTGTATCGTCGGCGAATGTAGCGGTTGTGGTACCCCGGACTGGATGGGAGTTAGGTCGGAGTGTTCGTTTTGGATCTTCACTATAAAATGTCTTTCGCTAAGATACGATTTTAATAACTGGTAGTACGTACTTGGCATTTGTTTTTTAATTTGGTAGAGAAGTCCTTCATGCCAAACCTTATCAAAGGCTTGGGCTACATCTAAGAAGGCGGCTGAACAGTACCTTTTCTCTTCTTGGTCGCTTCTAATTTTGTTAACAATTTGATGAATTTGTTCGATAGTAGAGTGTCGTTCACTGAATCCATATTGATGATGGGGTATGAGATTTTCTTTTAATAGTATTGGTCTTAATCTTTGAAGCAGGATTTTTTCGAACGCTTTTGACAGAATAGGTAGGAGACTGATTGGTCGATATGAAGTCAGTTCCTCGGCAGGCTTTCCTGGTTTCTGTATTGGGATTATTTGGGCTATTTTCCATTGTGTGGGGTAATAATTTAATCTTATTATAGCGTTGAAGATAAAGGTAATAAGTTTTACAGCTTTTTCTGGTAGTTCTTTTAATATTCTTCCAGTGATGAGATCGTAACCGGGAGCTTTCTTTGGGTGCATTGTTTTGATTAGATGTCTCATTTCATATTTATTTGTCTTTTCTATTGGTAATGACATTTGATTCGCTACTTCTAAAAATTGTTTAATTTCCTCTTCTTCTGGTGTGTTATTATTTATTGGTAAAGGACTGAATACTTGGGATAAGTGTTCAGCTATACTTTCGCATTTTTCTTGGTCACTTCTTGCCCAACTATTGTCTAGTTTCCTAATTGGTGGTATTCTTTGTGTTGGCCTTTTAAGGTATTTAGTTGCCTTCCACAGGGAATAATCTGTAGCTTGCGTATGGGTTAGGTTGCTTAGGTATTCTTGGGTGGTATTGTTTCTTCATTCATAAAGCATCTTTTTAATTTCTCTTTCCATTCGGTTGAGGGTGTTTTTGTCGTGTGGGTTACGATTTTGTTGCCATAGTCTACGTATGCGGCGCTTTTCCCTAATTGCCTGTTTGATGATGTTTGGGATCGATATTTCATTTTCTTTCTCGGGCACAACAAGAGTTGATTCCCAAGCTGCTTGTTGAATGGATTGAGTAAGGTGCTGAATTCCGTCGTCTATGTATTTGTTTTGTTTCAGGCGTATATTTAGGTTTATTTTCTCTTTTAATTGATCTCTGAAATAGTCCCAGTCAGTGTGCTTATTGTGCAAGGTTGGTGGTTTCATTTTTCTAATTATGTTTGATCCCATCGTTAATATTATTGGTGTATGATCTGATGATAAGTCTAGGTTTTCTGTTAAATGTAGTTTATTTTGCGGTATATTTTTCGTTGTATAGAAGTCTATGAGGTCTGGTATTTTATTGGTGTCTGTAGGCCAGTAAGTTGGTTTGCCGGTCGAGTGATATGCCAGGTTGTTACTTTATATTGCTTTTAATAATTCTCTTCCGCGTGTGGTAATTAACCGGGAGCACAATATCGTATGTTTCGCATTATAATCTCCGCCTATAATCTACTTATTACCGAGAGTATTTAGGAACTGTTCAAAGTTTACCTTTTTGATATTATGTTTTGGGGGGCAATATATTGTCGACAGAGTAATAGGTCCCGTCGATTCTTCTATTAATATAGTAGTTGCTTGGAGATGATCCATCATGTATTCTGGTAGTATGTGGTGTTTTAAAGAATTTTTTATGATTATTGCCGTACCTCCATGGGCTGTGCCATCAGGGTGTCGTGTATCATATATAGTATATCGTGGTATTTTAAGAAGGTTTGGTTTGTGAAATGGGTTTCAGAGATGAGCATAATGTCGATAATGTGTTTTATTAAGAATAATTTTAACTCTTGGCTTCGTTGAGCCAAGCCATTGGCATTCCAGAATGCTATGGTTAGATTTTGTTGCATTATGAAAGTTTTGAAACTAGCGCTGTGAGCAGGTTTAAGATGGTATCCATCCTTCCCATTAGTTGAATCATCATCTGTTCTAGTTTATTTTGTGATGATTTGTTGCTTGATTTTATCTGTGGTTGCGGTAAATTATTTGGGTCGATTGTATTGGCTTTTTGTGCGTATGTAGTGTTTGGATTGACTTGATGTATATTATTAATTTTAGTTTCTTCAGCCGTTGTTCTTTGTCTCAGTAGTGGATATTTTCTCTTATATATTTCTTTGTAGATCGTGCATCCTCTATAATTTGCCGGATGATTTCCATTACATAACACACACTTAACCGGGGTGTTTTCGTTTTCAGAGCAATTTTTAGTTGCGTGGTTTTCACAACATTTTACACAGCGTTCTTTCCTTGCGCAATAGATTTTAGTGTGGCCATATATTTGGCACCTGGCACATTGAGGGATTTCTTTTCTTGGTCTGGGTGGTTCAATAGTTACTTTTGTATATTGTAGATATTGTATATCATATATTGTTTTATTGTTGATATTTTGTTCAATTTCTATTATGAAGATAGGTAGAGGATATATCTCTGTTCTGTGCTTTAAGTTAAATATATTATCTTTTGTAAAACGACTTATTATTTTCCTGTAACTTTCGATGTTAGTTGGTTGGATTTTGACTTGTTTATTGGCTATTGTTTTTAAGAAGTAGTTTGTTTTTGCTTCTTCATCTAGTAAAATTATTAGTGGGTTAATGTCTTGTACATCTACGACAAATATTGGTGGTGGTTTTGGAGTTTTCGGTGTGGGTGTTTCTTGATGTTCACTTTCAGATATATCGGATATATCACTTAAGGATTGGAATTTATTTTGTGTCGGTACTGGGAAGGTACCGGCGTTTGGTTGTGAAATGATTTTAGGTTTTACCATTCGTATATTGTTTGTTACAGTATCATTTTTTCTTTTTATTCTAGTTCTGTTAGTAACTTGCCATTGGCCCTTTTGTATTTCTTGAGTTGCACTCATATTATTTGTTGTTAAAAACACGTTGGCCAGTGGCCTCCGTGTTTTGTAATTGTATTTGTGGCCAGGTGTTTATTTTAGTTGTATTTAGCTTTAATAGTATGATGATATAATATATAATTATAATTAGTTAGTTATAATTTGAAGTGATCTAATCGTTTAGGAGATCTGTAACTGTACGTCCGTTCACTACGAGTGCCAGAACGTGAATATAGTAATATAAAATACAAATTATGTCTCGATTATACACACCTATACTTACATTTTTTCTAAAAGTTATAGTTTGTCATTATAATAAAATAGACAGTCATGCTGTTCTAATATTATATACACGTAATCTTCACTGTAATGAGAGCAATAAATAAATAAATAAATAAGTCATTCAATTATAAAAATTATTACAGCTATATTAAGTTTTTTTATAAGCAAACATGGCTACTTTTTACTTTGAAACTATTTGTTCTTCATTAATTAGTAACCAATTGTTTCTTGTTTATATCTAGTTCTTATTATATTTTTGGTAGTGTTTTTTTGCTTTTTTGTAGTTTATTAGTTCTACTTTAGTGTATTATATTTATGGCAAACGTTATAATACATAACAGGCAAGTTGTCAATTTCCGTGTGCATATTAATATTATTTTTATCCTTTGCTATCTTCCTCCTTTAAAGCGACCCGCGCATACCATTCCTCAAACGCCGCTACCCACGCGATCACTGCGATCACCCAAAATCTCCTCGTCGGATTCCCAATTTATATATATATATATATATATATATATATATATATATATATAATATTATATATATATATATATATATATATATATATATATATATATATATATATATATATATATATATATATATATATATATATATATATTATATATATATATATATATATATATATATATATATATATATATATATATATATACATATATATATATATATATATATATATATATATATATATATATATATATATATATATATATATTTATATATATAAATATATTTATATATATATTATTGTTCATCTTTAAAGTGGATCAAGAAGGTCAAAATTGAATACATCATTTTAATTATCTATCAATCATACAAATATTTTGATGTGTAATAATATTAGGATTTTATGCTCTATACTAACCTGTGTGATGCTTCCTAAGCATAGAATAACATAGCCGCCCATTGTTATATTGACGGGATTTTGTGATTGTCGTATAATCATCATTAATCCGAAACGAATTCTACGATCTGGTATATTTTCCCAGCCACAATTATAAGCTGCGTTACCAATTGATTGTGCCTAGAATTTGAAACAAGAAACTGCTATTACCTAAACTAAAGTATAAACTCTTCTTCAGTTTTCACTAATTTTACCTCATTTTGTATTAGTTCTCCGGATAGACAATATATAAATAGTTGTAAATTTACTGCAGACCATATATATAATAACAATATTTGGGCAACCCTACAGACAAATATGTAATTAAATTGTTTAATTTAGAATTGAATGTTTCATTGCGCCTTAAAACGTACATGTTTTCTTCAACAAACATGCAGAATAAAGCCATGACAGACACTATTACATTACTACCTAGCATATGAAGCATTAGGTTTGAGAAGAAGTATTCGAATTCTCTTAGAAATCTGAAAATGAAATAAATGTTGTCACCGTCAAATTAGGGGCTTGGCCCACTAGCTCAGGAGTGGTTGGGGTAAGGTGAAAGCCGAGGAAGGATGGGCAGATGGAATCGGTGTAGGTTTGAGGAAGTCCGCGTAGGAACAAATAAACCTCCGAGTGTGTATCTCACCGTTATATTGAATTAAATAACTAATACAGTATAGTACTTAACCTGTGAATTGTACCACTAATAACAAAATAAAGGAACGTTTATCTGAGACCGAAATAAAAAAATATCAAAAGAATTTAACAGGCCAAATATGTTTAAAGAACAAAGCAAAAATATTTGGTTATAGTCACGTAAGTGTCTCCTTGCATTCCCGTAGGTCCTGGTGGTGTCGCTGTGGAGCTTTACGAATTGAATCGCCCGCCAAGCAAGGGACTTCCGGTCTCCTGCATGCCCCAGCAGCGGTCCTACAAAGGAAGTGTAGATGGCTCTGCGCATAAAGACAAACGGTTACTAGCGATGTTCGTGGCTGTATCGATTTTACGATCGATAGATCTTGGTGAATCTGGGTGAATAATCGAAGCACAGAGATAATATAGATATATAGTATATCAGAGTAGGTATCCAGATTAAATTGGGCTGAAGGAATACAAGCAAGCTCGGCCTTATGTCGAGCAATTTACGGTAATCCTACTTTTAAGCTAAAATAACGACTAATAATCACAGCTCGCATGAAGGGAAACCTAGGAGCCGGGAAACCGAAGGCTTGACGAGGCACAAATGAATAACGGCAAGTAAATAAATAGTACTAACGATCATAAATACGTACGAAAGCTTAACAATAAATAAATAAATAATGGGGAATAAATAATCAGTAATATCAACAATAAATAACTAAATAATGGGGGGGGAATAAATAATAAATAGTACCAACAATAAATAGATAAACAAGAGGAAATAATTAATCAATAGCACCGGCAATAATAAATAAAGACGGGGATCGTACGATACGAAACCCCAAAATAATGAAACTAAAACTAAGTGACGAGATGTCCCCTGGAGGATTGGAAAGAACAGAACGATGCAACCTTTATTTCCTCAAGGCAGCCCTGGTGGCGGATCTAAGGAAACCACGTGCAGGCGTCAAGAACACGTATTCCAGAAACTATACTTGGGACCGGGAACGTTGGTCGTCGGTACGCCCGCATCTCATCGAGGGGCCGGTCGATGCCCTCCGTGGGTGAAGATATCGCCAGAAAACGAATGAAAATCAGAACCCTCGAACAAAAACCGCGACCTGGAGATCACCCTTTTTTTTAAGAAAAAGTCACTGCTCCAACCGGAGGCCAAAACATAACTCGCTTAAGTCGGTTTGTGCGGCACCAACACCCCGTCGCCCTTGGCTTCGGAATCCAGTGGGTGTCCACAGATGGCGGGACCGGCCTCATGGCCTGGCATTCGTACTCTTTCGTCACAATGTGCTTACTGTCTTTTGTCCAATGGCCGATCGATTAACTATATACGCTCACTCAAGTAACATGTTGTGATGTTCTACACATTTCAGAAGAATTTCGAGACACTTTTCGTTTTCTAAATGTCCAAGTTTCATTAAGGTACATTTTAATTTCTTAAATTGTGATAATACCGATCCTACCATCACTACAAACACCATATCTATTTCTGTCAGAGTTGAAAAAGTGGCAAAAGACAAAGCAATTGCTTGAATAATAAATATTATTTCATAATTTGGTGACTTTTCTATAAAGCTTTTGTTTGTTATCCAGATGTTCATTATAAGCGGCTGTAAAATATGATGAGATAATCAGAAATTGTTGAGTTATTATGACTGAATAGCCCACAACATAAGCAAAAATAATTGATAAGCGAATAGTACGTTCAATTTTTTGCATATTGTGTCTGAGGCACCGACTCTGTTGACCAAAATGTACGCAAATATGTGTCTACTAAATTTAGAAGAGTCTTATTTTTGCAATGGCAAGTATATAATTTGTAAAATATATGAAAATTAATCATATAATTAATCTGATGGGATTTATGTGTATGTTTATAAAAGTTCCAGCAGAATTTATAACCTATCATTAGCAAATTCGGAAAGTTTATGTTAAGAAATTAAATTGAAAGTTTGCGCAGTAAAAAAACAACTAACATGCCAATTTGCAGTCAGCATTAGGATATCAATAATAATACTTCGCAAATTGTAGTATGTAGTTGTAAATAAATATATGGTTTGGCATCAAATTTGAATTAAAATAATTACTATCCACAGACGGGCAATGCAAATATGGAACAAAGTTTGATTTTGAGGATTCAATCCCATCAAATTCATCCACTTCAATCTATCCAGCATAATTTCTGATGGATTCAACTAAAATATTTATTTCAGCACGTTATACAACACCGTTATATTTAACATATTACGTAAAGTATGCTAACTTTTACATACGCCAGATAAATCACATTGAAGACACTATTTTTGCTATTACAATACATATATGTAGTTACCTTAATAAATTTCATTTTTGTTCTGAAATAGATTTAACGGTAATATAAATGAAAAACTTCTTTAATAAACACCTTCTTCAACTAGCAGGTAAACGAAAATCACAAAAGTTTTGTTAAAATTTATTTTATAGACAATAGACTTAAAATAACATGTAATGTCCACGCTGGCAATAGTATTATTAAATAAAGTTCTGTTTCTAATGGTTTTAGGTAGTATTTAAAGTAATTATAAATTTATTATTCATTATTTAATTAACGTGTAGGAAATTAATATAAAGTTTTGTTTCTAGAAATTTTATAGCAAACAATGTGAACAAATACATCTGTTATAAAAATTGCGTGTTACATATGTATAGATTAAGCTATATTTATATTAAGTATAAACATTATTTATACAAATGAACAAATAACATAACACAAATTATATTATTTACAATTTAACTAATCTTTAAAGCAAGATTTTACAATAGCTTTATGTCAAAAACAGATAAAAAATTTTAATATTGAGGAAGTAGGTATAAGCAAACAGAAAATAAAATTTTAAACAGTAACTTAAAATAAGATAATAACAAAACAATGATATCCTCTCAAGATTCATGAACGATTAGCAGCAGACAAGGGTGATTAAGCTTAGCATTCTATTACCTGAAAATCCGTTTAACGGGTATCTCTAGTGGTAAAACCGTAAAATGAAGTCTTGTTTAAAAATCGATACTAGATGAAGAAGAATAAAACCAGAGACATGATTTTTATTATGTTATAAACATTTTTAAAAATACAATATTTCAGTTGGGACGGCTGGTTGATAAAGCGCGCTCGGCTGAATTTCTTTATCTGCGAGGAATCACAACTTTGATCTGCACACAAAACAAAACATTTTTCTGTTTGTAGAAAATTAAATTGACGGAAATATGATGTCAACTCCAAAACATTCCTTGTCATTTTTATTATCAAACCTTCAAATTCTGGAAAATAATGAAAATTTTCTTTTTTACCTTCATTTATGTAATAATTTTTCGAATTTAATATAATTTATTTTATCCAGTCTTCACTTGATGTACATAATATATCTTCCTTATTTGCATTTTCTATATTATTAACTATTTTAGTGTTATCAGGTATGTATATGATTATATGTGTTCTTAATTTTTTCAAAATCGATTTTTTGATCGAATTCATTCTTACTTGCAATTTGCAGTGCTTTCAATATACCTTCTGCTTCATTTAACGAATTGCTTTCATTTATTGAAACCATAGTTCTAAGATAAAATTTTCTATACAGACAAGATTTATGTTTTAAAGAAGCATTGCGGGCGAAATCCACTCGTACACAAACAGAAGGAAATTTTCGAGTTTCTTTTTGCAAGAAGTTGAAGCAGATATTTGTACAGGTCTAAAGAAGTGGTAACCCAACAAATGATCGGACAGCCCCTTATAAAGCATATGAGGGATCTGACTCAACAGTTCACACCACGTCTTTCGTTTCCAAACGGTCACGAGCTATTTTACTATGTCCTAATAGGATATTCATAGTGCAGTATGTTTTTTTTGTGGTTTTGTGTCGTTCATTAGAAACTATTCTATAAATGCTAAGAAGAACTCAAGCAGTTGAAAAAGTAACGAATACGGCAGTGATCGAACCCGCAACCATCGGTTTCGCGCCAATCACCGTATCCGTTACTTTTTCAACTACTTAAGTTCTTCTTAGCATGTATCTTAACGTGAATTTGTTAATTAGTAATAATTTCTTTCCCTATTCTATAAATGTCTTAGTGATAAAAACGAGTGCTGTGAGTTAGTGTTACGGCTGCTGTTGGCTTTAAACCAGCACAGCCAGGTGTTAGTGCTCCTACAATATTTATGTGCAGTACGAGTGTGATCGCGTCTCACGTGGAGACGTCAGTTAAATTTACGACAACTTTTTTAGTAAAGTGTAACCGTTTTTCGCGACATTGGCCGCGTCTAGTAAGTAGCGCTAAAATGTCGAAAGAACGTATTTTTATGTTGACGGATGTTGCCATGGACAGCCGCATCACAGTACTGCAATCCGTTGGCTCATACGATAAACAACAAATTGAAGAGCTTCTTCAATTACTGCTGACAAAACATGCTTCATTAAAGCAACAATTACGCGACAAGTAGGTCAACCAACTGCAAATTCCCCATTCCAAAATGGCGGTCATTCTACCTCAGAATACCCGCCACTACCTGTCAGTAGTGTAGCCACTAACAAAATGGCGGAAAATGGCTTTGTCAAAGTAGGACCCGCAAAACGACCGCGACCAAAAATAAATTTGAACCTCTATCTGATATCCCTGATGCTGAGGATGAACAGGTCATGGACACCAATGAAATTATAACCCCAAAGGTTAAAGCTCCTCCGCCGTTATTCGTCAACTCCAACTCCAAATGGACTGATGTCGCTACTATTATTCAGCGTGAAAGCAACATCGAATTCTACACCTATCGCTTGGCTAGCGAGAGAAGCCTCCTTGTGGTTGTTAGAGGCTTTCCGCGTACAATCCCAAACGAAGAAATAAAGGGCGAACTCATACGGCTACACTATCCAGTTGTGTCCGTCAACAGAATGAAAGAACCTTCATCTCTTGTTGTTGTCAGCTTAGAGCGCTCCGGCGCTGGACGCTCTATCTATGAACTAAATCGTTTACTGTACATGTCAAATACAGTTGAAGCGAAGAGAAAAGGGCGCGAAATAACCCAATTCCACCGCAGCTAACGCTTTGGTCACACATCAAACGGATGTCACAACTGCTGGCGCTGCGTCAAATGCGGCGAAAACCATCAAACGGCAAACTGCACTACCAATATTGGCATTTGGCTATTGACAAAGCTAGATGTGCCAACTGCGGAGAAACCCACACCGAAAACTATCGTGGTTGTATATCCTATCCGCAACTGAAACCAAAAGTCACACCAAAAAGTTCTAATAACTGTCTGAAAATATCCTCTCAAACTGCTCCTAACCGATCATACGCTAGAACAACAGTCAACAATGATGCTTTCGAAGTAGAACAATCTACTCCATCCAAGCAAATTCAACCTGAAATTCCCAGCATACCCAATCCTGTACCACCAAACGATCTTCAAACCTCGACTGGTGGTATTGCCGCAGCAAAACAATTCTTTGCGCAAATCGAGCACAAAAAGCTGTTGTCATTCGTTGGTGATATTTTGCAAAAAATTAAAAACTCCAATACAACTAACGAGATAATAGCCATACTAGTCGGCTCCACAATCGAAGCGATCACTCTTCACAATGGTTCTAAATAATTTCAGAATACCGCACTCACTTCGGCTAGCATTTTGGAATGTAAGCTACCTTCGAGATAAAAAGAGCGAACTGTCAGAATTCTTGACCGATCATCGCATTGACGTGATTCCGGTGCAAGAAACCTTCTTGAAACCATATATTAGCGATCCAAAAATTTGCAATTACAACATCTACCGCAGAGATACGATCACAAACGCTGGCGGAACTGCGATTTACACCCGCAAAGACTAATCATTGATTGACCTGCCACCCACACAATATCTGGAGTGCAATGCTTTGATAGTAAACACTGCTTCTATGGGACCAGTAAAGTTGGTTTCATCATATGCTTCACCATCCAGCACATTATGCCCAGCAGACTTGGATGCAATTTTTCTATCCGACAATCTGCCAATTATCTTGGCTGGGGACTTAAATGCCAAACATCCTAGCTGGCGCAGCTGCATTACGAACAAGAAAGGGAAAGTGCTTGCGAGTTATGCAACAAACTAACAATTAACAGTAGTTGGACCGGAACAACCAACATGTAACTGCCCAATCGGCAGCCATCCGGCTGTTCTCGACATTGCCATTCTACGTGGAATCTCCATACAAACATCCATCCATGCGTTGGTAGAACTGAGTTCCGATCACAACCCTGTGATACTGGATCTCGAAGAACTTTCGATGATATTTTTGCCTCAGGTAAACTTCGCATCAATTGGAAATCGTTTGGAAAAAATCTTGAAAGAGTTATTGATCCTTAGCCCGAGATAACCACCACAACGCAGCTGGAAAAAGCTAAAAATATGCTCACAAATGCTATAATAAACGCTATGCAGCTCTCTTCAAGTACTCAACATCTTGCAACAACTTACAAGAATTCGTTACCAACTGTAATCATCGAACTTATCAGAAAACACAATAGAGCTCGTCGCGTTTGGCAGCATTCGAGAGACCCGTGTGATCGCCGTATATCAAATAGGCTTTCGACAGAGGTTCAAGATGCCCTGCGCCAACATTCAAATGATAAATGACAAGAGGGCATTCTCAACACGAACGAAGATGAAAATCTATACTGGAAACTAAGCAAATCGCTCCGTAATAAACAGGCACCTATTCAAGCACTGCATGGTCGCAAAGGGTTAGTTTTTACAGCCCCAGAGAAGTCTGAAGCGACTGCTTAATCTCTTGAACTGCAGTTTACTCCTAACTATGACAACATAGATGTTGACAATGTGTGAAGAATTCACCGGTCCGCTTGAAACCGATTACGTCAAACCTGTGAAGAGACAATCTACTTTGCAACTCCACGACAAATTAGTGAAATACTTAGAGGTGCCAACCCCAGAAAAGCCGCAGGCCCTGATCGAATACCTGGTACAGCTCTACGTATGCTACCTAAACGCGCCATCGTTGCCTTGATGAACATCACAAATGCTTGCCTAAGACTACGCCTTTTGCCAACAGTCTGGAAAATGGCAACAGTTATAACTTAGCCCGGAAAAGTCCACAAGTTCCCGGCCAACTACAGGCCGATCAGTCTTCTGAGCAATCTGGGCAAAGTTGTGGTGCTATATTTGTTAAAACAAATGCAAGCACTCACTGATCAGCGTTTCATTCGTCCTGACGATCAGTTTGGTTTTCGTGCCCATCACTCAACCGTCCACCAACTCACTCGGGTGACGGACTTCATAATTCATGGAATGAACCAAAAGATGTCTACTGGCGCAGTGTTTTTAGGT